>CM035417.1:69531506-69834006 GCA_020310875.1 Ceratopteris richardii | reverse complement strand
GGGACGCCATATAACCTCTGGGTGTAGGTGTGCCAAGTTTGAGGATCTGCTATGGGTGTAGGTGGGCGTGGCTCACGTAGTGCCCTCCACGCAGTGGCACAATTCCTACTCATGAGAAGGTCGAACAACTCTGCCTCCTGTCTCTCCTCCAAAGCTCATCGCTTCCGGCGTGTGAGGGCTCGCATCTGTCGTCGTGCCTCCCTCTCTGTGATGGATCCGAAGATACTCTGTGCTCTGAGATGTCGATATAGTCGCCTACACTCCTCATCGTACCATCTATTTTGGGGTGTATGCCCCACCCGTGTCGAATGTGCGGTGTTGTGGGTGGTGTATGGGAAGCTGAGAGCCGCGGATGTGCGGAGGATCGAGGAGAAGTGGGCGGTGAGGGTGTCCAATGGGGCAGAGGGATCAAGGGAGTAGATGCGCTCTCGAACATGGGAGCTATAGATATGTGCTAGCTCATGTCTAAAGTGAATGGTGGTATGGGCATGTGGCTCTACGGTGACAGGGTTGGATATGCATGGTGAGCCGTATATGGATAGGGCAAGATATGCGTGATCAGCTCCAATCGGTATGGGTGGGATAGTGAATGAGGTGATGAGATGTGTCGCCTCCGGGGGTCCGATAACATAGTCTACCACACTGCCCCCTGTGGTTCGTGGGTGGAATGCAGGTGAGACCGCTCGAGGTGGGCCAGGTCCCCATCCCATTATATATAACGAGACGGTGTGTTGCTCCCATCTAGAGTAGGTGTCGGCCGTATGAGGTGGGTGTGGCAGTGTCGGCTGAGGCTCTGAGTGTAGGCATGTCCTCTATGGTACGAAGCATCTCAGGGTCATCAAAGTCGTAGATATCACACTCGTGGCTCTGAGTGCGGGCATTGAAGTCTCCTACAAGGAAGACTTCGCCCATCCCGGTATACTCCATAATCATGTCACTGAGGCAGTCATATGGCGATGTGGTGTCTTGTCCCTCCCCCCCGAGAGCTGCTCGGGGAAATGTGTAAAGCGCGAACCGATGGGTGCAATATAGCATACGGCGAAGTACGCTGCTCTCTCCTTTGATAGTTGGAGGCGTATCCACATGAAACGTGCCTCTAGGTCTCTGGCTACCACCTGTACCCCGTGCTGTAGCGACTGTTTGTAGAGCACGGATCCTCCTCCTGATCCTCATATGGTGTGCTGTCTCATCTGTCGGCGGTGAGCTGACTCCCACATATAGTCCTCAATCCTCGGTAGGCTCCTCCCCCGGCTCTCTTGTGTCTCTGTCAAGAAGATCATGTCTCTGCCCTCCATCACCTCCTCGAGGCGCCTTGGATGTGTCCACAAAGATCCATTGCAGTTCCAGACTCCAATGTGCACCTCCTGCTGTGCTTTCTCATAGGCCGCGAATCCCTAGTCAATGGGCCGTCCATCAATGATGACCCGACCGTCTCTGTATAGGGCACGATGTCCCTCTCGTCTGGCCTGGAGGACACGCGGCATGCATGCCCGTCTGTGCTCTACCTGCATCCGTGTGAGGTCGTCATCCAAATAGATGGGGGTGCCCGGTGTAGTGCATAGTACCACCCGTCGTCTGAGGAAGTCTCTCCTCCCGGCCTCATCTGAGAACTGAAGGATAAGTGCTCTGCTCCGTGTGGTATCCCATCCTGCTCTCCAGGCTCTACGCTCTGGTGAAAGGGAGAGGCTCATCTGCTCGGTATCCCAGTAGTGTGCACAAGCGACGCCCATCCTGCTCTGGTGATCCGTCTGTCTTTATGAGGTTGGAGACGCGAACATTGAGCCTGCGAGCCTGTCACATCCGCTCCTCCTCAATGGTGGTATGCACCATGTGGATCTCCTCATGGTGGTTGTTCTTCTTTGCCTCCTGTCGAAGGTTCTTTTTTACAACCTCGACCCATCCATCTTTCTTAGTCTCAAGCTCGCTCTGAACCACCTCCATACACTCCTTGATAGTCACCCGAATGTCCTCTAGCTGTGGGGCGATCTCCCCCTCCTCGCGCATGCTGTCCAGTTTCGTTTTCATATCAGTAAGCTCAGTGTGCAACTCCTCCCGGTCCTGTGAGTGCTCATTGCGGATAGCAAGAAGCTCTTCCCGAAGGGATTCGTTTTCCTTCTCCAAGGTTGCCACCTTGGCTTCGAGGGCGACAACTTTGCGGGCATAGTTGGTCAGGTACGATCCGTACGACAGGTACGATCCGTACGACAGGTACGGTACGTAATAGTACGATGCCAGGTACGTACTAATCATGAGGTACGAATCCGTACAATATTAGTACGAATTTTTTTTTTTCCATATTTTCATGTACGTGGGAGTGTTCACATATGAAGGGTACTTTTTGCCATGAATATGCATAATATTGTATCTATGCATGAAGATAATTGTTCTCTAACTAGCATAGCTGCAAAACTAATGTATTTTCTTAATAAATTCAAGTCAAAATGGAAAATAAAAATTTTGGTACCAATTGGTACGAATACGTACGAGTACGTACGGTACGGGAGGTACGTACGAATCTACTCGTACTGGTACGAGTACCAACTATGTCTTCGGGTAATCCCGTTCAGTGCAGAATCTCGTTCTTTCTTGTGTTTTCCTATCAACTCTCGGAGGGCATGCTCTAAGGTGGCCAGCTCTTCCTCCAACTTGGGAGCCATGGGAGAGAGAGAGAGAGAGACAAAGAAAGAAAGAAAGAAAGTCATATTAACGTCTTCTGGAGGCCAAACTTGGCCTATGAGACAAAAACCATGTACAAGTTTAGTAACCCTGTGTAGAAGGTAAAATGAAATAAAAAGTATATCGCTACGCAAAGCTATATAGGGCTGGAAAAGGCTGGGGAGACGTGGCTCTGACTCTGCAGATAGTGGCCACCTAATACATGGGGGATCCAAAATGTGAGTAAAACGCCCTAACTACTGGTGATGGGTGGAGGTGGGTGTAGTATGTGGTACATCGGTGGTGGTTTGAGTGCCTCTTGAAGGAAGACAACCCAAGGGGTGGTGGTACGCCTATGCTCCATCATGTGGTCGTAGGCAATCCTGAATATAGTCGTGGTCGACGATATCCGCCCATGCGTGGTCGGCGCCGTGCTCTCTGTGCTGCTGCCTGGTGTAGCGTGAGCCCTATAGATGGACCTCTCTGATGTATCTCAACTCGCTGAAAGAACTGCGTAATGGTCTGCTGGGTACTCACCCGTGGCTGATGTATGGGCTGTAGTGACCGCTCTCGCCTCTCGTATGCTGCTGTGAGAAAGCGTCCCAAGCGTCTCTGGTCTCCCATAGTCCTGCACAGCTCGAATGACTCCTCGATCTGGAACTGTGCTCGTAGGTCTAAGTATGCTGGACATCTGATAACAAAATGCTCCTCACTCTCTACCTCTGTCTGGCATACTGGGCACCACCTCTCCTCACGGGGGACTCCCCTGGACTGACCCCTCTCAATCTCGAGTTGATGTGATGAAACCCGGAGCTGCCCAATGACGACTCGGAGGTGGTGGGGAAGGTATGTCTGCATGTATCTCGGGATCTTGATAAAGCCTGCGTCCGATATATGTAGAAAATGCTCGCGGTAATAGAGCATTTTCGGTGGCAATGTATCCCTAGGGCTCACCCATGTCCTCTGTATGTATGTATGCCATATCTCCTGACGAATGACCCTATTCCTCTCTTGATGAGAGAGCGAGTAGGTGGGTGCATGTGAGTCGTACTGTAGTGGTGGTAGCCTGTCTATGTCAAAGCCATGGTGGGCCAGCCAGTCTCGTGTCTGGGCATACCATGAGGAGGTGTCCCCAGCTAATGCCATATCACGTGATGCCTGGAAAGCACGATAAGCAATGCGCTCTGTATCCATGCTCCGAAGTATGTGTAATAGGCATACTGTCTGGAATAGTGCCTCAACTAGCATCGGTGGTGCAGCGAGCTCTGCTCTAATGATATCATGTGGTACTGAAGGCTTGCTGCGGATAAGTCTGGCAATCATGAGGATCTGTGGCCTCTCTAATGCTGTCCATACTGATGTAGCTAATCCCGGCCCCCATATGGCTGCCCCATACATGAGCGCTGGCGTAACCAAAGTGTCAAAGAGCCACCCCTTTGTGCAGGGCTCCTGAAAATATGCCTGGTGGCACTGTCTCTCCATCAAAGCTAGTGCTGCGTACCCACGTGTGATGCGGTCACGGGCTGCCTGAGACATAGAGAAGACCCCTGATGCTGCTGTAAATGTCACTCCCAAGTAAACATATGATCCGACCACCTCGATCGGTCCACCCGCTGCTGTGAACAAACTATGTCTGCGTACCTGTGCTGATGTATGAAAGATCATGACCTTGGTTTTACCAAGGTTCACAGATAACCCTCTGTTTCTGCAAAAGTCATCTAGGCCATGTAGATGATGCTGTAGACCTTCTGCAGACTCTGAAACCAATACAATATCATCAGCGTATAAAAGAATATGGACAGTGGACCCGTGTACCTCAATGCCATCTCCCCCCTGCAGCTGTATGTAGTCCACTATCTCATCAATGTAGAGACCAAAGAGGGTGGGTGAAAGAGGGCATCCTTGCTTCACCCCGATAGTGCTAGCAAGTGGATCAGATAAGCCCCCTGGACATCTGACTCTACCAGATACTCTCTCGTATAATGCGTAGATCCCCCATATCATCTCCTCCGGAGCTCCGATATCAAGTAGTCGTTTGAAGAGTCGGTCCCTCGGAACAGTGTCAAATGCTTTGCGGAAGTCCACAAAGCAGCAATATAATCTCCTCTTCCTCACCCTTGCCTGGTCGATCAGGCATCTCAAAGTGAAGATGTGGTCAATCGTAGAGTAATCTCGTCTGAAACCTGCCTGTCCTGGAGCCCTGATACCCTTCCTCTCAGCGAGAGTACTCAGCTCTGTCTCTAGTACTGCCCCATATAACTTGGCCAATATAGGGCCAATCATGATCGTCCGGTATGTAGCTGGATCCATAGTATCACCTGACTTATGAATGGGCACTATGGTGTGCTCAGTCCATGAGTCCGAGAACCTTTCAACCAATGCACGGTTGAAGAGGTGGGCAATGAGCGGTGCGAGAGTCGTGCCTCCATAGATAAGATGCTCTGCCTGTAAACCGAAACTGTGAAGGTTTTGGTTTCAGTTTTGGTTTATTAAGGTTAGGCACAGGGTTAGGGAGGGTTACAATGGGTCAAATGGGGGAGCAGAGGTCGTGGGCGAGGTGAGGCAGAGGTACCCACAACGGTTCATGCACCCCATGGCGGGCAAGAGAGGGTGGCAACGTAGCAAGAGAGTTAGGGTTTCTGGATGCAACAGGGTTAGGTTTTTAGGGTTTCGTCCTGCATGCCTCTGCACGCATATACGCCCCTGCCCAACCTGCTCGGATTTCTTGCGTCAGCGTTGCTCATGCGCGAACCCTAATCGTCAGGCTTGCGTCAGTTCGGATTGGTACACCGTACAGCTTCGCGAATCAGCTGGGTTTCTTGCATCAGCGTTTCTTATGCGCGAACCCTAATCGTCAGGCTAGGTTAAGGTAGCCCTGAGCGACGCACTGAGCAGAGCTAGCGGCCAGCTGAACGAGAGAGAGAGAGAGAGAGAGAGAGAGAGAGAGAGAGATTAACGTCTTCTGAAGGCCTCATCGAGCTTGGTGAAGTCTTCCTCATGGGAGATTTCAACGCTCGCACACGGAGTGAGCGGTACAAGACACACCGTCTCGTCATCTATAACAGTATGGCTCAGTGGCCTACTTCAGGAGGCTTGACTTGCATGCCAAATGGGTCCCTTGGGGGAGGGAGCACAGTTGACTATATATTGGGATCCACGGAGGCCACCCACCTCATTACAACAATTACCATCCCGCCCATACCCATCATAGTTGCTCACACATACCTCTCCCTTTCCATCAGGGGAGATAGAACCCCACATAGACCTATCACATGTACCCCATACACCACCATTCACTTCACACATGAGCTAGCTCCTCTATACTCATCTTAGGTCAAGCGTGGCCTATGCTTACTACACCCGTCCACCCCCCTCTCAAATCTCACCTCACGTGTCATCCATTTTACACACCTCAGCTATCAACTCCTTCCCACACACCACTCACAGAGGACTTATCCCTCCCCCTGGGACTAGACCCCATAACAGTTGGTATGATGATGAGTGCAGAGCACTTCATAGACACTTACATGCATGACGAGGCTTGGGAGAGATTACAAAGAGAGATGCCAGTAGACAGATGAAGGCACTGACCCGTTGAAAGCGGCGGGCATTTAAGGAGGCACAGGTGCTCGAGTTATACCGTCTATTCATGAGCATGGATAGTGTGACAGCATGGCGCACTCTCGACGAGTCTTGTTTGACTACACCCGTTGAGGACCCACAGATCTGGCAAGATTATACAGCGTGATTATATGATGTGCCTCGGCAATCACCCATCCCATAGCCACTTGAGCCTCAACCCACACACTCCTCTTTCTTCACTACAGCGATGGTGGAGAGGGCCATACGTCGTATGCAGCATAGGCAGGCTGCCGACCATACTGGCTTACAGAGCGAGCACCTCATCTATGGAGCCTCCACTATAGCCCTGTTGATTGCACATGTCTTCAACTGGGCTATAGGGGAGGGTTTCCTAGAGGAGTGGACAAAGCATACTATTGTGCCTATCCACAAATCTAGTGATGCTCTGAATCGAGGTACCTACAGAACTATCATGATTAGCCACACAATGGCCAAGTTATATGGAGAAGTTCTTGAGGTAGAGCTTAGCTCATATGCAAAGGCAGAAGGCCTCCGAGGACCAGGTCAGGCCGGATTGAGATGAGCTTTTTCCACAATCGACCATATCTTCATCCTGCATTGTCTCATTGATGGGGCAAAGGCAAGAAAGAAGAGGCTTTATTGTTGCTTTGTGGACTTCTTCAAGGCTTTTGATACACTTCCACGTGAGAGGCTCTTCCAACGCCTACTAAGCATTGGGATCCCGACAGAGATGATATGGGCCATCTACACTATGAGAAGGTGTTTGGTCAAATTCGATGCCCTCGAGGTTTGTTAGAGCCCATTGCTAGCACCATTGGTGTTAAGCAAGGCTGTCCACTCGCCCCGACACTTTTTGGGCTCTACATTGATGAGATCTCCGATTACATACTATGAGCAGGCGGGGAGGGGAGCGACCTGGGAGGTACACCAATTCGCATTCTTTTATATGCGGATGATATTGTTTTGATTTCAAAATCACCTGAGGGGCTCCAATGCCACCTCGAAGCCTTCGATGATTTTTGTTCACATAGAAGATTGGTTGTGAACCTTGGCAAGACCAAGGTTATGATCTTTCACACATCCAGTGCAGTGAGGAGTGCAGCCATCTTCACCATGGCAGGAGGACACGTCGAGGTGGTCACTTCATACGTCTATTTGGGAGTTACTTTCACCAATCTACCAAGACCTTTCACCATGAGGCAAGGAGCTATTGACAGACTCACGCGAGGGTATGCATCCCTGGCCATGTTAGAGAAGAGGTGCCACCTGGCACAGTTCCAGGAACCTCGCACGAAAGGATGGCTTTTCGACACACTAGTCACCACCGCCTTGATGTATTCAGCGACAGTATGGGCAGCACGCTTGACGGTCAATCAGTGGGCACAGATTGAGCGGCCAAAGGTATGTATGATCTCACGCTGGTTCCGTAGCAAGAAGACCATACCACATGACATCATCCGAGCAGCGCTCTCTACACCACCCATGCTCCTCAAGGCACTATTCCAGATAGTGAGTTTCATTCAGAGGGGTTTCCAAAGGTCTAGAACCCCCTCCCCATCCAATTCCCGACGAGGAGTGACACTACAACATTCTCAGGTGAGTCGAGCTAGACAACGACCACGAGTCACAGCGCTCAGAGGAGTGAGGCTATATCATCGCCAAATAGAGCAGATTCGAGCCTGACATCGCGAGGTGACTGTGGAGCAAGTAGCCTTGATGAGAGCAGATCCTATAGCTTTCATACAGGAAACTCTAGCACTGACTCCATCTATATATCACATCCTCCACCCCTCCATTACCACTGCATGGAGCTAGTAGACAGATGCATCTTCATGATTGTATTGCCCTCATGCATATACCCTAGAGATAGCGCTCCATCAGCCTTAATATTCTACCACACATGTTTGAGACTAGATTGTATTAGCTTTTTATGATCTTGTTTTACTTTTGTGACAGCAGGATGATATCAACATCATGTATCTTGTGTTTTGTCTCATAGGCCGATTTTGGCCTATCATAGACGTAAAAAACGTTCTCCTTCTCCCTCCCCCTCCCCCTCCCCCTCCCCCTCTCCCTCTCCCTCTCCCTCTCCCTCTCTCTCTCTCTCTCTCTCTCTCTCTCCACCCATCACCAGTAGCTAGGGTGTTTTTACTCATATTATGGATCCCCCATGTATTAGGTGGCCACTATCTGCAAAGTCAGAGCCACGTCTCCCCGGTCTCTTTCAGCCCTATATAGCTTTGTGTAGCGATATACTTTTTATTTCATTTCATCTTCTACACAGGGTTACTACACTTGTATATAGTTTTTGTCTCATAGGCCAAGTTTGGCCTCCAGAAGACGTTAATATGACTTTCTTTCTCTCTCTCTCTCTCTCTCTCTCTCTCTCTCTCTCTCTCTCTCTCTCTCTCTCTCTCTCTCTCTCTCTCTCTCTCTCTCTCTCTCTCTCTCTCTCTCTCTCTCTCTCTCTCTCTCTCTCTCTCTCTCTCTCTCTCTCTCTCTCTCTCCCTCCCATGATCATTTCGGTTTACAGGCAGAGCACCTCATCTATGGAGGCACGACTCTCGCACCGCTCATTGCCCATCTCTTCAACCGTGCATTGGTTGAAGGGTTCCCAGACTCATGGACTGAGCACACCATAGTGCCCATTCATAAGTCAGGTGATACTATGGATCCAGCTACATACCGGACGATCATGATTGGCCCTATATTGGCCAAGTTATATGGGGCGGTACTAGAGACAGAGTTGAGTACTCTCGCTGAGAGGAAGGGCATCAAGGCTCCAGGACAGGCAGGTTTCAGACGAGATTACTCTACCATTGACCACATCTTCACTCTGAGATGCCTGATCGACCAGGCAAGGGTGAGGAAGAGGAGATTATATTGTTGCTTTGTGGACTTCCGCAAAGCATTTGACACTATTCCCAGGGATCGACTCTTCAGACGACTAGTTGACATCGGAGCTCAGGAGGAGATGATATGGGGGATCTACGCCTATCTGGTAGAGTCAGATGTCCAGGGGGCTTATCTGATTCACTTGCTAGCACTATCGGGGTGAAGCAAGGATGCCCTCTCTCACCCACCCTCTTTGGTCTTTACATTGATGAGATAGTGGACTTCATACAGCAGCAGGGGGGAGATGGCATTGAGGTACACGGGTCCATTGTCCATATTCTTTTATACGCTGATGATATTGTATTGGTTTCAGAGTCTGCAGAAGGTCTACAGCATCATCTACACGGCCTAGATGACTTTTGCAGACACAGAGGGTTATCTGTGAACCTTGGTAAAACCAAGGTCTTGATCTTTCATACATCAGCACAGGTACGCAGACATAGTTTGTTCACAACAGCAGGTGGACCGATCGAGGTGGTCGGATCATATGTTTACTTGGGGGTGACATTTACAGCAGCATCCGGGGTCTTCTCTATGGCTCAACCAGCCCGTGACCGCATCACACGTGGATACGCAGCACTAGCTTTGATGGAGAGACAGTGCCACTAGGCATATTTTCAGGAGCCTCGCACAAAGGGGTCGCTCTTTGACACTTTGGTTACGCCAACGCTCATGTATGGGGCAGCCATATGGGGACCAGGATTAGCTACATCAGTATGGACAGCACTAGAGAGGCCACAGATCCTCATGATTGCCAGACTTATCCGCAGCAAACCTTCAGTACCACATGATATCATTAGAGTAGAGCTCGCTACACCTCCGATGCTAGTTGAGGCACTATTCCAGACAGTATGCCTATTACACAGACTTCGGAGCATGGATACAGAGCGCATTGCTTATCGTGCTTTCGAGGCATCACGTGATATGGCATTAGCAGGCGACACCTCCTCGTGGTATGCACAGACACGAGACTCGAGACTGGCTTGCCCACCATGGCTTTGACATAGACAGGCTACCACCACTACAGTACGACTCTCATGCACCCACCTACTCGCTCTCTCATCAAGAGAGGAATAGGATCATTCGTCAGGAGATATGGCATACATACATACAGAGGACATGGGTGAGCCCTAGGGGTACATTGCCACCGAAAATGCTCTACTACCGCGAGCATTTTCTACATATATCGGGCACGGGCTTCATCGAGATTCCGAGATACATGCAGATCTACCTTCCCCACCACCTACGAGTCGTCATTGGGCAGCTCCGGGTTTCATCACATTCAGCTCGAGATTGAGAGGGGTCGGTGCAGGGGAGTCCCCCGTGAGGAGAGGTGGTGCCCAGTATGGAAGACAGAGGTAGAGAGTGAGGAGCATTTTGTTATCAGATGTCCAGCATACTTAGACCTACGAGCACAGTTCCAGATCGAGGAGTCATTCCAGCTGTGCATGACTATGGGAGACCAGAGACGCTTGGGACTCTTTCTCACAGCAGCATACGAGAGGCGAGAGCGGTCACTACAGCCCATACATCAGCCACGGGTGAGTACCCAGCAGACCATTACCCAGTTCTTTCAGCGAGTTGAGCTACATCAGAGAGGTCCATCTATAGGGCTCACGCTCCACCAGGCAGCAACACAGAGAGCACGGCGCCGACCACGCATGGGCGGATATCGTCGACCACGACTATATGAGGAGGATATCTCACGCATCAGGATTGCCTACGACCACATGATGGAGCATAGGCGTACCACCACCCCCTGGGTTGTCTTCCTTCAGGAGGCACTCAGACCACCACCGATGTACCACATACTATACCCACCTCCACCCATCACCAGTAGCTAGGGCGTTTTACTCACATTTTGTATTAGGTGGCCACTATCTGCAGAGTCAGAGCCACGTCTCCCCAACCTTTTCCAGCCCTATATAGCTTTGTGTAGCGATATACTTTTTATTTCATTTTATCTTCTACACAGGGTTACTACACTTGTACATGGTTTTTGTCTCATATGCCAAGTTTGGCCTCCAGAAGACGTTAATATGACTTTCTTTCTTTCTTTTTTTTTTTCTCTCTCTCTCTCTCTCTCTCTCTCTCTCTCTCTCTCTCTCTCTCTCTCTCTCTCTCTCTCTCTCTCTCTCTCTCTCTCTCTCTCTCTCTCACCCTCTCTCTCTCTCTCTCACTTGCAGGATTGGAGAGACGCTGCTTTCAGACACATTTTCAGGAGCCCCGAACTAAGGGGTGGCTCTTTGACACTCTAGTGACACCCGCATTGATGTACGCAGCAGCAGTATGGGCACCAGGGATCACAAAGGCGATGTGGACGCAGATTGAGAGGCCCCAGATCACCATGATATCACGCTTGCTGCGCAGCAAGCCCTCCGTTCCACGTGACATTATACGAGCTGAGCTTGGCACACCACCGATGCTAGTGGAGGCCCTCTTCCAGTTGGTGACCTTTATTCTGAGAGTCAGAGAGCTCCCCACTAGCCGACTCACCAAGCTTGCATTTGAGAGCTCTAGACATTTGGAAGAGACACGACATGAGAGAGTATGGTATGCACAGACTTACCGATGGTTAGCAGACCATGGCATGAGCATTACGGATCTCCCCCCTTTTCAGTATGACCTCTCTTCCCCCCACATTACCCTCTCTCGTTCGGAGAGGAATAGGATCATCCGTCACGACCTACTACAGATACACGTCAGGGAGACATGGATAGCACCGCGGGAGCCTCTTCCCACAAAGAGGCAACACTACAGAGAGCACTTCCTGACTGTGACAGCAGATGGTTTCATTCAGAGACCACGATACATGGATACATATATGGCACCGGCTGAGAGAGTGGCCATTGGGCAGCTCAGAGTATCATCACACCAGCTCGAGATTGAGGTTGGGCGAGCCACACATACCCCGAGGGATGAGAGATTATGCAGGATATGTAGAGAGGAGGTGGAGGACGAGGAGCACTACACATGTAGATGCCAGGCATATGAGGACATCAGAGACCGCTACCCACAGCTCTTCAGGGGGCCCAGAGAGATGAGGGCTTTATTGGGGACAGAGGACCAGCTCCCTCTAGGTCGTTTCCTAGTAGAGCTCCAGCACCGCCGTGCATCACTCCTCCCGCAGCAGATGGAGATACACCTCGCCCCTCCCCCCTCAGACTTATATCACAGATTTTTTCAGACCCACAGCCACTCGAGGACCCAGCTCAATGAGGGGTGTCACATTACACAGAGCAGAGGAGCTTAGACGACAGCGCCGACGACCGAGACCCCCATTCCGGAGAGCCCGTCCACATCAGAGAGAGATTCAGGCGATTCACGCACGCCATGACATGGAGATACGGAGACGCCAGCTGCGCACCCCTATCGATTTGGACGTTCAGACTCCAGAGCATTTTGAGGATCGCCATGATGCCTTACCCACCGATGCATTATATCCTACACCCACTCCAGGCATTTAGAGGGTTGTGATACCATCGAGCCTCCCCTCCCTATGCATATCATATTTGTATCTCACCCATTGAGCATATAGAGTGCATACCCATAGCACCCCACACCCTTGATGCCAGTTACCATCCACTCCTTTTATACCCGTTTGCGGTACTCACACTTTATTATCCTTTTGGGATCACAGTGGATTGGATCATACTGATGTATATGTCTTGTCTCATAGGCTGATTTTGGCCTCTAATAGACGTTAAAAAGTCTTTTCTTTATTTCTTTCTCTCTCTCTCTCTCTCTCTCTCTCTCTCTCTCTCTCTCTCTCTCTCTCTCTCTCTCTCTCTCTCTCTCTCTCTCTCTCTCTCTCTCTCTCTCTCTCTCTCTCTCTCTCTGTGTGTGTGTGTGTGTGTTAGAGCGTGTGTCAGAGCTGCTGTTACAGCATGCGTCAGAGTTCGCGTCAGAGCGGGCATCAGAACTCGTGTCAGGCTTGCGTTAGAGTGCATCAAAGCTCCCTTCAGAGTGTGTCACTGCGTGCATCAGAGCATGCGTCAGAGCTTGCATCAGAGTGTGCATCAGAATTGATGTCAGGCTTGCGTCAGAGGGTGCATCAGAGCTCACGTCAGAGTGTGCATCAGAGCTCGCATCAGAGCTCGTGTCAGGTCGGAGCAGAGAAAGAGAGAGAGTTAATGTTGGAGCAAGCAGCAGAGAGGGGCATAGCTTGTGTTCCTGTCTGAGGCTACCAAGCAGCACATAGACACATATAAAACTGGCAGCCCATTTCCCCAAGTAGAAGAAATGCAGAACTGGTAAACCCTAATCTGGTAGATGATGACTTCAACAAATTAGGCAGAGCTCATATGTACCTTTTGCTGACTGTTGAACTGTTGCAACAAAGAAGTCGTTAAAGCAGAATATGCATGCAGTCTTCAATATATGTGCTGGACATCTCTCACAGAGTTGAAATATTGCTGATGGCAGAGTACTTCACTCTGAGTTATTTCCAGACCACATAAAGTCAATTGCACAGTTGATTCCAAGCTGTTGGAGGGGCTGTACCTATACCAATTGAGAAGCAACATGGCACGGATTGAAAGAAAGGAAGTGGAGGACATGATTACTAAAGCATTCAGAGAGGCAAAGAAAGAGGCAGACAGAGTACTTAATCAAGAAATGAGGAAGGCCACAGATAAAATAAGAGCCCTAGAAGAGCATGTCGAAATTCTCGAAGAAGACCGAGATGAATGGAAAGCGGACATGCATAAGCTTCAAGAAGAAATCATTCAGCTGAAGATTTCCAAAGAAGAAGATGAGATCACAAAGCTAGATGACTTAAAAGAGGAAATCAAGAATGATTGGAAGATGGATATGCAAGAACACATCAGATCAGAGATGGAAGCAGCACAAAATAGTTGGGTGGAAGTAGTAAGTAAAAATATTAAAAAAGATGTCAAAGAAGAAGTGAGAAAAGAAGTCACGGAAGATGTGAAGAAGGAAGGGCTCACACGGGTTCAAGATACACTCGAGGAGAGACTTCCACACATTCAAAGACTCAACATTTGAATTACGGGCCTACTAAAGGGAGCATTGCCGGAGGCAGACGCCACCGACATTTGCCATCGACTTGGATATTAGAGCATGCCCTTCACAAGCGCATGGAGGGCTGGGAGGGATACATCTCGCTCACGAGCACTCATCCTTCAGATTAGCTCCAAGGAGACATGGACCGCCTTTTTGAGACGTCGATCAATACTACGTAGACTACCCGGCCGCGCCCTTCACATGGACGAGGACTTCACGAGGATGCAGGTAGCACTCCGACGCGCTTGCATGCCACAGATACTCCAGGCACACCGAGAGGGGAGGAATGCGTTTTACCATGATGGTAAAGTCTTCATAGACAGACGCCCTATCAAATAGGGCCACACAACCTATAAGACATCACTACGTCAGGAGGCACCACTTAGAGAAGCAATGTGGAATTGCAACGGGGCACTCTGCGCAACAAGACAGACTCGAGGAGATCCTGGAGTCGCACGACTTTGCTTGCATCACAGAGACCCACGAGAGCCCAGAGAGAGAGAGAGGCCTATCTTGCATTGCAGGTTTTCATTGGGAATCTTCATTTAGGACCACAACGAGACAGAGTACGGCATGAGGGTTTGGGGGTGTTGCCATCATATTTAGACTGGAGATACACAGCCGGATCTATATCATAGGAAGAGATGAGAAGGCACGATACATATGGGTTAGCATGGAGATAGCATCAGGGAGCTTGATTTACATTGCCATATGCTACTTCCCACGAGGTGGATCCCGATACGTAGGAGAGGATCTTGGGGGACCGATCCGAGACAGAGGCTCACCATACACAACACTTTCAGATGAGATACTACACTACAGCACCCTAGGTGAAGTCTTCCTTATAGGGGACTTCAATGGCTGCACCCAGTCAGATCAGTGCTAGGCATACCACATGGATCATCCACATCTCAAGAGAGGCAGAGACCCAAATGAGACGAGCACGAGAAGAGTATCAACAGATATGGGTAAGGACACCACCGCATATGGCAGACATCTCCTTGAGCTAGGCAGCCGACACCATTACATTATATATAACGGGATGAATTGTTGGCTAGGCTCGGGCGAACTTACTTGCTTCCCTCACGGATGGTGTGAGAGCACGATCGACTACATTTTGGGTACCATCTTTGGAGCTTCATTTATCCCCTTACTTGGTATTGGACGACACCCACTTAGTGCTGACCATACGTATATCACATTCATACTTTCATCTCCTATCCCATTAGACCCTCCCTCACCCATTGAGCCACACACCACGATACACTTCACACATGAGCTCTCACACGTGTACGCACACCTCTTACACACTAGCCTACTCTCCCTCCATCCATCCTCACCTTTGGACACACTCACGTCAGAGATCACCACCATCCTTCATTACTCAACTATCCACAGCTTTCCACACCGCACACATACACATCCTCCACGCACAAGATCCATGCCCTAGAACCGTTGGTATGATTCAGATTGTCGGGAACTAAGGACACATCTACAGATTTTAGAGCATAGAGGGGATGTTACAAACAGACAAGCACGGCATCGCATGCCGCAAGCGGCAAGAGTGGGAGGAGAGACAGAACTCGGATATCTACGATTTTCTCATGAGTCCCAATAGTGCAATGGCATGGCATTTTCTGAGGGAGAGGAGACAACAGACACCCATTCGAGACCCGAGCATTTGGCATAGCAATGCACAAAGCCTATACCAAATCCTAGACCAACCCCCCATTCCCAGGCCGTAGAGCTCACACCCCACTACCTCTTACTTCTTCACACCCACCATGGTAAGCCACGCTATTTCACATCTGCAGCAAGGCAAAGCCCATGACCAGATACGGATGCACGACTCTAGCACCGCTCATTGCCCACCTCTTCAACCGTGCATTTGTTGAAGGGTTCTCTGACTAATGGAATGAGCACACCATAGTGTCCATTCATAAGTAAGGAGACGGTATGGATCCAGCTACATATCAGATGATCATGATTGGCCCCATCTTGGCGAAATTATATGTCTTACCCACCGATGCATTATATCCTACACCCACTCCAGGCATTTAGTGGGTTGTGATACCATCGAGCCTCCCCTCCCTATGCATATCCTATTTGTATCTCACCCATTGAGCATATAGAGTGCATACCCATAGCACCCCACACACTTGATGCCAGTTACTATCCACTCCTTTTATACACGTTTGCGATACTCACACTTTATTTTCCTTTTGGGATCACAATGGATTGGATCATACTGATGTATATGTTTTGTCTCATAGGCCGATTTTGGCCTCTAATAGACGTTAAAAGTCTCTCTCTCTCTCTCTCTCTCTCTCTCTCTCTCTCTCTCTCTCTCTCTCTCTCTCTCTCTCTCTCTCTCTCTCTCTCTCTCTCTCTCTCTCTCTCTCTCTCTCTCTCTCTCTCTCTCTCTCTCTCTCTCTCTCTCTCTCTCTCTCTCTCTCTCTCTCTATATATATATATGTATGTATGTATGTATGTATGTATGTATGTATGTATGTATGTATGTATGTATGTATGTATGTATGTATGTATGTATGTATGTATGTATGTATGTATGTATGTATGTATGTATGTATGTATGTATGTATGTATGTATGTATGTATGTATGTATGTATGTATGTATGTATGTATGTATGTATGTATGTATGTATGTATGTATGTATGTATGTATGTATGTATGTATGTATGTATGTATGTATGTATGTATGTATGTATGTATGTATGTATGTATGTATGTATGTATGTATGTATGTATGTATGTATGTATGTATGTATGTATGTATGTATGTATGTATGTATGTATGTATGTATGTATGTATGTGTGTGTGTGTATGTGTGTGTCTCTCTCTCCCCCCCCTCCCCCCCTCTCTCTCCCCCTCCACAAGTTGTCATGCAAAGAGGGGTGGCTCTTCAGCAAGAAGCACCTCACCCATGGTAACAATTTTTCCTTCATCATCAAACTCTAGTCTCACTACAAGAGCCATGTCGATGGGTGGCTCTGTCTCATCCTCAAGATGGTCCTCTAAGAGTTTGTGACATCTTCTCTATTGATGCCACATCTTAGTCCTTGCATGATGTAGAGCAAAAAGAGTAGATCATTATCTTAGTCCCTCTGAGGCTTCTCCCACTACATAGCTGCTAGCATATTATCTTGCTCTTATAACTCTTCTATGAATGTTCTCCAAGTTTAGAAAATATATTTAATAAATCTCCTCCTACTCGTCACACCAATATATATACTCTAGTTTAATTTCTTCTTGAGATAATAAGTTTCAAAGTTTATATTTATATCTCATTTGGATCCTTAAGGATCCTAAGACTAAGTGATAATTGCAAGTTGGCTCTCAAAAGACCACATGATAAAGTTGCTCCACACTTAGACAATGTTAGCTTTTTGTGCACTAACAGAAACGCACTTTAATTCTACTCACACAAACTTTTCATACAACCATACAGATAACAATAAACATATACTTAGAACTTTAGTGCTTATAAGCTCTAACTTAGTCGTAAAAAGTTTCAATTTTAAAGCATATTGTCATGAAAAATATTATTTGTGAAAGAATATGGTGCAATGATAGGATATCCATAGCACTAATGGTTCCACCACTCACAAGGCTAAGATGTGACATTTAGGCGCAATCAAGTGCAATGAGCATAGATGATATAGATGTTGCCTACCTAAGCAAAGAACTCATTGTCGACTTGACTATAATCCACCCCCTAGAGTCATGAAGTGCGTAAGTCTTTCATGTCCTGCAAATTTGCAGGGCCATAAATGTGGACCCTTCTAAAAACAGCTAAAATAAGGGTTGCAAAGTCATGATTCGGCCATGACAAAGACTTCCACTGCAACTCAACTAGTGATAGAGATATCATAGATGTAATGGCCTACTACATTTGTGAATACATATGATAGAGGAGACTAAGCATTGAACATCCATGTTGAGAAAGCATAAAAAGATGTGTAATTATCAAAGGATAGGCAAAATGCTACTGTCTATCCACAAATCCATATCCGAAACCTTCAGCTGTCCATAATTTGTAGCCTCTATGTATTCTCTAGCCATGGTCTACATGTATGTAGATGATAAAATACATGATAAATGTATTCAAAATGGATTTGTGATGGACAAACTGACTGTCTATGGCTACAATTGGATGAAATAGCAAGTACTTGATTCTTCTGTATGAAAGGGATCATGCCTTTCACATCATTCACGAAGAGAGCTAGCCATGGAAGTTCGATATACCCTTTGTCAATGAGTCTAAGCAATGTTTAAAACAAGGCATCTACACAATGCTCCGATACTCAACCTCTATCAATTATTGAAATGAAATCAATCAATGACTCTTATAGATATCAAGATATTGACCTTTTAATTGTAAAGTGTTGGAACATATACAACTTGAATAAGGGATGCATGCCCGATAATCTTAAGGAAATATTATTGTTGGAAGTGAGATAGGCCGACACAAGTTCACAAGATCTTCCACACACTAGAATCCTTGTTCATATACACAACTTGAACCAAATGAGATAGATGACAGGAGATACAAAAATAATGTAGAGGCTGAATATGGATTGCTTCTTGATACAAAACATGAGAGAATTGTGCCCAAACGTTTGAGTGTGAGTCTTGAAAAGTGATGATGAATAGATTTGTACAAGGAATATACACCTATGTGTTGTGTGTCTGAATGAAAATCTGCTACAAAACATGCAAATAAGTTCTTCTCTGATGTAGACATCTGGAAACACTCTTCAACTTGAAGTATAAGGTTGGAATAACGTGGTATAGCAGCAAGAGTAGAATTAGAAATAGCAGCAAACTTACAGTAACCAACTGTAGACACACACAAACGTGTGTGTAGAAGTAGTAGGATCAACAAATCAGCACCAAACAGGAGCACCTTAAACAAAGCAGCAAAACACCCACCTAGTGTGTGTATGATGATGGTTAGTAAGAGATTAGCATCTCACTTTAAATCCTAGTCTTTATATTAACTCAAGTTGGCTTTTTTGAATATTTTGACCAAAATTAAGGTTTGACTTTTGAGGGGCTTAGGTTCACCAAGTCTTATATATGATTAGATAGCTCTCAATGAGTACTTCAAAACTGTGGAATAATACTTTTGACCTTTTTTTAATTAATAGGGCTTAGGATTTCCAAGTCTTATATATGGTTAGATAGCTCTCAATGAGTCTTTTGTATTAACTCATGTTGACTTTTCTCGATATGTTGACGAAAATTAAGGTTTGACTTTTAAGGGACTTAGGTTCACCAAGTCTTATATATGGTTAGGTAGTTCTCAATGAGTACTTCAAAAATATGGAATAATACTTTTGACCATTTTTTATTAATAGGGCTTAGGATTTCCAAGTCTTATATATGATTAGTTAGCTCTCAAAGAGTACTTTAAAAATATGGAATAATAACTTTGACCACTTTTTTACCAATACAATTTTTTAGAAATGATGACCTAAAATCAAGCTTTGCTTGGAATTAGGGTTTATAGCTCACAATATGACATTGTTTCCAATAATGCCCCCTCAATGTCATGTCGGGGTAAGATTTAGTAATTTGCATATCTTGTGATAACTTTTTTGCGAGGTTTATGCATGAACATAAATACTTAAGAAACTGCAAATTGTAGATAGATCAAGCATCCCGCTGCTTGACTATACATTGTAGCATCATAAGATTCTGAATATACTCTTGCCTCTAAAGAATTATTGGAACTCATAGGAGTTTGAATAGGTTTTGACTCTTGCATTCCAAACCTTTCTAACTAATTTCTCAATGTAGTTCTACTTTGTCATCAATTCACAAGTATCCCTGTTAATAAATTCAATGTCCAATAATAATGTGGCAAACCAAGATCATTAACATCAAAAACTTTTTTAATCTCTAACTTGAAAAACTGAAGATCTCAATTTCTGGGACCTCTCATGATCATATCACACACATAAAATATGATAATAATTGAAACATCTTCCTCCAACTTAACATAAAGTGTAGGAGACTCCTCTAAATTCTTAAGACCAATGGAAATAATATGCAATTATATCTTCTCATACGATGCTTTAGGTGTCCATGTCAAACCATAAAGTGCTTTGATTAGTTTGCAAACAAGATACTCTTTACCTTTGACTTCAAGACCTTCATGTTATTTGTGTGTAGATATCTTCACTGTGATCTCCATTCAAAAATGTTGTCTTAAAATCTAATTAATAAATACTCCAACCAAAGAATACAGCTAAAGAAAGAACGACTCTAACTATGGTACTTCTAGATGTTGGTATAAGTTTCATCATAACCAATCCCTTTCTTTTGTACATATCCTTTCACTACCAATCTTGTTTTGTATCTGTAAATAGTACCATCGGCTTTTCTTTTGATCTTGAATATCCAATTAATACCCATAGTTCCAGCTAAAATAGAATGAATATCAATAACCTCAACAAAATTTACTTAATCTCCTTGATGCTTTTGTCGATTTCTTGTTCTCTCCCTAAACTTCTTGATGACACTCTCTTGCATGGTTTGTAAAAACCATTTTTGTGCCTTCTTGAAAATTAATAATACTTCTCTTATTTCTTCTTGACTTCTAGAAGATTCTTTAAATTCTTGAATTGGTTCTTCTTTCAAATGTGGAGAAAAAATAGGAGATGGTGAAGGTTGAGGTTGAGGTGACAAATGTTTGAAAACAATGTCCTATGAAAGGCGCTAATCCTAAAATCCAACAAACCTTAATTTTCAAAAATGGCCAAAATCGTTGTAGATCAATTTCTTGACCTATTGCTCAATGTGGTGTGTCCTCTTAAGTGCAAAATGCACTCTGGGTTTCAATTTGAAGACTCAACAGGGAACAATAGCACCTACAGTGCCACACAATGAAACTAGAGAAAGATGCTGAAATTATGAGTATACATAGCTCAAAAAGATGATACTACAAACTTTGGGCAATCAACAAGACACATAAGAATACACCTTCACTCTAATTGTTGGACTTCGATTCTATGAGTATACATTCTCAAGACTCTAACCTTCCAAGCTAGTCATTCAAGAGAAGAATAACCGACCACTGCTTGCCCACTGTCACTCACAGTGCCAAGCTAGTTGATCCCTATTCTACCTAGAGAAGTACTAATGGTAGGCTAATAGTTCTATGCACACACAAAGTGAAGGCAATGCTTCAGCAGTGTATTCCCTCCTCTAGACTCTCTCTTAGCTTGTCCTTCTTTGATGGAGAGGTCTTCTTATATAGTTTTTTTGGGACTTGTAGGAGCTGAAGGGTAGCAAAAGGGACCCTATTAGTTTCTTCTCTTTACAGACTCACTAACAATTCTCGCGCTCTTGAAACTTCCTTCTCTGGTCTACTTTTCCTTGTCGTCGCTATTTTCTAAATTGTAGTATTTAGTTGGCCCCTCCTCCATTTGGCACCGTCCATCATCAATGAGTCCTCCGCATGCAAGTGGCTGAAAATTTGGTCCATGGCAAGTCCTGGGGAATTTAGTCAGTTTTTTTCCAAGTCGTTTTTTTGCAAGTAAAAAGGTAGACTAAATTTAAGTTTAAAAAAAGTACACCATTTTTTTTTAAATAAACTACTTTACAAAAAAAGGGCAATTTTTGAAATAAGTAGACTAAATTTATAAAAATGGTCAACATTGAGATAAGTCGACTAAATTTATAAAATAATCAACTTTTGAAATAAGTCGACTAAATTTATCAAAAAGGACAACTTTTGAAATGAGTCGATTGAGTTTATAAAAATGGTCAACTTTTGAAATAGGTGAAATAGATCGACTTGGAAAACTAGGTAATTTGGAAAATAGGTGAGAAGTAGGCAACTAAGCAACTAGGAAAATAGACGATTGAAAAATAGGCAACTGGAGAAATTGGTTAACTTAAAAACTAAGCAACTTGGAAAAACAAACAATGAAAAAATTGGTCAACTTAGGAAATGGGAAATTAGGCAACTTAGGAAACTAGACAACTTAAGAAATTGGGAGTTTGCTGGTTCCTTTGTCTTGATGAACTGGATCCTCTTAGTTTTCTTGGTCCTCTTGCTTCTTTTGATCTGGCTCGAAATCAAGGTAATTTTTTCTTGTCCTATGCCTCTTCATCTCAAAAGAAGTAAAAACATAAAACTATTTTAGGGGCCTATTAGAGTACCCCTCTACAGGTTGCCCGCCACTTAGAGGTTCTCCATCCTCGCAGAGAACAAATTGAATGTATTCTCTGTTTTTCTTACTACTATTGAACTTGCACCGAAGTACATTGCTGCTCTTGGAATTCCTATCTTGCTTTGAATTTGAAATTAGCTCTCTACTTCAGCTTTGGTATAATGGCTTGATGAACTTAGGAGTCCAGGAATCCTTGGTCAATCTGTTCTGGTCTAAGTTTGAGTTCAGCAAATGGATCTGCTCAACAAGTTGACTAATTTTCAAATTGATGTACTAACATTGCGAGCAGCAAGCATATTGAAGCTTCATATGGAGACTTGCTTCGATTCAGTGTCTTGCTTCAGTTCATCTAGTCTCTTCTCAATTCAGTCGACTTGCTTCAATCAGTCGACTTTTTCTGAAATTAGCATGGAAAAATTTAGTCGACTTTTTTTTGGAAGAGGATTTAGTCGACCTCTTCAGCCCATATAGTCAAATTTTATCAGCACATAATCAAATTTCAAAGAGTAAATTAGCCGACTTCTTCCAGCAATTAGTGACTTTTTTTTCTATCAGCACATAGTCGACTTCCCTCCAGCAGCACATAGTTGATTTTCTTTTTGAAGAGTAATTTAGTCGACTTTTATTCCAATTGATTCAATAGCTATTGGGCAAAATAGTCGAGCTACTGGGCAAAATAGTCGACCTATACTATACTCTCATGAAAGTAAGATTCAAGGAGGAAATGTGAGCAAGCCCTATGCATTTAGTTGAACACCATGATAGGTTTTACTGTTGCAAAACAAAGGTTAAACCCTAATAGTGAACAAGGGAAAGGACTATTATTTATTGTTCTCTATTGAGTATATACAATATATGCAGTGGTGCAATGTTCTAGCGTGATTCTTGGTAAGCTTTGATATGAGAACGGTTTACCAGAGGAATTTGGTCCCCTTCCAGGGTTGAGAGGCATACCGCTCATTGAGGAACGATCTCTTTTACCTTGTAAGGTCTTGTTCACCTAGTGGATAACTTCTTTTCTTTTTTGTTGAACAAGCTTCGTTGGTATAGCACGACCATAGATCCCTCTTTGATTTCTTTCTTCCATAGGTTTCTATCATGCCATGCTTTCCACTTCATCTACCATTGCTCGAGAGTTAAATTTGTAGTTGTCCTCTTTTTCTCTAATTGATGTAATATGTCCATATTGTCATCACTTACGACTTCCAAATTATTAGTTCTTGAAAGTCCCACTATCCTTGATCCTTTTAGAAATTCTAATGGAGCTACTGCTTTTAGACCATACACTAATTGCAAGGGAGTGTGTTCCATATTCTAAGCACTTGTGACTTGCAAATCATTAATCCTTGAAAGTCCTACTCTTCTCGATCCTTTTAGAAATTTTAATGGAGCTACTACTTTTAGACTATTTGCAAGGGAGTGTGTTTCCTGGTTACCTTGAAAGTTGTCCTGTATGCCCATACCACACCTAGGTAGGTGATGCCCCATGTCAAGGGATGGAGAGAGCACATTTTCCTCAAGAGAGAGATGAGTACCTTGTTGGTGCTTTCCACTTGACCGTTGGCTCATGGGTAATATGCACATGATTTTTTGTGGAAAATTTTATACCTTGCAAATATTTCGGTTAAAGTTTTGTTGATGAAATGAGACCCTTAACTTCAACGGGACAACCATACCTTCAAAAAAATGTTCTCATATAAGATAGCAGCTACCGTGTGAGAAGTGCAATCTTTCGTTGCCATAACTTCACATTTGATGGCAAAGAGGTGGAATAGATTGGCCCCACAAAATCCAATCCCCATTTCTTTTTTTTTTGAGAGTACAATGAATTGGAAAGACACACACACCCGACCTCGTAAGGTAGAGGCACCCATCTTGGGAACCTTGAAGCATCCAACCCCGGGCCAGACTTGAACCCTGGCCATCTGCCTAGGAGTACAAGGCACATCCGCTACACCAATCCCCATTTCTCAAATGGTCTCCAATTCGCAATGGTTACTTATTGAGCTTACTTGGTTTCGGTGCACAATGTTGGCAAGTGTCACATGTTTTTGCATATTGTGTTGCGTCTCAAAAAAGATAAGGCCACAATAATCCTCCTTGTAAGATCTGATGTGTGATATGTGCCTAGGATAATGGCATGCGGCAGTTTCTCCATGGGCTTCTTCTAGTATTTGTTGTACTTCACGTGGTAGGACGCATCTCCTATACACTCCATCAGGTCCAACTCGAAAAAGCGTATTTTGAATAATTGAAAAATTCTTACTTTTAAGGAGCAATCTCCTCCGTTCTAGTGGTGTGAGATTAGATGGGCAAGTTCTCGTGGTTAACAAATGATGAATGTTCTGGTACCAAGTAGGATAAGTGCGTACTTGGAATAAAGATTGATCTAGAAGATTGTCTCTATGCCCATATCTGGTATCCATTGTCCTTTAATCCCTGAGAGGTGATCTTCCATCACATGGTGCTTCCCAAGTCGTTGAACTAGTTCAAAGTTGAATTCTTGAAATAAGAGTAGCCACCACCTCCACACTCTTCCATAGATGTTTGCCTTGTTTAGTAAATATTTAATTGCTTGATGATCACTGATGATGGTGAAATGAATACTATAGGTACCCTCAACCTTAGTTAGAATTCTATTAGCATAGTAAATGGGTCGATCCAGTTTACGTTCCTTGCTAGTTTGTGTGACTATGGCTCTTGCAGGGACTATGTGACCTAGAAGTCTCCCTTCAGTCACCAAAAAGTGACATTTATTTGGGTCGAGTTTTAGTTTGGCTTCTTTGTAAGCACTAAAAACATGTTCCAAAAGGTGATCAGTGAAGTTTTCCACCCGAATAGAATATTCGGTGCCTGAAAAGGTGGAGAAGTCATACATAAAGATTCTAAAGAACTTTGGCAACAATGAGTGGAAGATTGAGTAGGACACTCGATTGAAAGAAGCAAGAGCATTGCATCATCCAAAAGCCATTTTTGTGCATAGGTATGTACCCCACCGTGTCAGAAATGCAATTTCTGCTCGGTCCTTTGGATGGATGAATGCTTCGTTATATCTGTTGAATCCATCCACAAAACGGTATAAGACATGATCAACCACATCTTCCAAAACTTGTTCTAAAAATGAGGTTGGAAACCCATATGGAGTCATAACCTTGTTGAGAGCCCTAAATTCAATGCAAACACGAGTCTTGTTGGATTGCTTCTTTTGGACTATTACCATTGATGATAACCATTTTGAATGTTCCACCGGGACAACGATCCTTGCTTCTTCTAGCTTTTCTATTTCCTTTTTTCCACTCCTGCATACTTTGGATTAAGATGATAAATCCTTCCTCTTACTAGTTTAGTATCATTAATCAAAGGAATAGAATGCTTTCCAAGATGGATAGGAATTCCTTCTAAGTCATGGAAACTCCATGCAAACATGTATTTGAAATTTTGCATGAAAGCGGTTACCTGATGTAGCAATAACGGGTGATGCCAAAGCCATGTTGCTAGCAAAATTTGTTGTGAATGTTCTTCATTACCAAGGTTGACTTGTCTTACATGTTGAGATACCATGGTTGATTCTTCATTTTGGTCCTCGAAAATGCATTGCAAATAGGCCGGAGATTCCTCTGTGTTGACCTTTGATTGCTTTTCTTGCATCCATAAGGGTGAAAGCTCTTTTTGTCCACTATATGTCGGATGGTATAGGTAAGTGCGAACTGCTGTGCTTTTTTCTTTTCCGTTCCCAAGTTGAGCTCCTTTCTTTCCCCTTCTGAAGTCCATGATTCTCCAAGCCCAATAGTTTTTTTCTGTTCACAATCCTCTTCACAAATAGATACACCATAACATGGATAAGGTGAGTGTGTAGCTTCCATTCATTCCAAAAGATCTTGGCCATCGTTTATTTTGATTTCATTAGATGCTTCCACAATAGGAATGTGTTGTTCTTTAAGAATAGTGAAAGAATGAGCATTACCTCCATGAGATCCTCTTTGATCTAGATTCTAAATGTACTTGCTTTTGTACTTTCCCTGGTACAATCGTGCATGGCTTGGACGTGTCTTAGCCATGGCCTCCCTATGAGTACAAGAAAACCTTCATTGACCTGCAATAGATTTAGCACCATAAAATCTAAAGAGAAGCTCAAACCATCCATCTCAACGGATACCTTTTCTACAATACCAAGAGGTTTAACCCGACTTTGGTCAACCAAGGTAATT
Source organism: Ceratopteris richardii (assembly GCA_020310875.1). NCBI lineage: Eukaryota > Viridiplantae > Streptophyta > Polypodiopsida > Polypodiales > Pteridaceae > Ceratopteris > Ceratopteris richardii. The sequence goes on along the minus strand of CM035417.1, from coordinate 69,807,413 downwards.
GTGAACTTTGCTTCACCTGAAAGTTGGACTTCTAGTATTTTGAGGGTAGAATTTGGCATGAGATTTATGTCTTAACCTCCATCTATGATTACTTCATTTATGGTCCTTCCAAATATAGTGATTGATAGACATGGACTCTCGAAGTCAGTTAAAGAGTTTGTTGATAACTTTGTGAAGTTATCTGTAATTGAAACTTTCATCAGATCGGTTGGAGTGTGCCTCCATGTGCCCGCCACTTATTCCAAGCATACAATGATACTTGCACGAAGTTGTTTCTTAGTATCTCGTCACTTTTGTGAAGGATGGTAATGGCAAAGGTAGAGGAGGTTCAAAATGATCTCTTATTCAGAAGGCAATGGGGTTCTAGGGTTTGTTCTCGGTGGTCAATGCATGCAATAGTACATCACGTTTCAAAGCTCCATTTCCGCGTCTATATCGTCCTTAGTGTGCCCTCGTTTGGCTGACATGTTCTTCTTCTTTTATCTCCCCCCACGAGGGGGGGGGGGGGGGGGGGGGATACCTTTGAACGCTGTATCTAACTAGCCATCTCAAATGGAGATGAGTGAAGACTTGCTACTTCAAACCTCGCAGATTTCCTGTTCTCCGTTGGACACTACAGGCGAAGACAGTAGCGGCTTCGGGGCTCATAAGGTGAATAATGTGGCTGATGATTCTTGCAACATCTTGACTCAAAAGGTAACTCCGTTCCCCCTACTCCTCTTCATAAATCGTTTGCAGATGCCCTTGTTAATGACGGTCGAGGAATACGCTTCGATAACCCTAAGGACTCTCCTGTCGATAACCAGGACTGGAAAGGTAAATCTTCCCTGTTTTACACGCCTGAATGCTTCATCAAAGGTGATACGATGTTAGAGATAATGCGACACTAATCATAGATAAAGTTGTGTTTACTCAATGGCAAAACAAATTATTGAACCGTGTTATCATAGCGTTGTGCCACGGTCCAAGGCCACCTCAAGACATGCTTAGACATTCGATTCGTACGAAGTTAAGGGAGTGTAGAGGTCTTTTCGTCAAACAAGTACAATACTTACCGAATGGATATTACCTTTTTTATTTTGATGATGCTAATGATGCGCTTCGAATAATAACCGAAGGCCAATGGATAATTAAAGTTAAGCCAATTTCCTTTTTTAGATGGTTTCCGGGGTTCAACCCTAGGGGACCCAAATCCTCAAGGGTCCATGTTTGGGTAGAGCTCCCTGACCTCCCGGTGGAGTTTTACCCTTGGGTGGATAATCTTTGTAACTTGCTTGGTAAGGTTTTAGGGCAAAAATCGAGGGGGAATATAAATCCAAAGTGGGACCCTCAAAGTCCTTGTCGAGTTAGATGTGAGCAACCCGGTAAAATCATCACTTAAAATCATGAGCTCTGAGGGTAACTGTATGCATGATCAAAAAATTGTTTATAAGAATCTTCCTAATGCTTGCTTTAAGTGCTATAGACAAGGACATTGGATAAGAGACTGTCCTTTGCTTAAGCAGGTGGATCCTTCTATCAATCCGACGTAGATACATAATCAGCAGCCTCAATCGGGTGTCTCTAGACATTCAAACAAAAAGACCTCAGGTCAAACAAGCTAAAAAAAAAAGGTAAAAATTGGGGCAATTTTTTGATGCTCTGTTGGAAGATGTCACTAACCCTCTGGAGGATTTGCAGAATGTTAAATCTCACAAAGCTACTCAAGTGAAAGAGAGTGTTAATAACCCCCTGCCTTGAATCATGTTTCCAAAAATCTCACCTTGCAAGAGGTAAGGAAGTCCTTGTCTGTCTTGTTTGTATTATGGCATTCTATCTTTCTGTATTGTTTGATCATGATGAACAGCATGCAAATCATCTCTTATAATATGAAAGGTATTTCTGATCTGGTTAGAGCTAAATGTGTTTCCAAATGGTTGTTTGACTTGTCGGCAATGCCTGAATTTTTGTGCTTTCAAGAGCTGAAAGTCGTTGATGGTAAGCTTGATCTTCACTTAAACATAGTCTCCAATAAGCATAGGTGGGATTCTACCAAGCACATGTATGGGAGGGGAGGTGCATCAATCGGTGTCTCCCATTCCATTGCTCATCTCGTTCGTTTGGTGTTTGCTAGTCCCTCCCACCAGTGGGTAGGGGTTGCTCTTAACAAGCCCTTCGATTGTACCATTATATGTTTATATGCTGCTAACTGTGCGACCCAAAGAAGTAAATGTTGGGAAGAGCTATGTTCCCTTTCTGGTCCCATTGTCATTACAAGAGACTTTAATATGGTTACTTCCCTGTCTGACAACACAACAAGATGGGTAGCACCATTCAAGGTCAAGAATGGTCTTCATGGCTTAGGCTTGTCACCACCCACGACCTTTTGGGCATCTCCGGTCACACGGGGGTCACGTGGAATAATAAACAAAAAGGTTGTAATTTTCTTGCTGCAAGGCTAGACAGATGCTATATTAATATCCCTTTTTTTAAGCTTTTTTGGGAAGCTAAGGTTTCCACATACAAGTCTATTTGTCTCTCGGACCATGTCCCTCTTCTTATTTCTCTTAAAAGCAATTGTCCCAACTTTAAGGCTGGGTGGCCCCACCTTGATCCTTCCCTTTTACATATGCCTTGTGTCATAGAGAAGACTAAAGACATTTTCCTCCATTGTTTTGAGAAGTTTTCCAGCCCCTCCATTGCTTGGGCTAAAGCCATAAAGGAAGAAGTGCAGTCGGTCTTCACCTACTATAAGAACCTTAAAAAAACCCTTAGAGCTGCTAGGAGACATAAGATTTCTAGAGAAATAGATTCGCTCCTTACCTCTAAGGATCCCAACTTTTTGGATAAAATCTTGTGTCTTCAGGAAAGATTGAAATATGAAGAGTACCTTGAGGCTAGTAGTATTCTCTCTTCCTCGAGAGAATTTTGGATTGAGAACCTGGATAGACCTTCTAAGTGTATGTTCTCTCAGCTCAAAAAGAAGAAATGTAAGGATTTCATCCCGATGCTCTTGAAAAAGTCTGGTGGTATTGCTATCAGTGTTGAGGAGAATTTGCACGAGGCTACCCGCTTCTTACGGATGTTTTCTCTATTTCTCCCAAGTGGGGGGAGGATATCCTCGGAGCCAGAGCTTCCATTGCCTTAAAAAGAGGAAAGACTGTCCCTCCTAGCCTAGCTGCCATGTTGGACCTGCCCCTCACTACCGTGAGATCAAAGAAACCATTGGTAAATTGAAGCCCTGCAAAACTCCTGGCCTTGATGGCCTTCCCTTGGCTCTTATTGATTTCTTGACTCCCTTCATTCTCTTCGTGTGGAAAGAATCTGTTAGAAAAGGCACTCTTCCTATCGAGATCAATATTGGGGTCATTAGACTCATCCATAAGAGGGGTCCTAAAGAGGACTTAAATAATTGGAGACCTATAACCTATTTGACCTCTATTTACAAGATCATTGCTTCCTCCTTGGCTAGGAGACTCAGTCCTATTATGCAGAGCATTATCCTCCCTCAGCAAAAAGGTTTTACTAAAGGTAGATTCATTCTTGATGCTATCATCTCCTTGTGGGAGGGCATTGAGTATGCCCAAGAGTCCAACCAGCCCTTCCACTTATTTAAAATAGACTTTAACAAAGCTTATGATAGAATAGAGTGGGATTTTGTGCGTCAGTCCCTGCATGACTCTGGTCTTGGTAAAAACTTCATTAGAGCTGTCAACACCCTCTTTGGAAATGCTCACTCTAGAATCTCCATAAATGGTGTCCTTTCTCCTCATTTTAGACTCAAAAGATCTATCAGGCAAGGATGCCCCCTTGCCTCCCTCATGTTTGCTATAGTTAGTGACGCTCTTGGTTGGCTCCTCAAGGATGCTATGTCCCAAAAGAAGAATGAAGGAATTTCTATCCCTCGTTCTCATGCAAAGCTATGCCTTCAGGCATTTGCTGATGACACCAACATTTTGGTCAAAGCCGAACCCAGATTCGCTGATTGTGTTCTTGAGAGTTTGAACACCTTTTGTTTAACCAATGGGTCCCACATTAATCATAAAAAGACTGCCTTTAAAGCCTCCGCCCATTTGGTGCCCCCCTCTATCTCTGCTCTGGGTTGTGATATCATCAGAGATGGGGAGATTTTTAGATTGCTTGGCATCCCTATGGGCTTTCAAGTGTCCCTAAACCAAAGATGGGATTGGATCATGAACAAATTGGATTGTCAATCCTCTCTCCCTCATAGGGTTTTTGTGTTGAATCACTATATTCTGCCTTCTTTGGTTTACTTTCTTTCTTGTTGGATGCCTAACAAAAAGAACTTCAATCAGGTGTTTGCTCTTTCTAGAAGATTTCTTTGGGGGGGGAAACCTTCTTTCCAACAAAATCCCTAGGGTGGCTTGGAAAACCTGCTATCTCCCCAAAAAGGAAGGTGGGCTAGGTATTTTTTGTCCCATCAAAATGGCCTCCAATCTCTCAGCTAAGTGGATTCATAGGGCTATTGACTCCATGGATTTCTAGGCTCTCTTAATTAAACGTAACATTGACAAGTTTTCTTTGGTTCACTACAAAGCTTGGAAAAAGCATAATCTGTGGGATATTTTGGTTTTTCCCCATATAAACTCACTAGTTGGAAGCTTTATTTCTTGCAGGTTTTGGAATGCTTGGATGTCTGTCAAGAAAGTGTGTTCCCCTAAATTCTTTCAACTAACTGATTTTTTTATGCAAGAAAGCACTTGGACTGGCTGGATCTCCATGTGGGACGATGGTTCTCTAGGAATAAAACAACATAAATGTTTTACAAGCTTGGTTTTTCTTCATGGAGAGACCTCACCTCAAGGAATCAGGTATTATCTAATGAACAGATTTCTATCAACTTCGAATTATCCTTTGGCTGCTTGCAAGTTTTGTTGCTGCACAAGGAAATGTTGATCAAAAGATTGACTGTCTGTAACCAGAGGTCTGCTGTCAGTTTGAAAGAAGTCTCAAGGGACATGTTGAGAAGATTGGCAGCAGAAAGGCTCGATCACCTTGATTCTTTCCAAGCTTAATCAGAGATGGAAGACCAATTGGAATGCTACCCAGTGGTCTCACAGGTTCATGAGTCTTTGGCACCTACCTTACAACATCAAGCATTCCTTTTTGATGTGGCTGATTTTGCATAATGGTATCTGGTGTTGCCATAGCCAGGAAGTTTGGCATTAAAGATGAACTTTGTATGTTTTGTGGTAATGAGGAGGATATCCCCCACCTGTTCTTCAACTGCAAGCATGCTCAATAGTTCTGGAGTCTCCTCTTGCTTGCTTGTCAAAAGATGAACATCATCCTCAGTTTTCAAGAGACTATTCTTGAATCCTGCAACAAATTTGACTATGCTCTCTAGAACATATGGAGAGGCCATATTCTATGGCACATCTCGAGATCTAGAAATCACAAAGTTATGAACAATGGAAAAGGCTCTATGTTGCATACTTTTCTTAAAGGTTTTAGGGATCTGGGCAAGAAAGCTATCTCTGATATCAAAGATGCCCCCAAGGATGATTTTAGGCTGTCCACTCATCTGGCCACTACTGCTCCCTGTAAATGGAGGGAGTCCCTCCTTCACCTGAACTCTAGCTCTCGATTTCAAATGGTTTTGTACTGTACCTAATTGCTTGACTGTCATCCTACTCCTTGGCTATTTTTCTCTGAGTGCTATGTAGCCTGTCCAGGTCCTGTGTGGTACCAGGTTCTTTGTACTTGTGGTGGGGGCCCTTCCCTTTGTACATCCATACATTTCATCTTTAATTCATACTTCCTGTTTCTTCAAAAAAAAAAAAAGGGGTTAGAGGAGGTTCATTCGTTGAATGTAGTTCCTTCATTGTCTCTTCAAAAGCCTTGCCTATTTCTTGCAAGACTTCAGAATTTTTCATACCTGACTCTTGATCCATTTCCTGCGATGAAAGCAATTTAGCTTTTGGACTTGGGCTTAAAGATGGATTGGTATTGAGTTCTTGACTTTCTTCTTCTCTGAACTGCAGAAGAGGTTTAAGCTTTGGAGCATAGCTTGGGGTTACCTTTTCTGGACCATAGTTGTGCAAGGGTACAACTCCATGAAGTTGACTAGGATCACTAACTCGAATGGCTAGAATTGGGCTAATCTGGGAAACAGGTTGACTTCAAAAAGTCGTCCATTTTTTAGTGGTCACTTTCCCTTATCTTCATTAAGTGGACCATTATCAAAAAATTGGGCAACTTCAAGTGCACCACTTTTCAAAAATTGGTCAACTTTATAAATTTGGCCATTCTTAAAAAATTGGTCAACTTTTGTATTAACTTGTCCACTTTTCAAGTTGACTTCATTCATTTGACCATTTTTAAAAAAATGGGTCAACTATATTAAGTTGACCATTTTTTTAAAAATGGGTCAACTTCATTAGCTTGGGAAAATCGTCCAAATTACCAAGGAGCATCACAAATACTCGAGTCATTTGTATGAGATAAGCTAGCAGAGTTTGAAGAGTGTACAAGAGAAGATTGTACAATACCTGGACAGTTCTGAATATTCCTCTCTTCTCTCTGACTTGCATGGATTGCTTGCTCCTTCCCCTTATTGACACAGATAACATTCACTTGGTAGGATGGAGCGAAACCACTGGTAGAAGCCTTCTCCTTTGGACAATCCTTCGAATAATGATCCATTGTATCCGGGCAATACCTGCAAGGTGGAGACCCTTCTAGGAGGGAGCATTTTCCTTGAAAGTGACCATATTTGCAACATCTCTAGCACATTATAGGACGAGTTTGGAGGTTTCCTTTCATTAGAAGATTTTATCTAAGTGTAGGTATACATGCTTTCCACTTGGAATCTTGGATTTGGTAGCAAGCACTAATTTACGAGTACACTTGGTGATGCCCAATTCGCTTGCATCCCCTTGCGAAAATAGCAATCCCATGTTTCATGACCTGGTTTTCCATAAAACTGACACACAAACATCTCTGGACAATCTTGAGAAGAATGTCCTAACTTTTTGCATATTGTGCACCAAATAGATGTTTTTACATCTTTTTGTGTTCTAAGCTCCTCCAATTCTTGTCGTAGCTAAGTTAAAGCTTCATCCCTTTCTTTCCAAGCAACTTTTTCCTCTTGCAAGGCTTTCTGTAACTTCAAGGCTTATAACTCTCTCCTTAATTGTGTGAGAGGATCACATGTGAATTCATCCATACCTTCATGTTCTTTGAAGCGATGTCTTGCTGTTTCAATCCTTGAGGCTACAACTTCAAATTCTTTCAACGATCCATATGAAAGAGGCCATGGAGAGCTACGTGGTTGTGTGCTCGGTTGCTCCAAATGCAAAGAGAGTGGACTTCTGTGTGAGGAGAGAGAAAGTAGAGAGAGAAACTTGCACAAAAAATTGGAGAAGAAGATGGAGAAGTTGAAGTTGAAGAAATCCCAATGAAGTTATGAGAGATTTGGGACCAAGTCCTATTGATAAGTGATTTTTAGGTCATTTGCGCATGTTCACACATGGTCAATGACCAAAAGTCATAAAAATAATGTAAATGCCTATAACTCCCCAATTTGGGGTCCAAAAAATATAACAAACATATGTCTGGAAAGCTCTCAGAAAGCAAAGGACCAAGGAGGCTCCTTTAAGCTAAGTAACTCCCACCATCTATATACATAGCTGATGTTGTGCCTTGGGTAGACACTTCGTGAGAGCATCTACAGGATTCTGTGAAGTATTGATGATTCTGTGAAGTATTGACCTTGATCAAAGTGATCAGGCCATCCTCTAACACCTCTCTGATGAAGTGGTATCGCACATCAATATGCTTTGTGAGAGCATGAAACATGGCATTCTTTGCCAAACATATGGCACTCTGGCTATCGCATGCAAGAACAGGTGCCTTTTCAGGCATCCCAAACTCACTCCAGAAGCGAGCTAACCAAATGGCTTCTTTGGAAGCCTCTGTGGCTGAAATATATTCAGCCTCCGTAGTAGATAGTGCAACTATCTTTTGAAGTCTAGAGCACCATGGTAGACTAGAGCAAGGGTGTATACATAGCCACTGGTAGACTTGCATGTGTCCACATTACTTCTCGTGTTTGAATCACAAATCCTTTTAACTCCAATGGACCCTTTCCATAACATAGGCATTTACCTTAAGTCCCTTTTTCAAATATCTCAAGATAGATTTGACTGCCTCCCAATGAGCTCTACCAGGATTAGCCATGAACCTCCTAACTCCCATTGCATGAGCAATGTCTGGCCAAGTGGAAACCATAGGATACATAAGTGAATCACAACCTGATGCATATGGAACACTCTTCATGTAATTGCCTGCATCATCATCTTCGCGACAGTCATCCTTGGAAAGCTTAACATGTGGCTGCAATGGCACTCCAAGAGGCTTAGCATCAGCCACATTAAATCTGTCCAGCACTTTTTCAATGTACCTTTCTTGGGATAAATGCAAAATATGCTGCTGCCTATCTCTTTTTATTCACATACCAAGTATATGCTCAGCTTCCCCAAGGACTTTCATTGAGAATGCAGAGTTCAGCTGCTCTTTTAGAGCATTCAGAGTTCTCTTTTTCTTCCCAGCCAGCAGCATATCATCTACATACAGCACAAGAATGATTGGGCTGCCATCTTCATCCTTTTTGGTGTACAAACAGTGGTCTGCATGGCTTCTTTTGAACCCATGTTTGAGCATAAATGCATCAAACTTCTTATACCATTGTTTGGGGGCCTGTTTCAGCCCATATAAGCTCCTTTTCAGCTTGCATACCAGATGCTCTTTTCCAAGAATGGCGTATCCTTCTGCATGTGTCATGTACAGCTCTTGGTCTAAATCACCATGCAAAAAGGCTGTTTTATCATCCATTTGGAATAACTCAAATCAAGGCAGCTGCAAGAGCAAACAACACACGTAATGTGCTCATTTTAACCCCTGGAGAGAACACCTCTTGGAAATCAATGCCCTCTTTTTCGGCATATCCCTTAGCAACCAGCCTTGCCTTATACTTGGGTTTGCCATCAACAATTTTGATTTTGTACACCCATTTGTTTGGAATGGCCTTCCTACCTTTGGGCAACTCAACCAAATCCCAAGTATCATTTGCATGCAAGGCCTTTATCTCTTCCTGCATGGCTAACTCCCACTTCTTCTTGTGCTCACATAGCTTCTTCTTGTGCTCACCCTCATCTGATAACATAATGCAATGTATAGAGGGGTCATATCTATTCACTGGCCTCCTAAGACATGTAGATCTTCTTACCCAATGATCCACGTTATCTAGCAATGGATCTACATCAAGAGGTACATCAACTTCTTTATTGTTAATGTACATTTCCAGCCCTGTTTTCAGCATGAATAGGTGGTTGCATATGCTCATCAAGAGCATCATTTTGCTGTCCAGCATCATCTGGGTCGATAACCACGGGCTCATTGTCATTTCCAGCCATATGTGGTGCATCCCGAGGGTTCATATCAGATTTAACGGGTGGCTGTGCATGCTGAATTTTGACTCTTTTATGGTCATCTTTAGAGGCACAATTGTTTTTGAGCAGCCTTGCCTTATTAAATACAACATCTCGGCTGCGTACTACCTTCTTGAGTTGAGATAGCCAAATCCTGTAACCCATTTCACCTTCATCTCCATAACCCATGAAGATTCCTTTCATGGTCTTTGCATCTAACTTGCTTCTTAACTCAGGCCTTATATGCACAAAAGCATCACAACCAAAGATGCGTAGGTGGTCATATGAAGCTGGTTTGCTAGACCAAACCTCTTCTAGAATGCCACCTTTTAAGGACACATGAGGGGATCGATTGCAAACGTGAACTTCAACTTTCAAAACGTCTTCCCAAAATCCATGAGGGAGATAAGTTGTGGACATCATACATCTCACCCTCTCACATAAAGTCCTATTATACCTTTCAGCCACACCATTGGAAGAGGGGCTGTATGGGACTGTTAGCTCCCTCTTAATACCAAGATTTTCACAAAATCTATTGAATTCAACACTTGTAAACTCACTCCCATTATTTGTACGTAAGCATTTCAGCTTTCTACCTGTTTGGGTCCTCACGAATGCATGAAATTTCTTTAAATGCAGCAAAGGCTTCATCTTTAGATTTTAAAAAATATACCCAAAGCTTCTTGGAGTAGTCATAAGCAAAAGAAAGAAAGTAAAGAGCACCCCCCATAGATTTTGTGGGCATGCTACAACCATCAGAATGAACAAGATCAAGTATATTAGACTTACAAGAGACACCTGAGTATTAAGAATTCTTTACTTGCTTACCATATTGGCAATCATTACAAAAATCAAGTTTTGAGCCTTTAACATCAAACTTATCCAAATTACATAGTTTATCAAGGCCTTTTTGGCTCATGTGGCCAAGCCTTTTATGCCATAATTCCATATGTGAATGAATTTAAGCCAAAGCAATGAACTTGCCCTGCAAGGGTTTACCAGGCAAGCAATAAAGAGCCAATTTCTTTGTACCTTCAACAATCAGCCTAGAGCCTTTGATAAGCTTCCATGAACCCTTCTCAAAGAGGGTACTATATCCATGGACCATGCATATCCATTTGCCCGATAGACAATAAGCTTTTCTTGATGCTTGGTACATACCTTACATCATGCAAAACCAGCCCATTAGTACCATCCACAATGAGATGCACTGCCAATACCTTCAATAGAACAAGCATGGTTATTTCCAAGATATACATCATATCCATGGCTACCTATATGAAAGGTAGTAAAACACTCCTTAATAGGAAATAACATGGAACGATGCACCTGAATCCACAATCCATGTTTGTGACAAAGCATCATTCACAGTAAGCAAAGAATCAATCATATCCCTCTTTGTGATCTGCATATCTTGTGCATGAATATTAACAGAAGCATCAATAACTTCGGCATGATTTGCTTCCATAGCATACTAGATTCGGTTCGTCGAATTTTATATTTTTTACGTTCTTCCCATTCGGTGCGTTCCGGTTCTTCGTTACATAGTCAAATTTTTTTTGTCATTCAATTTTCTCATATTTGAAGGCCTCAAGCTAAACGCTCATATACTGTGAGATTAGAGCCTCTAACCTGTCATTGCCTAAGAGTTCCATCCTCCTGTGAGCTTCTTACCTTCAACCGATAGCCCTATAGCTAGAGTCTTGAGCCTTGGTTCCATTTCCAACAGGTTACAACGTGCTGCCCACATTTGCAAGCCCAGAGTCCCATACACACTAACCCAAAAGATTCCAAGAGAGAGAAAGAGGGGAGAGAGAAGGAGAGGAGAGAAATACTCAGCCACATTGGATCTAAAGAGTGACACATATGGTCCCAGATCTATCTAGATTCTAGAGAGAGAGAGAGAGAAGTATTCATAGTTACTAGTTTGTAGTTACAAACCAAGGGTCGATTTCATTTTTGTGGGATGTAATTGCAATTTGTGATCATGCCTTGTGGGATTTCACCACTATGGACTGGCCATATCACTCATAATGAGTTGGTGAATGGTTTTGCCTCTAGTTCTAGTACATATACCACTCATAACACACACACATATAATATAATATATATATATATATATATATATATATATATATATATATATATATATATATATATATATATATATATATATATATATATATATATATATATATATATATATATATATTATATGGATATATGTGTGTTTGTAACAACGCACCTTACCTTCAGATACCATTCGGTCCTCGCACCTTACATGTACCGAACTGAACGCACCGAATGCACCAAACGCACCGGACTACCTTGTTCCATATTAGCATTTGACATCAAAGGAGGTAGAAGCCATGTTTTCATGCTGAGAGCTTCAAAATTTCACCCAAAAAAAGATAAAATTCACATATTGTCATGTGCACAATCACCTGACGAGGCTATAGCTGTAAAATTAAGCCCAGAAATTGTTCAAAACTTGCAAAAATCAATTTCTGAAATTTTCTGCATAAAATTTCAGAACATTCCAACAAGTTGTAATTGCATCAAAAACAATAAATTTGTTGTTTCTTAACCACAAAACGCATACATAGATGCAAAACCGAGTCAATGGGTGCTTGTTTTCACAAAAGCCCTAATTTTTGAAGCAAAATGACCTGTAAAATCAAAGAAATGACCTGCTGTAATAAGTTTCCAACAAGTATGCACTTCCTCAATTCTTGTACATGTTCTCTGTTACATAAGAACAAGCTCTAAAGTATTATTTTTTAGGCTTATGGAGTTTATTATTTATGATAAATAACATGTGGAGGCACTCACATCTCCAAATTTAGAGTAAAAGTAGATAAAAGTAGATAAAAGTAAGAAGGAAAGAAGAGGTGTCTATTTTTAAACAAGGAAGGCGCTTCTATTGACAGCCTCTCAATAAAAAGAGTTGTTCTCTTAGTGTAGGTGTCCAAATTGAGTGATTCTTATTGCGTTGCGAAGCTTACAACTTGTACTATATAAATAGGTCAGTTTTGTACAATTTTCGATGAGAAAACTCTGTGCAAGTAGGCATTGTAGATCTTCTTTCTTGTGTCTATCTGGTGTCTCATCAGAGACATACCTCTCTTCAAACTTTCATATCTCAGTCTTTATGAGGTCTTTTTGAGTGATTTCACTTGGAGGAGTTTGCTTAGCTCTCATACTTTCTATCTGTATCAAAATCTTCCATAGATCTTTGAGTTTCCTTGCCGCTATATATCAGTTTTCAATTCAGACAGTTAGTCATACCTTGCTATTGCAAGCCTTCTCATACCTTGACTTCAAGCTATTCGTTCGGGAGCTATACTCCATCGTTTTTGACGTTTTTTGTTTCTAAAGCATGCTATTCAGAGTCTACTTTCAGGATATATGATTAGTGTTGAAAATTCTACTCAGAGAGTTCCTGGTGGTTATTTTGCTACCATGACCTATTTCTGTTTTCTTGAAAGTTTGGTTTTGAAGTTTGGAAATATTTGTTTGATCTTTTGAAGATCCTGGGAGGTCTCATCATGTTTCGTTGTGTACTTTGATGTTTACAGGTTTGTAAACACAACATTGTGCTATCAGAGCTTTTGTTTTTTTATCAAATCTTTCATACAACTTATTGAATTATCTTCTTTGTTTACAACAATTCAACAATTCAACATCGATTGAAAAGTTATCAGATGGGAGAAATTATCCCATGTGGCAATTTAGAATGGAGTCTTATCTCATGTCTAAGTTACCAGAAGCTCCTACACAAGCAGATCGAGCAAGAGAGCAAGAATGGATCGAAAGAGACAGAAGAGTTCTGTTTATTATATCACAAACAGTTTCCAATACTATGCTTGGGCATATAAGAGGTTTGAATACTAGTAGAGAGGCTTGGGAGTCTCTAGAAAGGTTATTTACAACTACCAATAGAGCGAGGCAAACACAACTTATTGGTGAGCTGACAAGAGTAAAAAAGAAGCCACGACAATCAGTTAATGATTATCTTCGTCTCTCATGACTCGAGAAAATCTACCATCCTTTGAAGATTCACAAACACTCATGATGACTAAAGAAATCAACATAGAAGGTGGGAACTCTTATCATTCGCAAAGAGGTAGTCAAGGACAAGCTCTTTATACTTCATCAAACAGAGCAAGAGGTAGAGGAAATTGGAGAGGAGGAAGAGTCAACAATGCAAGAGGAAGAAGAAGCTTTAATGCGAGTAGAGGAGGAAGAACAACACAACAAAGTCAACAGACTCAACCAAATCAGCAAGGTAACTTTACTTGCCATTATTGTGGTAAAGTTGGTCATTATGCTAGTTATTGTTTCTCCAATCCGAATAGAAGAGATGGTTTTAGAGGAGAACAAAGAGGAAGAGGCCAAGATCACATGCATCAAAACAACAACATAGTGCAAGAGGAGGCTCAAACACAGAAGGAAAACGTTCTTATGGCTATGCATACAGAGACACATAAGAGGAAGGTAAACAACAAAACTTGGTATGTAGATAGTGGTTGCTCAAACCACATGAATCATAACATGAACATGTTTGTGAACTTACACAAGCCTGATTCAAGAGTCACAGTTGCTACAGGAGATAGTACTGAGCACGAAGTAGTTTACATTGGTGATTGTCCACTTAATGAACATGTAACTCTTAGAGATGTTTTGTTTGTTTCTACTATTACAAGAAATCTGATTTCAGTTGGACAGATGGAGGAAAATGGAGTGAAGGTCGATTTTGACAACAATCAGTGGAAAGCTTATCAAAAGAAGGATGGGAATTTTGTTATAAAAGGTAAACAGATTATATACTTATGAAGTTGAAGTTCCATATTATGCAGGTTATACAATGGTTAATGGGACTCGAGTAAGTCAATTGGACTTATGGCATAAAAGATTAGGACACATCAATGTTGGCAAGTTAAAGGATATTGCAAAGAAATCATTGGTTGAAGGTTTACCAGAACTACCTAAGCAAGATTTGGATTTTGTTTGTGAGGCATGTCAGTTTGGAAAACAGGTACGAAGTCCTTTTTCAAAAGCAGGATTGCAAAGCAGAGGTATTTTGGACTTGATTCATACTTATGTATGGGGTCCATCTCAAGAAGAGTCCATGGAAGGTAGCAAGTACTTTGTAACATTTATTGATGACTTCTCAAAGTTAACATTCATTTATTTTCTGAAATACAAATCCGAAGTGTTTCACATGTTCAAGAAGTTTAAATCATTGGTTGAAAAGCAAACAGATCGAAGCATAAGAAGGTTGAGATCATATGGAGGAGGTGAATATTTTTCTAATCAGTTTCTTGCATTTTTGGAGGAAGAAGGAATTAAAAAGGAGACTACAAACAGATACACACCTCAACAAAATGGTGTGGCCGAAAGAAGAAACAGGTCTATCTTGGAGATGGGTAGGTGCATGTTAAATGAAGAGGACTTACCACTTATTTTTTGGGTTGAAGCATGCAATATGGCAGTTTATGTGATGAATAGGTTACCACCTAGTCAAAGTCATGTATAAAAAGCACCTTATGAATTGTTTTATGGATCAAAACCAGATATTTCTAATTATAGAATTTTTGGAAGCATATGTTTTGTTCATGTTTCACAACGGTTAAAGTCAAAGTTGGATCCAAGATCACAAAAAATGATTTTTATTGGTATGGCAGAAGGTCAACCAGGATATAGATGTGTGAACCCAGATACGGGAGAGGTAATTGTTTCGAGAGATCTTAATTTTCATGAAGATAAATCTTGGTATAAACCTGAAGTGCAGGTAGACGAAGAAGAAACTACAAGAAGTCACGAAGAAGAGCCAAGTTCTCCAAGCTCACCAGGAAGTCAGACTACACATGAAGAGATAACTCCCCCCAATCAAAAGTTGAAGAAAATTCTTGATTGGATTTCAAAGGAAATTGAATCACAAGAAGAAGAAAGTGAAGGTTCTACATCAAGAAGAACTCAAACTCGAAGGCAAGAAAAGCATGGTAGGACAAGAAGCCAATCAAGGTATCCAGTAAGAGAAAGAAGGCAACTGCAAAGATTTTCTCATGAAGCTTATATGGCAAAACTTCTTGAGGAGCAAGAACCAACAACTTTTACTGAAGCATCAAAGGTAAAGAAATGGGCTAAAGTAATGGATGAAGAAATGACAGCTTTGTATGAGAACAATACATGGAGTTTAGTTCCAAGGCAACCTAACATGAAGGTAATCGGTAACACATGGGTATATAGGATAAAGAGAAACAGTGATGGTTCAATAAGTAGACATAAAGCAAGGCTTGTCTGTAAAGGTTATGCACATAGCTATTGCATCGATTATGAGGAGACATTTTCTCCTATTGCTAAGATATCAACAATAAGGACATTAATAAGTGTTGCTGCAAGCAAGGTATGGAATCTTTATCAATTAGATATAAAAAATGCATTTCTTAATTTAAAAGAAGATGTATACATGGAGCAACCAGCAGGTTATGAAGATCCCAAGAAGCCTACGCATGTATGTAAACTCTTGAAAGCATTGTATGGTCTTAAACAGGCTCCAAGGGCTTGGAATTTTAGATTGGTAAAGTTTCTTGAAAAACAGGGATATAGGTGTTCAAATGCAGATACTTCTTTGTATGTTAAGGTTGAAGGATCATTGATTGTTTATATCTCAATTTATGAGGATGACTTGATAATAACAGGAAACAATGAAGGTGAGATAGCCAGAATCAAAGCAGAGCTTGGATCTGAATTTAAAATTTCAGATTTAGGAGAATTGACATACATTCTTGGAATCGAAGTTATGAAGAAGGAAGATGGCGTATATCTTCTACAAAGGAAGTATATTTCAGATTTGTTAAAGAAATATGGCATGGAGCATTGCAAGAGGATCAGTAATCCGATGGAACCCAATGTGAAGTATAGTGTTGAAGATGGTGAACCTTTAGAAGATCCACTTATCTACAGGTCTTTGATTGGTTCTCTTATATATGAAACTTTAACAAGGCCAGATATTGCATTTAGTGTAAGTACATTGTCTCAATTTATGAACAAACCCACCAATGTACATATGCAAGCTGCTAAAAGGGTCTTGAGATATTTGAAGGGTACATTAAATGAAGGTTTGGGATATAAATATCATGAAGGTATGGATTTGAAAGCATACAGTGATGCAGATTGGGCTGGAAATAAGGATGACAGAAGGAGTACAGGTGGATATCTGATATTTGCAGGTAATAATTTGATTTCATGGAGTTCTAAAAAACAACCTGCAGTAGCACTTTCAAGCACAAAAACTGATTATAGAAGCCTTACAAATGCAACATGTGAGATTATGTGGTATTTGAAGCTTTATGAAGATATGAATCTATCTACAACACGTCCACTACTCTTTGGAGATAATGTATGTTCATTACAACTCGCGTCTAATCCAGTGTACCATGCAAGAACAAAACACATTGAAGTGCACTATCACTATATCCGAGAGAAGGTGGTGAATAAAGAATTTGATATTCAACATGTTGGAACTAAAGATCAATCAATTTGGGATCCAAAATATAACAAAAATATGTCTGGAAAGCTCTTGGAGAGAGCTTTCACATGGAAGGCAAAAGAAGAGTCCTTGGGACCTTTATTCTTAACAACATCAACATGTAGTAACTCTTTAAGCTTTCGCTGAGAGGTTTTTGGTAAAGCTTTCTCTACCCATTTTTTAACTAGAAAATCCATAGGATTGTCAAGAAGACTAGAAACTAAAGACTTCACCCTTGTCATCAACTCAAATAATGCCTCTCCCTTTTGTAGTTTAAGATTTTCCAATTAATCAAGAGTGTGTTCCGTGGAGTTACCTAGGATAAACGTACTTGTGAAGACGGCCTTAAGAGCTTCCTAGATGGTGAAGTGTCCTTCATCGTATGGACTATACCATCGATCCACGAGCCCTTCAAGAGTGGTTGGAAACAAGGCAAGGAAGGCTAATCTCTTTTTTTCCAAGTCCTTTTTTTTTCCAAGTAAAAAGGTAGATCAAATTTAAGTCTAAGAATGGTAGACCATTTTTAAAAAAATAGAAAAATTTGCAAAAAATGGGCAATTTTTGAAATAAGTAGACTAAATTTAAAAAAATGGCCAACTTTTGGAGATAAGTCTACTAAATTTATAAAAATGGTCAACTTCTGAAATAAGTCGACAAAATTTGTAAAAAAGGACAACTTTTGAAATGAGTCCACTAAGTTTATAAAAATGGTCAACTTCAGAAATAGGCAAAATAGGTCGGCTTGGAAAAATGGGTAATTTGGAAAATAGGTGAGAAGTAGGCAACTAAGCAAATCCAAAACTAGACAACTGAAAAATAGGCAACTTCAAAAATCGGTCAACTTCGAAACTAGACAACTTGGAAAAATAGGCAACTAGAGAAACTGGTCAACTTGGGAGATGGGAAATTAGGCAACTTACGAAATTAGACAACTTAAGAACTTGAGAGTTTGCTAGTTCCTTTCTCTTGATGAACTGGATCCTCTTAGTTTTCCCATAATTATTTTAGGGGCTTATCATAGTACCCCTCTACAATGGTGAGAAACTCTTATTACATTTTTGAAAAGTACTCTTCAATAGCTAGCTTATTATATACAACACTTGACCATATGTAAGCAATAAACCCTCTGAAAACCAAACCCTAATTTTTTATATGACCTTTTCAAAATGCGAATACAACATATGGAAGAGGTTCTCAAACGCATCAAGAAATGCTATATTTTTTTTCAATAGATTATGATCATTAAAAGCACAATCACAATATTTTTTTAAAGGAAACACTTTTTCTTACAAAAATATTCTACAAATTACAATAGAAGAGCTTTCTAAGCTTTCTTGATAAAGCAATCACTTGGAGTTGCTAAAACTATATATAGAGGACATAAGAGGCACATGATGTATCAACTCCTCACACTCTTGTGATCACTAGGTCAAGGATCCTCAAGGTGCTGCCCTAGGAGGTTGTGTTGCTGCTATTTGGGTAATTCGCTACTTTTCTCTTCTTCTTCACACACTTTTCGAGTGCATGCATGCTGAATATTATAACTGCTGTATTTGCAGTTATACATCAAGTCCTGCTGTTGTAGCAAGTTTTATTCCCAGAGGAGAAGCTTTGTGATTGCTTATTGCAAAGAAGAAACCCTAAATTATATTAAGTTGCAAATTTTTGCCCGAATTCAAGCACATAGGTTGTTTCTCTCATAAATAATCCTATTCTTCTAATTCCAGCACATATGCACTTTCCTTTCACTCTTAGGCATACTTCTCTCTCATTTGTACCTAGAACAATCTATATTCAGCCATTTATTACACACATCGTATAGTTATAATTTAATCAAATAGCTATCATTTCAAGCAATTCAGCTACTCGTTTCAGTTCTCTTGTCTATTGTCTATTTTTCTAATCATTAATCTATCATATTTGGTTCAAGGTATGTGTGTGCTTCTCAAGGTTTAAGTGTTGGAAAGATCCTATAGAAATTAATATTAGAGCTATCTCACCTCCAAGAACAATGGAAATCCACATTCAGGTTGTGAGATGGGATTTGTGAAAATTGAATAACGCCCCCTATATGGCTGAATATAAGAATCCAAATTTCTTTCAAAAAAAGCATAATTGTCTCATTTTATAGAATTTCTGAATTTTTATCATAAATCTCACTTCTTGAAATATAAGCATTGCATGAGAACAAAAATTTTCTTGTATGTGGTACATGGAATCTACAACCTTTGCTTTCAACACCGTAACCAACAAAACAAAGTTGGTTGCTTTTTAATCAAGCTTACCATGATCCTTCTTTTCAATGTGAACATATGATGGAGAACCAAAAAACCCAAAAATAGTTAACATTGGATTTCTTACAATAATAAGCTTCATAAGATGTGATAAACTTGAAAGCTTTGGTAGTATCCTACTTAGAATATGGTTAGTTGTATGGTTAGTTGAATGAATACAATCAAAGCAAAACTTAGGAGAAAGCTTCTTTGAAGATAACATACTACATGTTGTTTCTCCATCTCTAATAGTTCTTAAAATCTGAATTTTTTTGTTGAATTTCGATTTCAACCATAACTGCAAATTTCTTGAATGTAGAAATTACCTTTTATTTTGTTTTTTAACCAAAAACCCTAGAATATCTTGTAAAATAAGCTATGAATGTGACCAATTATCTTTGATCATGAATAGAATATGCTTTAATTGGTCCATTCATATCAAAATGAATAATCTACAACTTTCTAACGACTGTAATAAATCCATGCTTCTTGAAAGGTTGTTTTGTGTAGTTTTCCTTCCAATCATCTTTCACATGAATCTACATCATCTACTAAAGCAAAAGTTGAAGTTCTCAACCATACCTTTGTTTTTTACCTGCATAAGTGTTGTATTATTGATGTGACCAAATCTTGGATGCCAAAGTTGCATGTTTTCCTTTGGTGATGAAGTTGACACATAGCAAGATTAGCATGGTTGATTTATTATTAAACAAATATACCACGTTTATGTTCACCTTTTAAAAGACAATGCTTTTCATTTGAAGTAAGGATTTGATATGCATCCTTCTTAAAAACCAATTCATAACCATCTATAAGAAAAGTTGAGATGAAGAGCAATTTTTTTTGTAATCTTTAGTATATAAAGAACATTTAAAATTTTGAAACTACCACCTACTCTAGACTTTAATGTAGCTTCTCCCATACCATTGACCAACAACATTCAAATCATGACCATCTGCAATAGTCACTCTTCTACTTGCAAGAGTAGTAAGAGAAGAAATTACATTTTTACAACCTATCATATGCTTTGTAGCTCCAAAATCAAAAATCCATGGATTCTCTAATAATGCATATAATATCGCATGATCAAAAGATACCCCTTCTATGCTAACACATGCAAAAGTATCTTCTTCTCAAGATTTGCCTTTTGAACTCTTTTCAACATTGTTATTTGAAGCTCTTTTTTTTCATCACAAATTCATTTCTTGCACTGTGCAATATAATGACCTCGCTTCTTGCAATAATGGCAAAATCCGTTCTTTATTGTAGAAGTCGATATGGATAAAGTAGAGTGAACCTTGAGTGTAGATGAATTAGTTCATGTAGAGGTAGAAGATGTGGAAGTGGATTTAGAAGTAAAAGATATAGTTTTCTCTTTAGGTTGTACCTGAGTTTCCTTCGTCTTCTTATCTACTTCTTCTTCTTCTTACCCTTTGATGAAAAAACCATAGCCTCATCATTCTCTTCCATGCTTTTTTGTTGATCTTAATCTTGAAGTAGCAAAAATTATAGTTGTTCAAATGTTGTATCTCTATCTCGTGGAAAGAGAAAAAGGTAACAAAAGAACAATATGTAGATAGAAATGAATTGATTAAGGTATTTACCATCTTCTCATCGCAAATATCCACACCAATATTGAGAAGTTGATCAAGAATATTTTTTAACTTGAGAATATATGACAGAACTGACTCATCAACCTTCATACATGCATTTGCTAAGATCCTCCTCATATGAGCTTTCTTAAAAAGATTTCTACTTTGATAGAGATTCTCGAGCTCCAACCAAGCTGGATGAGAGGCTTTACAAGACTTAATTTGAGGTATAATATGATGCTTCATACCCATTGCAATAAGAGAGAGTGCTTATGCATCTCTTGCATCCCATTTGTAACTCCACATTGAATAGTTAGACATCCATCAAGTTTATCCTCTTGTTCCAATCTATCTCTATAATCACATATCTTGGGAACAAGTGTGTATGTATAAGCTCTAATACCAATTGTTAGAAGTCAGATATGCCCACATAGCTTCACAGGATCTTCCACACATTAGAAACCTTGTTCATATAGACAACTTGAACCAATTAAGATAGATGAGAGAAGATAGAGAATGAAGAAAGAGACAAAAGATGTAAATGAGCAATAAATAAAGTAACTTGGAATTAGATGGAATGACTATACAATGTGTGTCTGTAGAAAAATAATATAGAGGTTGAATATGGATTGGTTCTACATACAAAATATGAGAGAATTGTGCCTAAAGTTGTAAAAATAATTTGTGTGTTCTGAAAATTCATGAAAAAGAGGCTTGTACAAGGAATCTAAAGCTTATGTGGCTGTGTGTATGTGTAAAAATCTGCTACAAAACTTGCAAATAACTTTTTTTTCTAGTGTAGGCAGCTGGAAATACTCTTCAACTTGAAGTATAAATTTCGAATAACCAAGTGCAACAGCAAAAAGAGAAGAAGAACAGAAAATAGCAGCGAACTTACAATAACCAGCTGTAGACATAAAGAAGAGAGTGTAGAAGAAATAGGAGAACCAAATCACCAGCATACAGGAGCACCTTCGAAAATCCATATCCGACAACTCCTCATAACAACACTAGATGCCACATTGGCCTTCTCTTTCTCCTTGTCCTTGGAGTTGTCTTGGACACCAGTCTTGTTGTCCCTTTTATCCTTGTTCTAGACACCAGTCTTGTCCTGGACACTATCATAAGCAAGCAATCTTGGATCCCACAACTAAGAGATGATACTTGTAAAAAGAGATAAGTTCTCCGCAACACACTTTGATCCATGAAGCTCCATACTCACTAGCTTCTCCATCAAGTGGATTTGGGTTATAAGCATGGTATTCTCATAAGTAGCCTTCGGTTTCTTCCAAAACTCTAGTGGTCAATCCCTTTAAGTCCACTAAAATGTCATATGATACAGCCATCTTTATATATGTAATGGTATTTTCATTCAAAGTGGTCCATCCTACTTCTATCATGTCTTCAAGCTTCACTCCTTCCACAGGTCAAAAACATACCATTTTAACCTTTTAATCTCAAAAGGACTCTTAAATTTGGAGAAAGATCCTTGAATTAAAAGTGCTTGTCTAAAAAGTGGTTGAAAAAAAGTATTGTGTGAACTCACCCAAAGTCAAAAATCATAATTGTACCTCACAAGAATGAGAATCCACTATTTTTCATGTCTTACATAGATAAATGCACATTGCTTATGAGACCCACTTAGAATAAAACAAGAATGCTTAGGCATATCAATAAAACTATGAACGGATTATAATAAACTAACACTAGAAAAAAAATACAATAATAGAGAGATAAGATGCTAGAGCCAAAGACTAGAATAAAAATGCAATGAAGAAGAAGCAAGAAAGAAAAAGTGATGCATGTACTCCACCCGATTGTATGATTTCCTAACTATACAATTTTGATTAAGATGCATATCATTTTTAAGGGGACAAAGACAATATTACATTAAGTTTCATGTAGAGAAGTTGGTTGATCTAATTCAATGAAATGCGAGGACTCAAGTAATATAAAGTACCTTTTGACTTCCAAGCAAGAAGCCATTGTGAGTTGGATGAAAAATTCTTCAAGCATGCATGTAATAAAACTATAAAATGGTCTAATATGCATGGAAACCTTATGAGCCTCAATACTTGATTTCCCAAAATAAAATGGGAGAGTACATCCTAAAAACAAGAGATTTACAATAGCTTCCAAATTCGAAGAGGACTTTATCCCATTTAAACAATCCAACCTAGGAACTTTAAAGAAAGTCTCTAACTTATCGTTGATGAAATAAATCATGTTGGAAATTAGGTAGGCCCATAACTAACTCCACACGTTCCATAGGTCCAAGATCAACAACATAGATTCCACTATCTTCCAAAATTGACAAACAGGAACATACAACACTTAATCATACAAATGATGAGACAAAGATAGAGAGAGATTAGACAACATGTTCAAAGTGTTACGTAAGCCACTACTTACTCACACCATCATATATACAAATATCAATTACAATGTGGGAGTCAAAACCTCAACCACTCTATGTGAACAGAAATAGATGGAAGAGTGTATGTACAAAATTTACAAGAATATTCAGATATAGGGACAAAAATCTGAATATGTATGAGATGTATGACATGATAGGTTGTAGAAGAGTGTATATGAGTGATAGAAAGAGGAAGGATCAGTTTGAAGCTGATATTCAGTAAACCCTAATCTGATTTTAGGTTATGGAAGATCCTAAATCAGATGTGTGAAAGATCACATACTTACAGAATTAGCATTGAATGCTAACATGTTGCTGACAAAAATCCTCATACTCATGTGGAAACACCTTCTCTAACACCTCATCTGAATGCATGTAGCATGCATATACTAATTCTTCTTTATGTATGCCGAATAGGATTCCTCTAGATATGGATGACACTGCCTCCATAGCTCCAAGTAGTACCTGTGTGCATAAAGAGAATATGTACCTGAATAGTTAACATAAGATGCAATCTTATGTTAAGCTCCATCCAATATCTTTGAATTACTCCATAATCTTCATGTAGAAGACAATCTTCAAATACATCATGTAGATGGTTGATCCACACAACCAAGCTGCTGATAGGTAAGTCTTCTCCATAAGTAAGAGTGTGAGCACACTCTTCTCCAAGAAGAACTCCAAGGCTGCTCCTCAACATGCTCCTAGAGTGCACCATGGCTGCCCCATGCGTGCTAGAGCAGTATCTCCTCAAGAGGGACCAAAGTTGGCATTGGCTTTGTGTAGGATGATCAAATAAGTGACCAAGTGCCTTCTTATATAGGCCATACAACTTCTAGCGATCAAAAATAAAGCTGCATCGTAAAAAAGCTGATTTTCGCAAATCGTTGGCTTTTAAAAAACTCCATCGCTATTTTTTAAGTGCTTTTGCTTTATTTTAAAACTATTCACTGAAAGTGCTACTTGACCTGCTTTTTCACACTCCTGACCGCCTCATGAATGATCTCACAACATTTTTATGATCTCCAAGCTGAGAGCTATCAAATGAGGTAAAAACCCCAAATTTTGTGCGAAAAATGACTAAGTAGCAAAATTAGGGTTTTTGCCCTAATAGGATTTTGGACTGATGTGACATTGGTTTCCAACAATCCCTCCTGCAATGTCATATTGGTACAAACTGAACTGGATATGCAACTTCATTCATGTGCAAACTATCATAAGCTACAAACTTGTCCTCCCGAATTGACCTTCAAACTTTTTCTTCAAAAGTCTTCTTCAAAACTGAATTTGAACTTCTTCAAACTTCAAAAATCTGAATTTGTTGAATATGAACCATAACACCTGAGAAAATATGCAAACTAGATATCCAATAGTGTTAGCATACAATTAGCAATCACTGCATGACAATATATATAGCATGAACAGACTCTGAATCTGCTATCTCCTGTAATATGTCTTCTCAAACCTGTAAGCATACACTAGGATCTACATATTTGCATTTACCTTAAGAAAGGTTTCTCAACGTACTTTTGCTGTGTTATGTAAATACACAAAACAGAATCAGAAACTAAATCCATCCTGGGACTTGCAACTATCAACTCACAACTTAGTGTATTATGAACACTAGCTGGTTCATCTCTGACTGTACTCAACTCATCTCATGAGTCTCACATCTCTGACTGTACTGAACTTTGACGAGTCTCACCAAAATTTCATATCTATGATGTCTTTATGTCTTCATCCTTGTTCTATCTGTAAGTCCTTCATACCTCTTTCCTTCAAAGTCTGGTATAATCATATATGTATGCACCTCATAAGTAATATACCTCTCTGAAATATCATGCTTCTCTTCAATAGAACTCTAGAACTTTCTCTCGAACAAGATAACCTAACAGGAACTTTCTCCATACATTCTTCTTCTTCCTTCTTCTTTAAAAGCTGGAACATAAAGAGCAGATGACAAAGGAAATATAGGAATACCTGATATAGGAGTACCTATAGGTATGACTCTGCATTCGTTCACATATGGCTGAAAATAAGTCTTCATGTTTCATCATCCCCTTGGATGATTTAACACTAATATCCATAATTCTTCAAATTAGATCAGACTTTATGAAATCTGGAACGTCTTTCTTTTTCAATAATTCTGATCTTCAGTGATCAATACTTGTGTCTGAAACAAAATCTCTGAACCCTTTTTATTAGCACTGCGCAATTGCTAATAGCTTCTACTGTTACTTCCTCAGCTTTCCATATTATAGAATAAGGTTAGCTGATCTATTACATGATAACAAAAAACCTTCATAAAAGCATTTTAGGATTCATAATCTTATGCAACATAACAAGTATCTTCTTCTATTTCTCTATAACACTAATCTAGTAGAATCTGAATCTTTGACTTACTTCTTTCAATGTTAAGGACTTGACAAACAAAGGATAGACAACTGACTCATAAATACTCAAGATGTTCAAGATAATACAAGATCTATCATCTCTGCAATAAAATACCTGTGTAGAATCTTCTCTTATCAAACCTTCATGATTGAATGTTTGATTTGCTACTTGAATGTCTTTAAGTGTCCATGCTTCTTATATAAAGTTGTAAAACTTTTCTTCAACTAGATCCTTCCCAAAATCGGCAACTTCATAAGTGGACAAACTCTCACCTTGAGAACTCCAAAAGCTACAAGTTGATACTTCATCTTTTCATATTCTTCCCAGGTGAAATGTGTTAGTATCTACTTGACTTTCTTTTGGCTAACTCCACGTATCAATCAAATGATAGGATCTGATGGAACACCTTTTTGAATACAAGCATGTATCCAAAAGTCAAGACAAACATACAAAGTAGATTCTCCATCTGACTGGTACATCAAAAAATCTGAATTTTTCTGAAAATACTGAATTTTTTGAATTTCATCTCCAAGTCTCCAACATCTGCTACAAATACTCTTTTACCGCAAGAGTTAGATAAAGAAGAAATGTACTTCTTTGCAACTTGTCATGTACCAAGTAGCTATGAATTGACACTCCAAGAATTCTTTGAGGGAACATATAAGCTCCCTGCTCAAAATCTTCAACTTATACATAACTCATACACATATGAGTCAAAACATATAAGCTTCCATAGGTATCTGCTTCTTTTCTTTCTCTCAATGCAATTCTTTGTCAAAACCTACTAAAACATGACCAAGTATAATGCAAAACAAGAAACTGCTTCTTCTTTTAAAATATCTTCTCACAAGATGTTCTCGTAGACTTGTTTTGGATATAGAGGATAAAAGTAAGAACATAATGTGGAAAATATAGGAGAAAAAGGAAGTCTTACTTTCCCTTTGGAATTGTTGGACCTTTTTCTTCTGCATCTTTCTTCCACTTGATGATGATGTCAACATCTTCATACTTCTCTTCCATACCTTTCGTTCTCTACATCTTGAAGTAGCAAGCACTCTTAAATTCTTCAAATGAATTTTTCTCTTTCTCTAGTGCTAAGAGTAAGAGACAAAACAAACATGATATGTAAATGGAAGTGAACATAGAATCATGTTTTACCATCTCCTCATAACTGTGAATCAAAAACTCTACTTCAAATGTGACTGATGTGACTGAATTCACCAACCTTTTCCTTGAGTTGGCTGAATATTGAATTACCTTTTTAGGTAGAGAATGTGATCGAAAACTTCCAACAAACTTACAACACAAGGTTGGCTGAAAACAAAACTGATCTAATCTCCAAATTTGTCTTCTTAGATGAACTTTCTTGCCATGAAAAAGATCTATCAAAACTGTCAAGAACCACCTCTAGATACCTGTCTTGATGTAGCTAATGCTTTTAACTTTCAAAGTAATGAAAGTGTTTAAAAGCACTTCTTGAATCCTTCAAATCTCTTCATAACTGCTCTTCTAAGATATGACCTGCAAATGACAATCTGGCAGTAGAAACTAATACCTGTGATTTGATGTTGATCCTGGTTCCTTCATCTTCTCCAAACCATTGTTTTTCCTTGAATTTGAAGTAGCCTTCTCTTCATCAAGTCTTGGTCTTCATGCAATACTTCTGTAAAGTATCTTTACTCTTCCAAAAGTATTTGGCTGCTAACAGATCATCAGCTACATATCTGAACGGAAATAGATGGAAGAGTGTATGTACAAAATTTGCAAGACTATTCAGATACAGGGATAGAAATCTGAATATTTATGAGATGTATGACATGATAGGTTGTAGAAGAGTGTATATGAGTGACGGAAAGAGGAAGGATCAGTTTGAAACTGATATTCAGCAAATCCTAATCTGATTTTAGGTTATGGAAGACCCTAAATCAGATGTGTGTGTGAAAGATCACATACTTACAGAATTAGCATTTAATGCTAACATGTTGCTGACACAAATCCTCATACTCATGTGGAAACACCTTCTCTAACACCTCATCTGAATGCATGTAACATGCATGTGCTGATTCTTCTTTATGTATGCTGAATAGGATTCCTCTAGATATGGATGCCACTGCCTCCATAAGCTCCAAGTAGTACCTGGTGCATAAAGAGAATATGTACCTGAATAGTTAACATAAGATGCAATCTTATGTTAAGCTCCATCCAATGTCTTTGAATTACTCCATAATCTTCATGTAGAAGACAATCTTCAAATACATCATGTAGATGGTTGATCCACATCACCAAGCTTCTGATAGGTAAGTTTCTCCATAAGTGTGTGAGCACACTCTTCTCCAAGAACTCCAAGGCTGCTCCTCAACATGCTCCTAGAGTGCACCATGGCTGCCCCATGAGTGCTAGAGCACTATCTCCTCAAGAGGGACCAAAGCTGGCGTTGGCTTTGTGTAGGATGATCAAATAAGTGACCAAGTGCCTTCTTATATAGGCCATACAACTTCTAGCGATCAAAAATAAAGCTGCATCGTAAATAATCTGATTTTCGCAAATCGTTGGCTTTTAAAAAACTCCATCGCTATTTTTTAAGTGCTTTTGCTTTATTTTAAAACTATTCACTGAAGTGCTACTTGACGTTCTTTTTCACATTTTTGACCACCTGATGAATGATCTGACAACATTTTTATGATCTCCAAGCTGAGAGCTATCAAATGAGGTAAAAACCCCAAATTTTGTGCCAAAAATGACTAAGTACCAAAATTAGGGTTTCTGCCCTAATAGGATTTTGGACTTATGTGACATTGTTTTCCAACACATCAAACACAATTTTGATAATCAATTATGGAAAGAAATTAGTAAAGGAACACAATCAAGAAGGGTGTATCCATAAGTCCACAAAGATCTATGTATGCCAATCTAATAGATTAATAGGCTCTTGCAGAAATTTCTTTTGTGTCTAAGGGTTTTACTTTCCTTTCCCATGAGCTTCATATGTAGCTTTGAAATCAAATAATGTAAAGAAACGCAATCAAGAGGAGGTGTATCCATAAGGCCTCATTAAGTGGAAGGAAGATATCTTTTAGCTTGTAAAGTTCATCTTTTTATGTACCAAAAGTTCTAGTCTTGCTTGTAAAGTTCCTTTTTATATGTACCAAAAGTGATAATCTTGCTTGTTTTAAGGTCTTGTATAACTTTGCTTGTGTTATTGCCTCCACTTTTATATCTTTTTTATTTTGCATTAAATATGACCTATTTATTGTTGCATGATTGTACATAAGGATAGCATATGTTTACATAAAAAATATATACAACTTTGAAAAGTGGCTTAGTTTCTCCAATTGAGACATTTACTTTGAACGAATAAGCTAGTGGTACTTATGAAATATAAATTGTTTGAGTGTCCTTGGATGTCTTAAAAATATGCAATTATCTTTACATACATGAGAAACATTTCCACTATTGAAGATCCGCTCACCATGACAACCTCAAAACAAGAGCTAAGTATTCAAATAAGATGAAATCTCCTCATCCTTTTTTTTTATTTGTGTCCTTGGATGTCTTGAAATATGCTTCTATCTCTACACATGACTATCAAAGATGCACTAAGCAAGAGAATCTCAAAGTAAAGGCTTGATATTCAAATAAGATGAGATCCCCTCTTTAAACAATTAGAATGATGTGTATGATGCTTCCTTTTAAGTTCATTAGACTAGCACACTCAGAGTCTTGATTTTTTCTCCTAAAGAAGTACTTTTTTCACTTGCTTGGGTTTTGTTGCAAAGCTTATAAGTCAAAGTTTTCTTTTTCTTATGTAGTGGATCCCTAGACTTTGAAGATCTTATGTCGACAAACATGATCCTTTAACCTTAAGTGCAACTTTGGATGCTTTAAAGTTCTTCAAGCAAGATTCATACAAGAGAAAAAATTAAGGAACTTGAAACTTCTTCCAAGATAATCACTTCATCATGGTTTTAAAAAGTGGTGATAAATTGTTTTTATGTACGAGGGAGTGTATTTGAAAGTCTACCATGCATCCTCACTAGAGATAGTCCTACCACACAGAGTAAGATTATGTCAATACTTCTATTCGATTATCATATCTATTATAAAGTCCTTAAATTTGATGCTCAAATCTAGAAACTTTACTTCTAGAGAATCGGTTTTAGATGGAAATTATCTTCATACAACCTAATGAGCATAAGGCAAGCTTCATGCACAATTTTCTAAGAGTTGATACCCCCTTTGGTCAATAGATCAAAAGCAAGTAGTCCTCCTAATGCACCTTTATCTTCTACATTCCATATTTAACAAGTATCATGTTAGAACACCGATTAGATCTTTAATGACTACCATCTACTATGCAGGAATAGTAATCTAGCAATGGAATTTAATCATATCTTCCAAAGATTGTAGCTGGTTTGTTCAAGTCATTTTTCCTTTTTTTATAAACATAAGTATAAACAAAGGCATGAAGAAGCTAGAGGAAGCACTGACCATTAAACTAGATGAGTACATATGCTTAAACTTGAGTGAAATTTGAGCTTGTGACCTTGAGCTTTAGAACTTTTTCTTGAACTCTTTACATTCAAACTTCTACTTTGACTTGGAGCGGGAACTTGGACTTTATTGGTGAGTGTTGATCTTTAATGTATACCCTTAATCTTGAAATTTCACTTGTAGAACATAGATTTAAGGTGAGGTTTTCTTTGTATATAACCTAGCAAGCATGAGCCAATCTTCATGTAAACTTCTAAAAAGCCAATATTCCCTTTAATCAGTTTATCACAGGCAAGTAGAAATCTTCATAATGCACCTTTATCCTTAACATTCCATATTTTAGAGAATGGCATGTTCAAAACTCCTATTAGATTCTTGTTCACATCTTTCTACTTAGACTTGTAGCTTGAAAAATGAACTTTATTATTGAGCCTTATTTTTAATGCGTACCCTTGAACTTGTAGTGAAACTAAATTCAAAAACATGAATTCAAGCTTAAATTGTAGAGAAGTAAGTGTTCAAAAACATATATGGGTGCTATAATTTTGAAATTTCACTAATGCATCTTTATCCTTAACCATACTTGGAAAGTGTCATGATCAAAAATCCTATCAGATTCTTGATCATAGCCTTCTACTTGCACCTGGAGCTTGAATTTTGAACATTGTTGGTGAGCCTTAATCATGAATGTATACTCTTAAACCTGTGAAAATTCAGTTTCAAAGACAAAAATAAGGGCTTAAATTGTAGAGATGTAAGCGCTTAGCATTCAAAACCATTTCTTATTCCTACAATTTTTTTAATTTTACTTGTAAAGCATGAATTCTAAATGGGGCTTCATCTTTATATAACCAAACAAGCATGAGCCAAGCTTCATGCATGCTTCTACAAAATTAATATTCCCTTTAATCAATTCATCAAAAGCAACTGGAAGCCTTCCTTCTACACCTTTATCCATAATATTCCATGTTTGAAAACTACGATGATCAAAACTCCTCTCAGATTCTTGATCACATCCATCTACTACTAAGATAATTAGTACCATGATCATGTTTCTAACGATTTTATTCGGTTCCATATAGACATTTATCCTTTGATATTATATAGGCATAATCGAGGGCCAAAAAAATCTATAGGAGGAAGCAGTGATCATTAGGTTAGATGTAGACATGTCATTAGTCTTGGATAAGACTTGGACTTGTGGTATTGAATATGAGAAGAACTTTTCCTTGAGCTATTAAGCAATAATTAGCATTATGTATGGACTTGGACTTGTGGTACTGAATATGGGAAGAACTTTTCCTTGAGATATTAAGCAATAATTAGCATTATATATGGACTTGGAGTTGAAACATTTTTTGGAGCTGAAACTGTTGATTTGTAGGTTATAAAACATGTATAGCCTAAAAACTTATAGTGGGAGCTTAATTTCAAACATGTGAATTTGTTGCACAAAAACAAGTCCAAATGAGGACAAAAAGAAATAGAAATCGAATTAGGAAACAATTGTCATTTAACTAGAGGTATACATGTGCTTGAACTTGAGTAAAGATTGGAGTTGTGACCTTGAAGTTGAGATAGAGGATTGTTACCATCTATTTATTCATCCTTTGACATGAACATAGGTATAAAAGTTTTTTATGAAGAAGTGTTGATCATTTATTTAGAGGTACATGTGCCTGAACTCGAATAAAACTTCGACTTGTGAACTTAAAACTGAAGGGAGTGTTTATCAAACTTTGGAATTTGAACCTTAACATTGTGCTTAAAATCATACCTAAAGCTTGTCCTTTGACTTGAAACTTGAACTTGATATGTTGGCATTGAACTTGAATGTGGAGTTTTTATAGAGAGTACACACGTAGAAGCAAAATGGAAAGAAGAGCGTACTCACAAAATAAAAGAGTATGAGATTCAAAAGTGAGTACACCATGAAATGGGAAAACTCATATGAACTAGATTGAGCTTGTCAAGGCATGGAGTAGGCTCCTCAAGCTTCTAACCAAGTACAAATGGGGAGGAGAGGCCCTCCTTATAAAGACTTGGAGTGGGCTCTCCAAAGTACATATGTGGAATAATTCCTCTTGAACGAGAATGAATATACAAGTAGAGGCAAATGGCAAGGTACCCAAATACAAAGAGATATAATATAAAATGAAAATGAACTAGAAATGGAAATGGAAATGAAGTGTCTCCTAGATACATGTCGGTAGGACCATGAAAGCCCCCTCTGAACTGAGAGAATGGCTCAAAAAAAAGATCAACGGGGGTGATTTATCCATGTAGATGCGAGAGTATCCTGTCGAAAATGGAAAGATGTTGGACTCCATGAATGGAACACTATATGATGATGTATCCAAGTAGATGCAAGAGTATCCCGTGGAAAATGGAAAGATATTGGACTCCATTAATGGAACACTATATGCTCAAAATGTTACTGTAGATGAGGTAAGTGGACTTTCAAAGATATGAATGGAAAATGATGAGTCACTGATGCTAGAGTAATGCCCAACTGAAGCTAAGGGAAAATGCAAACCTTCGATGGTATGATGGGAGGTATAGCCATCTTTGGTGTAATCTGAGATTGTATCTCTGAGTCCTCATGCTTCAAAACTGTACCATGATCTAGAAAGTCATGTACAAAGAGAGCATGCTCCATGTAGTGTGGTTGGTCGGTAGTGGAATGATCCCCCAATTATAACCGAGTGACTCCTTGGGTCGTAGAGTTTGTATACTTTTTGATGGTCCCTGTAACTAATAAAAATGTATTGCTTATGGCGATCATAATCATGGTCTTGCATATAGGCATTACCACCAAAGATTCTAAAATAGCTCATACTCGGCTTCTTCTGAAAGTAAGCCTCAAATGGAGTTTGATTCTTCAAAACATGTAAAAACCCTCTTAAGAATGTGTACTAGTGTGTGGACGCCTTCACCACAAAACTTTAGTGGAAGTTTCTTTTGATAAAGCATAGTCTTGGCCATCTGGATCACACTTTGATTCTTTTGTAAAGCAATACCCTAATGAATATCCTTCTTTGCTTGGTACTTAATACCTTGTTGCTTCAAATACTTTGAGAAATGATGGTTGACAAAGCCAATCTCCATCTGATCGGATGGTCTTCAAAAAACTTGAAAAGTCTTCTTGAACTATCCGTGTCCACTCCCTAAACTTGGAAAGTGCATCCTCTTCATGTTTGAGTGAATAAACCCAAGTGTACCTAGTGAAGTCATCTACTATCAAGAAGAAATAAATTGACCCACTAAGAGAAGGTGTATGCATAGATCCACAAAGATCAGCATGGACTAATGTTAAGGGTTTAGATGCAAAAATGGATGCTTCCATAGGCAAAATGCTATGTGCATACTTTCAATGGTTTGAATTTAAAGTATCATTTGGCTACCAGTTGGCTCTTTCTCCAGATCGTGCAGAGGCATCAAGATGCGGCCATTGTGCTTTGTCAGCAACTCAAGAGTCTGTAGTCATAATTTGTACCCTGTGCCAAATAGTGATTTTAGGCTTGCTTGTCAAACTTAGATGGTGCACTCAGATATGCTCGTTGTTTAGACGTATATGTCACACTCAGTCCGACACCCTCGTCTTTATAATGGTCTTGTAGAGCACTGCTCGGGATGGAGAAAAGTTTCTAAGCCTACTCTAAGGCTATCTTGGTATGTGAGGGCTACTCTAAACCATCTCTCTACATCGATTCATCTCGCTTTTGTGCCAAGGCTAGTTTAAACCTTCTATTTTTCTTTTTGGAGTTTGCAAGTGGTATTTTTGCACACGTGTCTTTGGCATGTGCTATTAAACACTTTCAAAATACCATTTTTCCACTTGAAGACATCAATAAATATGCTTTTTAGCACTTCTTCTCATCCTCTCTTGTGAAAAACACTTGGCACTTATTTTTACTAATTTCTAGCACAAGTTCGATTTTTCAAGATTTCAAGATCATCCCCAAGTTTACAATGTCCAAGAAAGAGGCCGGCTGATTCGTCATCTACAACAAGTTGTTTACCTTCTTTTACACCCATGTTTATGCCTAAGGAAGTATGCTTAGATGGCCAAAATTATAATCTGTGGAAAGATATCATGCATGCATACTTGTACACAAATCTTCTCCATGAAGTTGTAGATGGGTCTGAACCTGAACCAGATAAGATCTAAGATGTAGAGTCTTGGAACATTTGGAATGTCAAGGACAAAAGAGCATTAGGTCAAATTCTTCTAGCATGTGATGAATTGACAAAGGATCATATCACTTCCTCTAAGACTTCCAAAGAAGCTTACGATACACTAGCAAGTCTATATGAAGATAAAACTCCTTCCAAGATTTATGCTTTAGAGATCGAGTTTCACAATCTTACTATTTGTCCTCACGCTACCATCACAAAGGTGATAGATCAATTTGAAGATTATCAAAGAAATTTAGCACTTTGTGAATGATAGATTTCAAGTGAAAACATGGAAATTAGACTGTTGAACAAGCTTCCTAGGAACTATGAAACGTTTGTGACCACTCTTTATAAAGAGCTAAAGAACTCACTTAGGAAGAAGTAAGAAGACTTTTGCTTCTCCATGACTCTAGGCAAAAGACCCAAGCTACCCGAACAACTTAGAAGGCCAAAGCTACTTTCAACATGGCTATGAGTCAAACAGGCTCTCAAGAGTCTAAGGACAAGAGCAAGAAGAAGTTTACTTGCAACTTTTGTGACAAACCTGGACACATAGGGAAGTACTACTTCAAGAAGAAGAACAAGGATAAATCCAAGTCTACTGCAAAGATAGAGCATCAATCTCACTATACAAGTGAAGATCTTTTTCTCATAACTAAATGCTCACTCTCAGTCACATTGGTTCACGGAGGAACCAAAGTGAGGCTTGTGGAGTATTTATAGAGATAACTTGTTGTCAACCTCTCTCTTCTTATCTATATTTTTGCACCTTATACTGTCGTGTGCCTCCAGTGGAAGCTCATCAATCAAAACCTTCTTCCATGTGCTATTTCTATGTTTCTCTATGATTCTTGCACCACAGAGTTAGGCACAATAGCTTTTGAGATAGTGAAGTGATGCTCATCAGCTCCTTCTAAGTAGGGAAATAATTCCTCCGGTAGATCGGACACAGTGAGCAGAGATATGGAGTTGGGATGCGCACTTGAAGATGATATCCACTACTATGATTCAAAAATGGAGATGCCATCGGAGCTACCTACACGTAAAAGGAATGGCATACTATCAAAGTCACCCATTTGTAAGCTCCTGAGACAAGGTTGACATGCACACTACACAAGGTCAATCGGCACACTACACAAGGCACTTGTCGCATCCACTCCTAGCAAAGAGTGGATTTTTAACAGTGTGGCTTCATCACACATGTGCGATGACAAAGATGACTTTCGTGAGTTTCAAGAACACAAAGGCAAAGTTTCTCTTGGAGATAACAAGTGCATTGAGATCCAAGGAAGAGGCAAAGTTCATGTCATAAGCTCAAAAGATGAGACCAAGTCACTCAAAGATGCTTTGAGACCATGTACAGAGTACATGCGCAGAATCAAAATGAAAAGAAGAGTCTACTCACAAAATGAAAGAGTGTGAGACCCAAAAGTGAGTAGATCATGAAACTCACATGGATTAGAGTGAGCTTGCAAAGAGCACAGAGTAGGCTCCTCAAGCTTCTAACCAAGTACAAATGGGAGGAGAGGCCCTTCTCATATAGATTTGGAGTGGACTCTCCAAAGTACATCATGTGGGATAATTCCCCTTTAAGGAGAATGAATACATAGGTAGAAGCAAATGATAAGGTACCCAAATACAAGGAGATATAATATAAAATGGAAATGAACTAGAAACAGAAATGGAAATGGAGTGTCTCCTACATACAAAAGGGAGATGCATTCTCATATTCTCAACAGTTTCAAACCTATAATGAAAAATTGATTTCAAAGATATGAAGTTAAGTTCATTTTTTTCAACATGTAAGCATCATACATGTGCTTGAACTTTGAGTAAAGGTTGGAGTTGTGAGCTTGAACTTGAGATGGAGAGGAAGCACTTTCGCTTATGCTCTCGAACTTGAACCTTATGCTCAAATTTGGACATGAAACATATGCCTTAACTTGAAACTTGGACTTGAAACTTGAAACATCTACTTGACTTGAATCTCGAACTTGATTGGCAATTTTTGAGCTTTAATATGGATCCTTAATCTTGTCTTGAAAAATTAATTGCAAAGACATGAATTCAAGCTTAACAATGTTGACGTGTAAGTATTTGAAAACACCTTTCGATAAGTTTATAGAGGCTAATATCAATAAACACACTATTTATGCCTTCAAAGGAATCAAAATTGAAAGAGATCATGATTGTAAGTTGAAAGTTTGACACAAGCGGAAATCAATACTAAAATTGCATTAAAGTTAATATGTGATGATAAGCAAGTCAAAATAAACAAAATGACATCAAGCCAATGCAATGCATGCTTGATACAATTTACAAACATGCCAAGAAATTCCATGCACACATATGAAGATGCTTTCACTTTTTGTAGTACAAAGAGAGGCACCCGATGCCAAAACATTGAGTAAAAGTGGAACACTCATCAAGGAATACAAGAGGGCTTGATGAAGCCTTCTACAAAGATTAAGATTAAAGTGGGATATGGATTAAAGTCTAAACTCAAGCACAATAAACTTAACCTATCCTTAAATTAAAAAAAAGTTAAATTTTCTCACCATAAGGAAGAAAGTTAGGTGTCTTTATGAATAAAGATTTAGCATAATAGAGGGGATAGAAGGTATCCAGATATTATAGGCTACAGATTTTCCCCACACAAAATTCTACCGTCCTCTCTTTTCCTTCAAAACAGATTTTTAAACAAAGTAACAAACCTTTAAAAAAAGCCATCTTTCTTTTAACAACACAAGTTTGAATTGGAATAAAAAAGAGAGAAATACAAGAAATTTAATCAGAGGTACAAAGATGGCTAATTAGCCTTTCATCCCCTTCATGCATGATCCATTTAGTCTTAAGCTTGTTCTTCTCAAAACATCCACCAATGTTTAAAGCGGGAAATACTCTTAAAGTCCCTAATTCTTTTGCCAATGCAATCTAGGGATTTATCTATGGACCACTCTTTGGGGGACCCATCAAGTTGAGTATGCATCTTTCCTTCCAAATTTTCCAAAGGACTTCACTTCTGACCACATTCCAGAGAGTTGAAGTGCAGCCAATAGCCTCGCAAAGTAGGCCTTGCATCAATAACCTCGCCAAGCAGACCGTGCTTCAAGTTGATCATTGATCAGCAAGATGGTTCTTCAGAAACTCTTCCAACTAGAGGAACTCTTTGAACAGGAAAAGAGAGGTGAGCGATGTCTTCTCTCTCACTAAAACATCCTTTGCACT
This sequence comes from Ceratopteris richardii, assembly GCA_020310875.1. Taxonomy (NCBI): domain Eukaryota; kingdom Viridiplantae; phylum Streptophyta; class Polypodiopsida; order Polypodiales; family Pteridaceae; genus Ceratopteris; species Ceratopteris richardii. The sequence goes on along the minus strand of CM035417.1, from coordinate 69,769,875 downwards.
CTCGAGAGGTATCACAGATTTTGTTGGCTCTAGGATTTGGTCCAAATCCCACAATGGAGAATTCACCACAGGACCACCTTCTTGTGTTCCACTAGCAAGTGTTGAAACTCTTTAAACTTGAATTCCCATCTTATGAATGACCAATTAGTGCACCATTTTTTATTAAAATTGAGATGAATTTCCAGATTTCTCTTGAATCTCGACATGTCTTCTGGGATATGTGCCAATCTCGAAATTCAAATCAAATCTAAGACATCTTTTAAGGTGTTGAAGTAGAGCTAGATTGGCACATAACCTCCATAGAGCTAGATTGGCACATAACCTAAAATTTTTCCCACCTCCCTCTAGTGAAGACGAGAGGTGCACACATTTTGTGTTCATTAATGTACAATCTCAAATTATGTGCTTACATCATTAGGATATTTAAATGGAGAGCATGCATGATCTAACATGTCATCACATGGTTCCAAGTTTAAATTAAACAAGCAAAAAGATATTACCAATTTTTAGCAAATTTATTAGCACCTAGTACTATAAAGGTATTATCAACATATAAATATTGATGAGAAAAAAGGTTTTCCTTACCATAGGAGGAAAATGATAAATGAGAATACACATGTGTAAGAGAGGGACGGAGAGCTTTTCTCATTTGCTCATGTGAAATTCACAAAGAAGGAGATGAGGAAATACACTGGCCAAGATGATGCAAAGGATTGAACTCCCCATCTCCATTAGCAAGAACAAAGAATTTTCTACTATTCCACACTAGGGTCCCTTGTAAAGACTCTTCTTGAATCTATAAAGACCATAAAGCTAGATCAAGGTGGACAAGATAGAGATGGATTCACCAAGTGAAAAAGGGAATAGAGGATGACCATCGAGAAGGTGGCATTAGGGGGAAAAATGAATCCTGCATGGGCCTTTTAGATTAAGGAGTGATTAGAGATGGAGCAATGAGAAGAGGGTTCTTACAACAATCTAGTTTCTAAATCTACTAGACTAGGACTAGGTTTCCCTTGGGTTGTGCTAGTCAAAGCCTCCAAAATACTCTGAACTCATGGTTTTTGTGAGAAGAGTGGTTTGAGATTTCATATCTTTGAATCATAACCTTTGGATGGTCCAAGAGATCCAAGGGATAAAGTTATCCTCAAAAAGTCAAAGCTCGTTGGAAGGTGGACCATTAGATCATTTCAAGATCCTGTGGCTCTTCTTTAGATCACAAAAAAAATGTGCAAGGGCATGTGGACCATTGGATTATATGAAGATCAAAGGGCCAATGATCACTCCTCATCACACAAGGTGCCTTTTGTTCTAGTCTCTTGGATCTCCCTCCTATCAACCGACTCAAATTGAGAGCAAATTTTGGATGCAGATGCCCTTTAGATGCTTGAGACATCCGATGATAGTGAAGCATTGCCTATTTTGGGACCAGTGCGAATTACGCTAAGCCTTTAGATCTTGGTAAAATGAATGCTTGCAATAGATTGAGGCACTATTCTCATGTTTCCATGGCACCATTTGAATCTGCGACAATCATTATGGTCTTTTGACCTCTTTTAATATTGGACGTTCAAAGGATAGTATCCAGTGACTTGAATTTAATTCGACCCACCAATCATTTCAAGCCTTTTTTTCCCACATATTTTAATAGAGAAAACCACTGGTGGTATTTTGTCTCCCCTTAATCCCTTGCAAGCTTAATTTTAATCCCTAAAATTAGGGATCCTTACAAGGCCCATGCAAGGCTCACTTTTTTCCCTAATGGAGAGGTTTCAAGCACCCATATGGGATGGTAGTAGGATTGCTTGAGATGTTGACCAAGAGTTTGTGAACACCTCAGTAACCACTACAAAGGGGTCATAGGAGACTTGAAATCTAATAAGAAATGTGATCAAACACACCAAGATCATGAAAGCCACAACCATCACCAAAAGCCACCACCAATAGGAATGAAGCCACCATGATGAAGGTAGAAGGGCGAAAAGTGAGATGATAGAGGGATTGAATGTGTGACCAAAGACCATTGAAAAACACTTCAAGAGCACAAAATCAATGAACAAAATCTCCTCCATCAAAATGATGACATCATGAGCATCCCAAAAAAATAGGAATGCCAATAATAATAGATATGTTGTAATGCCATAATCACAATAGACATTGGCATAGATGATGCCTGAGATTGAACTCCCATCTCCATTAGCAATAGCAAAGAATATTCCACTACACCACCCCATATTCCTTGTGGGATCCCTTGCAATAACTCTTCTTAAAGTATGTAAACCATAAAGAAGCTTCTCAAGATGGACAAGATAGACATGGATTCACCAAACAAACAAAGAGGATGACCACTAAGGTGGAGAGGTTTCAAGCACCCACATGGAATGATAGTAGGACTGCCTAAGATGTTGGGAAAAGAGTTTATTAGCACATTAAAAACCACTAAAAAAGGGCCAATGACTAGTTAAAACTAATAAGTAAATGTGAACAAACACATCAAGATCACCAAAAGCCACCGCCATAGCCAAAAGGCACCGCCAATATGAATGAAATTAAAGCGGATGGTAGAGGGATCAAATGTGTGACCAAACAGCATTGAAAAGCACTTCAAGAGCATAAAATCAATGACCCAAATCTCCTTCTTTTCTGGGAGTTTTTCCACCACCAAAAGGATGCATCATGAGGATCCCAAGAAAATAGGAATGTCAATAATAATACACATGCTCTAATACCATATTCCCAATAGAGATTCAAAATCCAAAGCATGCATGCACAGGGAGAGAAAGAGAGAGACATGCACACACACAAAACTACAATATCTAGCTCAAAAGAGCGACACCAAATGAGTCTACTCACATATAGATTAGAGATAGTATGTCAAGAAATTTATAAAAAGTTGTATAAGCATCTAGCCAAATGTTCAATAGGGGTGAGAACTTCAACATATAGGATTCAAACTGAGGCTTCTCATAATCATAAGTGGGATAATCTATGAATAGAAGACAATCTATACAAAAGAGCTCAAATGGCAAGGATCCTTACATACATAAGAAAGTGCTAGAAAATGGAGATACTTTCATATACATAGGATGGAGAAGTCAAAGGCCCACAAGGTGGAAATGGCCACTGCTTGGTTTAGAAGATGTCTACATAAAGAGGAGAACATTATTCAGCTCTTCTTCTATTGTCATTTTAGTTCGTACATCTAAAAGAAGGTCCTAATCATACTACATATTAAATTTTAATATAATAAGATCTCATGGATGCAAGCAATGTTTGGTAGTATGTCTATCTATTTGCCTCACATATGGACATTCTTCAAAGACAAAGCCATTTGGTGGATTTGGAAGACTAGGTGTTTACTACCATTTGGGAATTTCCCCAAACATTGCTCCATAAAAAAAAACTTCATATTAATTATGAAGTAGGATTAAGAGATTCAAAAGCTCACCCCCTTTCGCCAACAACTAGTCTCTATTGTGATCGAGAATAAGTCTAAAAGGAAATGGAGCCACCAGGAATCTTCCCTTGTAAGTTTGTAGTCTATCTTAGGAATAAGCAAGACCTTTGTTTATTGTTCCCCTCTTCTTCTTGTATACTATTTCTTTCTTTAACTTAAAGTTTTCTCTAGGAAGAAAAGGAAACCACAAATCAAATAACTTATCTAGGACAATAAAGTGTTCTACATTTGGAAATCAAGATCACTTGCCACAAAAAAATCTCAAGAAGAAAATGAAGTTTAAATACTAGAGATAGTGAAGATGAAGATTCTCAAAATCAAGATAAAAAAGACTCCAAATGACTATGTAGATATTGCCGGTGTTAAAAAGGATTCGCATCAATCCCACTCAATGTTTTCATATAATGATGTCCTCTAAAACATAGTACGGCTATTACACATAGTTTCTATCATTTATTCATATTTCTATCAAAGAAAGTCTAGCGTAATCTTTGTAGCACTAGTCCTTCATGGCTCAAAAATTTAAGTTCAAAATTCTTAGAGGAGATAGATGTGATGTATATTTAGAGCCATGAAAGTATCAAGATGTGATTATCTGTTTGAATGTGAATACTCTATATAGTATGTTTATTTTTTTGGGCGATTATATAATAATGTAAATGTGTGCTTGAGATGTAGATCCATGTGTATATGTTTGAAATGTATCTGCATGCACATACGCAGTATATGAATATGTTGCAGATTTGCTTACTATGTTGAATGTTCGAAATTCTCGTAAACTGATTTTTTTTTATTATTATCGGATCTTTCCAAGAGTATTCATGTCCATCTAAATTTTTTTCGGGTAATTAACTGACGGAAATTGTCTGTTAAAAAACTCCGAGGCGCACATCCCATGGGTGATGTCTGTCGGATTTTGCATGTAACAACCGTGTCCGAAAGCTAATCTAAGTTTTTCCTACCAGAACTCATACAGACGCTGTTTTCTGTAGCTTCTGGTGAAAAGCCTCAAACTACCCGAGAATAAGTCATGAACGCATAGATGGAGAGAGCAGAAAGTGTGTTCTGTTTCCGAGTGTACCTGCTACATTGCTGGCAAAACCGTTGCTCCTCACCGCGAACAATCACACGAGGAGCCTTCGAGTGATCAGCACACACTTTGTGACGACGATGGTAATCCTTTGCGGAGGAAAGATCATTTTTACATCCTTCAACTTGACATCCACTAATTTGCCCTGCAATACGGTGCTTCCGGGGAACATGAGGACCCGATGCTTGCGCTGCTGCACTGCTACAAGAACCCCCAGGCACTTTAAAATATGTACGCTGTCCGAGCTCCAGACCAAGCATTGTCTCATTTGAGACAAGCGGGCCACTGTTCGAAGGTGGATGTGTGGCCCTTTTGGTACCATGTCCTGCTATAGAGATTATCCCTTCTGTGGACGAAGCATTAGGACAACTCTGCATAACAACAGGAGCTGCAACATTGAGAGGAACAACTGCTCCTGCATTGCAGACGGATTTCGAATTATTCGCCTCAGTCGCGTTCACGGCAAAGATCTGGTTGCCTACTTCACAGTGCTCCTTTCCTTCGAACCCTGCAATACTAAGAGAACCGTGACTGTGTGCCTTGTTGGGGTTATCTGCCATATGTGAGCACTCCTTCAGGAGCTTCTTTGCATCCTGAATCACTCTCACGTCCCCCAAAGTTCTGCATTCACAATCATCCCCTCTCCCGCTACAAGTCCAAGGCGAGAGGTCCTCCGATGAGCCTCAGGCTACATAGTCGCAAACTCCTTAGGAATTAGATGCATGGTGGTCACGGCTTTCGGACAATGCGTGTGCGTCGATTCTGAGTGCACGGATAGCAGCCATACAGATAAGTAGCCTTACGAGCAGGGAAAGCTGGAAATTAGGATTTTGCAGGGCGTGGGGGGCCGCAGTTGGATGATGAAGGGGGCCATAGGAAGCTGAAGGGACGATGCAAAGGATGGGTAAAGGAGCCCAATTCTGACACAGCTGTGAGCAAGAGTAACGGGTATCTGGCTGGTCGTTGTATGCGTGGCTGAGGGAGAAAAGCTAAAGTGTATCTACTATGTATATATTTGTTGTATGTGTGTTTTACTGTGCCTTTGAGGAGACAGAAAGACTCGAGACAAGGAGACCATGTAAATGTGCATGTATGATTTACATGTGCATGCATTTACATGTATGATTTACATGTGCATGTATGATGTGAAGAACACTGTGTCACGTCAGAAGAGAAAAGACGGGAGGAGAGAGAACGCGCAACGGATTGTGGGCGATGGACATTTGAGAAAGAAAGAGAGAGGGCAGGAAAAAGACTGGAAGCCTAGAGCGCGTTGAAGGCTGCCATGGCCGCGGGAGAAGAGGAACGAAAGCGTACCTGATGAGAACCAAAGCTGCTCCAGGATTTGGGAAGAGAGAGAGAGACAGAGAAGGAGTGGGACAAACGTTACATTTAGAGCGGTAAAGCTACAGTGCACTGCAGAATGGTGATGAAGAAGAACGAGAGGAACAACGAAGAAAAGGAGGTTTTACGAAGCGGATGTTTCATGGTTGTCCCCCTCTCCGCGGCAGAGCTCTATACCACGGCCCCTTTTTGCTCTTATTCTCCTCTCCAAGAATGGCGTATCTCGGAAAATGAACAAGAACGATAGAGAGGGAGAGGGAGAGAGAGAGAGGCCGCGCAATGACCTAGCTGCGCTCAGACCTGTGTGCTGAGGTGCGAACTCCCTCAGACCATTCTCCTCCTTTTTGGAGGGGGAGGGTTGTTCCTGTGCGCGCGCGTCTAGTCCTTTTCTATGTCAATGGCTCTCTTCGAAGCATTAAGAAATGGTATTTCAGTCCTCGGAGAAGAACAAAGTAACATGCAGCTTGGCTGCTTTCCCGTTGCTCATGGCAACTCAAAAGATCTTGCTGATGGACGGTGTCATGGAGTAGAACTTGGACAAAACTCTGGCAAAGGTTCCAATGGACCAGTACAGAGCAGAACGGCAGGCCCCTCGCCGATGAAATCTTATGCGGATCAAACCAGAGCTAATGTCACCCACGAAGATGCTTTCTATGACATTCACCGGTTTGCAGGTAACATCTACAACACCGTGTCGCCTAATAAAGGTAAGGACAAGGTCTCTGATAACCCCCATGAACTTGTTTGCGATAATGTTCCTGGTGATGAAGATGAAGATGCTTTAATCATAGATAAATCCTCATTAGATAGTTGGCAGGAGCATCTGAGTGATAGAGTTGTTATAGGTCTCTATCATGGTCCTAGGCCATCACAAGAAGCTTTGAAAGCTTGGATCAAAACCCATTGGGAGTCCAGAGGTCTTATGGTAAAGCATATCCAGTATTGCCCCAACAATTACTTTATGTTCTTCTTTGAAAATGCTAACAGTGCCCTGCAGGTTATAAGTGAAGGAGAGTGGCTTATCAAAAGTATCCCTGTTTCCTTTTTCAAATGGTTCATAGGGTTTAACCCTAAAGGACCCAAACCCATCAAGATTCCTGTATGGGTGGAGTTCCTTGAACAACCTATTGATTATTATCCTTGGGTAGAGAGTCTGGGGAAGATGGTGGGTAAGGTCCTTGGTCAAAAAGCTAGGAGCAATAATATCAATCCCAAGTGGGATCCTCAAGTGTTAATAGAAGTGGACATAGCTAAAGAAATTAAACCTAACATTGTCATTAAAGATTCTTGTGGCAAAAAATTGCACACCCAAAAGGTGTTATACAGGAACATCCCGAACGCTTGCTACAACTGCTATAAACAAGGGAATATCATCAGGGACTATCCCTTGCTCCAGGACCAAAAGGTTCAAGATTCAGCAGAGCAGATTAAAGAGGAGGTCAAAGGTCATCAAGTTAACAACTCCCCCCCAACCCTCAGGTAAAGAAAATGATGACAAAAGGTAAGAAGAAAAGTTTCAAATCTGAGAATATGTTTGGTGTCTTACTTGAAGATGTCCAAAACCCATTTGACGATTGCCCCACCAGATCTGACGGCTGTGAATCCCTGAGCCCTAAAGAAAACATAGATCCTAATGAAATGTTGGCAGGTCCTAGCAAAGTTGTTGATGGTGGATCCAAGAAGCAACAAGACATGAAGCTTTCCGAATGGTCTATGGTAGGTAAAAAAAACAAAGTTGTTAATACAACTGTTTTGAAGGACCATGGAGAAAAGGTAAGCACTAAATCAATTCAAGATCCAATGTCCTTTGATGCTATGAATGTGTCTACTGAAATGTTTTCTCAGGAATTAGATGTTATGGACCAAGATAAACTTGACCACATGGATAATGATCCTTTCAATAATGAAACTGTGCCTATGACACAGGATGATGAGGTGCCAAGACAATTGGCAGGCACATACAAGCCAAAGAGGAAAGAAACTGTGAGATCCTCCATCTCAACAATCTAGCCTACCAAGAACAGTAGGAAATAATTTTCTTTATTGGTTTTATGTATGAACTCTCCATTATTTCTTTAAATGTTAAGGGTCTTACATACCCTGTTAGACCTAAGATGATAAACAGGTGGTTGCATTCCCTTCATAGGCTCCCCGATATCCTGTGTTTACAGGAAGTGAAAATAGGTGGTATTTCGCTAGAATTTAATCTCAATCTTGTTTCTAATTGCTTTAAATGGTTTTTCACTACCACCAGGATGGTAAAGGTGGTGTTGTCATTGGGATTGCTAAAACTCTGGCTCATACCATTTCTAATATCTCCTCTGGCATTACTAATCAATGGTGTAAGATCAGTCTGGGTAACCCCTATAACCTCTCTGTCATCTCTGTTTATGCTTCCAACAATAGCTTGGTTAGAAAATTCTGTTGGGAAGAGCTCTCTCATAATCAGGGCCATGTCATTTTGATAGGAGGTTTTAATATGGTCACTAGTATAAAAGATAGATGAGAGTGTAAGGGAAACATCCTCAATGGTTCTGAAAAGCATGCTTGGAATGATCTTTGTAGTATGTACGACCTGTCTGATATTTCTAAAAACTCTGGTATCACTTGGACCAATAAACAAACTGGTAAAGCCTTCACTGCTGCTAGATTAGATAGATGCTATGTCAGTAATTCTCTTCTCCAGAAGAGTTGGGATGTGAGTGTGAATGTTGACAACTCCCTTCTTGTTTCTGACCATAAACCCTTGAGTATCACCATTAAGTTGGGTAGCCCTTCTTTCAGGGCTGGTTAGCCTCATATTGATGCCAACCTCCTTAAGCTTCCTTGTATGGAGGTTAAGACTAAAAGAATTTTCTCTCACCATTTTAGGAACAATAGCTCTCCTTGCTTGGCCTGGGAGAAGTCGGTGAAAGATATTCAAAAGTTGTTCACCCATTTTAAGAAGCAAGCCAGAGAGGTTAGAGCCAAAAGAAGATCTAAGTTATTGGAGAAGTTGAAAGACCTTGACATCACCTCCCCTGAGTACCACAACTTGCATTTGAGACTGTGCAAGGAAAGTTATCTTGAAGCTAGCTATTCTCTTGCCTCATCTAAAGAATTTTGGAGTGGGAAGATTGACAGGAACAACAAGTATATGTTTTCTCTTTTGAAAAAAAACAAAGTCAGGGATTTCATCCCTAATTTAAAAAAGAAGGAAGATGGGCACACTATGAATATTGAGGAGACTTTATAGGACGCTAAAAGCTTCTTTATGGATGTTTTCTCTGGTTCTCCCAAGTGGGGGGAGGACATTCAGAGGGCCAAAGCTACCATTGCTTTGAAAAGGAAAAAAATGATTCCTGAAAACCTGGTTCCCAATCTGGACCTGCCCCTCACTGCCCGTGAGATCAAAGAAACCATCTATAAATTGAAACCCTGTAAGTCCCCTGGTTTTGATGGTTTGCCTAATGAATTTTTCATGATGCTTTGTGATTTCCTCACTCCTTACATTCTTTTGGTGTGAGAAGAGGCTTCTAGTAAAGGATTTCTCCCTTGCCACATCAACATAGGGGTTATTAGACTTATCCATAAAAAGGGGAATAAAGATGACCTTAATAACTGGAGACCCATTTCTTGTCTTAATACCATATACAAGATTATTGCTTCCACCATAGCTAGAAGGCTTAGTCCCTTAATGAATCTCTTCATTCTCCCTGAGCAAAAAGGGTCCATTAAAGGTAGATACATTCTTGATGCCATCATCTCTCTTTGGGAAGGTATGGAAAATGCCAAAGAAAATGACCAAAATTATTATTTTTTCAAAATTGATTTTGACAAGGCTTATGACAGGATTGTGGGCGATTAACTTTCGCTCCTATACCAACTGTTGGTGATCTACTTTGAGACCACTTCTTGATGGCCGTCGTGGCAAGGCTTGAACCTTGTCTTTTTTCTGTTATTCATCTGTACATACGTGATCTATGGCGTCTTCTGAGAACTTCTCACTCTCTCTCTTCACTCATACGCGATCTCTCATAATCCTCTTCTTCTCATCATCACTTCATCATCATCAGCATCAGCAGCATCCGAGTCCTTCAATCCTTGGTGTATATATACACTTTTTCTTCTACGCTCTTCCACGCTCCCATTCTTTAATTCACGTTAATGCGAGCATTATGCGCACATTATGCGCACACCGCGGTTTATTGCTCTGTTACTCATACAATTCTTGATTCTGGTTAACGGACTGATTCTGCACGCTGTACAACTAAGGCTTTTGATTTCTGAAGATTCCGCTCCCTTTTTTTTTCTTTTTATGTCTGTCTGTATGTCAAATTCGTAAGTGATTCCTCAGCAGCTCCCCCTCAATCACTAATTTGACCTCTTCCGGTCTTTCATATATCTTCCTTCCTTTTATACCTGCCATTTCCTTGAATCTTCTTGTCTTTGTTCCATCCAAGCTTTTTGTCAAGATATCTGCTATCTGATCTTTTGTAGGAGTGTAGACTATTTCTATCTCCTTCTCCATTACCTTTTCCCTCAAGAAATGATACTGAATTTTCTATGTGCTTTGTTCTTGCGTGAAACACCGGATTCGCTGCAAGATATAGAGAGCTCATATTGTCTCCATGTATAATTGGTATACCTTGATCAATACCCATGCTTTTGAGTAAGGTTTGCATCCATATTACTTCTTTTGCGGCTTCTACGAGTCCTTTGTATTCGGCTTCTGTTGACGATAACGCTACTGTGTGTTGCTTCTTTGAACACCAGCTTACCAGCTTATCTCCTAGGTATATCATATACCCATGTGTCGATCTTCTGTCATCTTGACTTCCTGCCCAGTCTGAGTCACTGAATGCTCTCAGCTTTATATCTGATGTAAAAGGATAATATAATTCTTCCTTTATAGTTCTTTTGATATATCTAAGAACTCTTTGTCCTGCAACCCAATGTTGATCTGTCGGACAATGCATAAACTGTGAAAGAACTCCCACCGGATAGCTGAGATCCGGTCTTGTTAGCGTAGCGTAAATTAAGCTTCCTACTAACGACTGATACTTCTTCATATCTTTGGACTCTGTACCATCATATTTACTGAGTTTATGATTTACTTCAAGCGGTGTTGAAGCTTCTCTACAATTCTCCATATTAAACTTCTTTAGTAAGTTTAAGAGATACCCTTTTTGCGTAACATATACACCATGATCTGTGTATGTGATTTCCATACCTAGAAAGTATGATAACTTTCCTAGGTCACTGATTTTGAATTCCTTTTCGAGCAATTTCTTCACCTCTGTGATTCCTGCATCTGAGGTACCTGTAATTATTATATCATCTACATAAATACAAATGTAGATCATTCCTTCTTCTGTTCTTTTGATGAGTAGACTTGCATCTGCCTTCGAACTTTGGTATCCAAGTTCATTGAGATACTTCACAAGTCTGTAGTTCCAAGCTCTTGGGGCTTGCTTCAGTCCGTAAAGTGCTTTCTTTAATCTGCAAACAAAGTTTGGGTATCTGGAACTTACGAAACCTTCTGGTTGTTCCATGTAGACTTCGTCTGATATATATCCATTCAGGAATGCATTCTTTATATCTAGTTGACTGAGCTTCCATCCTTTTGATGCTGCTATAGCAATCACTGTCCTTATGGTTGACATCTTTGCCACCGAACTAAACGTCTCATCATAGTCTATGCCATGCGTCTATAGCCCTTGATAACTTGTCTCGCTTTATGTCTGGCTATCCTTCCATCTGCAAGTTTCTTAACTTTGAAAACCCATTTATTTCCGATTACTTTCTTACCATTAGGTTTAGGAACAAGCTCCCATGTCTTGTTCTCCTCCAGTGCGCTAAATTCTTCTTCCATTGCTTCTTCCCATTGCTTCTTGCCTTTACTTCATCATAGCTCTGAGGTTCATCATCATCTTTGACCATATATGCATAATCTTTCTGAGTTATATAAGATGTATCATACGAGTACCTTTCCGGTTGTCTTCTTACTCTGTTTGACCTCCTTAGCTCGTATTCTTCGTGTGTATCTGAATACACGTCTTCATCTTCGTTTCTCATACCTGATCCGGTCATGGACGTACTTACCTGCGTGTAATCTTCATCTTTATTCACCTGCGCAATTGATTTACCTTTCTCTTCTCTTTTTATTTCTTCTTCAAACTCTTCAGCTGTATGACTCTGATCTGCATACCAGCTTTTCTGTTCATCGAATGTTACATCTCTGGAAACAGTAAATTGTTTGGTTAGAGGATTCCATAACCTGTAACCCATCTGCTTTTCATCATATCCGACGAACACATATTTTTCTGCTTTCGGTTCAAGCTTATGTCTGAGTTGTGACGGTACATAAGCATACGCTAGTGATCCAAACACTTTACAATGATCAAGTGTTGGCTTCTCTCCCCACCAAGCTTCATAAGGGGTCATTCCTTCTAACGATGTACACGGTAATCTGTTTACCAAGTATGTAGCGGTATTTACGGCTTCAGCCCAAAGATAATCTGGACAATTCTTTTCTTTCAGCATAGCTCGTGCAAACTCGACTAGAGTTCGGTTCCTTCTTTCTGCTACATCGTTTTGTTGTGGTGTATACCTGCAGGTTATTTCTCTCTTGATACCTGCATTCCAAAGATAATCATTGAACTCTCGGGAGAAGTATTCTCCACCTCCATCAGACCTCAGTCTTTTAAGCTTTCGACCTGTGAGTCTTTCAGCATATGCATGAAAGTGTCTAAAGGTTCCAAACACTTCTGATTTCTCTTTCAAAACATAAAGAGTTATCCATCTTGTTGCATCATCAATGAAAAGGACATAATACCTTGATCCGCTAATAGATCCTTCCTTTGTCGGTCCCCATACGTCGGTATGTATGAGTTCTAGCACACCATCATGTTTGAATCCTTTCTTCTGGAAAGGTAACCTGTGGGCTTTTCCCATCTGACAAGCTTCACATTTGTGAATCATATGTTGGTTTTGTACGTTCGGTAATCCCAGTACAGACCCATTCGCTATCATAGTTTTGATTCCTTTTTCATCGAAATGACCTAATCTCTTGTGCCAGAGGTCAAGTTCTGTAATCACCTTTTCATCATGTGTGAGCAACGCTTGGCCAATGTTCCCTTGTACTCTTAAAGTAAAGAGTCTGCCTTCTTTCTTACCAGAGACGATCTGATTATATCCGTTCTCGGGATCTTCTACAAATACTCCTTTGTTTGTAAATCTGACCTGAAATCCTTTCTCAACTATCTGTCCCACACTAATTAAATTTTTCGGTATTGTTGGAACATACAAAACATTGGTTAGCAAATCTGCTCCACTCTTACACTTCACCTTTCCAATTGAATGTACCCTATGTCTTGTATTGTCACCTGTTTGAACAGTATGACTCGAACTTCCTTTTTCCAGTTCTGACATCAGTTCTATGTTTCCTGACAAGTGATTAGAACATCCAGAGTCAATGTAAAATACCTTTAGATCTTCGTTATCAGATGTGCTAATTGAGTTCATCATCAATGATGTATGATTTTCATTCTGTGTGTCATTTGCGTAGTTGTTATAGGTGGTGTTGTAGGATTGGCCCTGTCTCCAACTTCTTGTTCCACCTCTACCGTAGCCTCCTCTTTGATTCTGTCTACCCTTTTGGAAGTTACCTTGATATCTTCCGCTTCTGCCTCTGCTATTACTGTTCTGATTTTGATTTGATCCCTGTTGGTTGTGCCAATAGTCATGTGCCAGATGATTACTTAGTCCACAAATCCAGCAAGCTTTCTTGTTGGTATTCTGACTACTTCTTCCTCTTCCAAAGCCTCTTGCTTTGCCGGTGCCTTTACCTCTAGCATAATAAGCGTGAGCGCTCGACTCTTCTTCATCTTTTGACTTACCTTTGTCTTTCTTCTTGTTCTTCATGTACATTGCAGAGCTTTGTCCTTTATCTCCATCTCCTTTCAGGTCTTGCTCATATGTGAGCATCAAACCAAGCAACTGATTTAAATCTGGTACAAAGTGATTTAAAGAAAGTTCAATTGAGAGTACGAAGGGTTTCCACCTTTCATCTCCTCTTAACCCTGTTAGTAGTTGTGCTATCAATCTGTGATTTTCGATATCTTCATTTATGGATCCAAGACTATCTGCTAGATCCTTCATTTTGGTGACGTAGTCACTAATGCTTTGACTCGGCTTCTTTTTGAACGTTGTGAACTCGGACCATAAGCTAGCCTTTCTGGCTTTCGTAGTATTTTGGAAGTGGTCTTCCAATGCGCTCAATATGTCCTCCGCTTTCTCCAGACCTCTAATGTGCGGTAGTAGATGATCTGAAACAGTGTTATAGATGTAGGCTCTTGCCGTTGCATCTTTCTTCTGCCACAGCTTCAAAGCTTCTAACTCTTCTTTTTCCAGTTGGCTATCATCTTCGAAGGTCGGCTTCTTTTCTTCTCCGGTCACATACATCATTAAGTCCTTACTCATAAGTAAGGCTTCCATACGCATTACCCACGCGGGATAGTTATCTCTGTCCAGCTTATCAATTTGGACATGATCTGCCATGGTCTTCTTGTTTGCTTTGGGTTGCCTTTGAGAGTCTTTTGGCTCTGATGCCGCTCGTGGAGCTAACCTGCTCTGATTTACCACTTTCAGTATGCTGGCTTTGATACCACTTGTGGGCGATTAACTTTCGCTCCTATACCAACTGTTGGTGATCTCATGACTCTGAGACCACTTCTTGATGGCCGTCGGGGTAAGGCTTGAACCTTGTCAGGCCTGTGGAAATTGCCACACCACCGAATAGAGAGCTAAGCTAGAGTGATATAGAACACCTCTGTAATCAACAGTAGCTTAGCAGGATTACTGTCGCTTAACTGTGTTAAACTACGACTTGAATTCCACCGAAACTTCACTGGACTGTCACTAGGACGTCACCGAAATTCTATCGGAATATCACCGGAATGAACTTCGATTCTGCTCGTGATTACTTCAAATGAATTTAAGTGAAATAAGGAAGTGATACGTGAGCTTCCTTTACTGAATGAACTTCTTCTTGAAGTTTAAAGAAAACTTCACAGTTCTGAAGTGCCACTTTCCGGTTAGACTTTGTACTGTGTGTACATATCCATTCCACCGGAAACTATGATCAGCTTAAAGTAGAGACGTCTAGCTACAAGATGAGCTATCTCTCATACAAAGTTTCAAATTCTACTGCGAGATATACTTCGTTGTTTTACCGAAAAACTCGCTATCTGAGAAAACAATAACTGACCGAAAATGCGTTTACTGAGATATCTTTGAACGAAACATTCATTTACTGAGAGAGTACCGAGAGACACGTTTAGTAACGAACTGTAACTGTTAATGGTTAACGAACTTCCTATTGTAACACGAAAAAAACTCAGATTCTTCACATGCGAACAGAGCGTGCAAACTTCCACATGAACATGTGTTTTCTATTAGAGAAGATGTGTACAAATTTGCTTGGCCTCTTCTTGCTCAAGCTGTAGAAACTCTCCTACACTGAGTAGTTTCTTATTACCATCCCTCTCAGATGAATACCTGACATTCCAGGTTTCTGTTATTCATCTGTACATACACGATCTATGGCGTCTTCTGAGAACTTCTCACTCTCTCTCTTCACTCATACGCGATCTCTCATAATCCTCTTCTTCTCATCATCACTTCATCATCATCAGCATTAGCAGCATCCGAGTCCTTCAATCCTTGGTGTATATATACACTTTTTCTTCTACGCTCTTCCACGCTCCCATTCTTTAATTCACGTTAATGCGAGCATTATGCGCACACCGCGGTTGATTGCTCTTTTACTCGTACAATTCTTGATTCTGGTTAACGGACTTATTTTGCACGCTGTACAACTGAGGCTTTTGATTTTCTGAAGATTCCGCTCCCTTTTTTTTTCTTTTTATGTCTGTCTGTATGTCAAATTCGTGAGTGATTCCTCAACAAGGATTGAGTGGGACTTTATCCTCCAGTCTTTACATGACTTGGGAGCTGGGAAAAAGCTTATTAAGTATGTTAGCACTCTGTTTGGGAATGTTTGTTCTAGAGTTGCCATTAATGGGCAGATTTCTGACCCCTCTAGACTCAATAGATCCATCAGACAGGGTTACCCTCTTGCCCCTTTGTTATTTGCCATTGCTAGTGATGCTTTGGGTTGGTTGGTGAAAGATCTATCAATGCATAGTGTACATATCGATAAGATTGTGACCATGCTCCCTTCATAGTGTGTTGGATTCCTCTCATGTCAATCTTGAAAATTACCTTGCTTTATGGTGAAATATAAGAACTTTGATCATGGTGGAATGGGAGCATCCAAAATACACTACAAGGAATACGGGCGTATAGCGACGGTTAAGGCGATAGAATTTCGTCGCTATAAAATTGCAACATGCGTCGTAATGAGCGTCGCGCGCAGACCGTCGATTAAACGACGAACCAAACGATGTTTTTTGCGACTTGTGGCACGACGGGGCTGCGACGCTCCCATACAGCGTCGCTAACATGACGGTTTTAAATAGCGTCACATAAGCGACACTTTTTTGCATCGCATAAGCGATGTTTTGTGATCTCGTATAAGCAACGCTAGCAACATGTCGCTTATGCGACACCAACTCGATGCGCAGCATCGCTTACACAATGGTCTGTTGACGGAAAAAAATTAAAACGTTGGAGGCTCTTCGATCGGCATCTTCACGCATATGATCGAAGAGCTCTCCAACGTTCGCAATTGCGCTGCGCTTACGAGCTGAAGCAAGTATATGCAAAATTCTTGTTTTGCCTAAGCTCTCTCTTATTGTCTCCCTCTGTCTCTATTTCTCTCTTTCTACATCTTTCTCTCTTTGAATTCTCTCTCTCTCTCTCTCTCTCTCTCTTTTCTTTCTCTCTTTATTGCAGGTTATTCAAGAAGCTAACCAAGCAAAAAGTATGGCTAACCATTGTAAGTACAATTTCTATTCTTTGTATATCATTTGAATTGTGTTATTTTCATTAGATAGCATACCCACACTTATTGATATGCACTTATACACTTATACATGATGAAGATGCACTTTCACACATATACACATGCACATACACACACATATATACACACAGATACATGTGCACATACACTTAGACATACACACATATACACATGCATATGCACAAACATTTCTACAACCACATAAAAAGAATTACATGCATGCATTATCGCATATATATATACATATATATATATATATACACACACACACATACACACATTAACATATACGCAAATACATGTATATGCACATCCACATGCATGCACATTCACATGCATGCACATGGATGCAAATGGAAATGCATCCACATACACATGCATGTGGAATACATATACACATGCATATACATACATTATACAAATATATACACATATATATGCACATACGTACACACACATATATACATGCACACACACATGCACATACCTACATATACACATACCTACATATACACATATACATGCACATACACACATATACACATAGAGTTACACATATACATGCACATACATATACACACATATACACATGCACATGCACATACTCATACACACATATACACTTACACATGCACATGCACATACTCATACACACATATATACTTACACATGCACATGTACATACATACATATACACAACATACACATGCACATACATACATATACACACACATACATATACACTTAGGTACACACATATGAATGAATTATATAATTAAAGTATTAAAACACATATACACATGCACACACACATGCACATACCTACATATACACATATACATGCACATACACACATATACACATAGAGTTATACATATACATGCACATACATATACACACACATATACACTTAGGTACACACATATGAATGAATTATATAATTAAAGTATTAAAACACATGCACACATACATGCACATACCTACATATACACATATACATGCACATACACACATATACACATAGAGTTACACATATACATGCACATACATATACACACACATACACATGCACATGCACATGCACATACTCATACACACATATACACTTACACATACACATGCACATACATACATATACACACACATACATATACACTTAGGTACACACATATGAATGAATTATATAATTAAAGTATTAAAACACATACTTAATATAAACAATAATAACAATCAATAGAACAAAACTCTTCATTACTTAATACCATACACACAACTCAAAACATAACTTAAATGAAAAAAATATATATATATATATATATATATATATATATATATATATATATATATATATATATATATATATATATATCAATGTAAATACATATAATCCAATGTCATAATCAACTAAAATCCTAATCATCATCATCATGATCATCATCATCATCAGCAATATCATGATCACCCTAAACTTCGTCATCCTCATCGTCATGATCATCCTGTGACGATCGAGATCGTCCCTCCTGTGTCTGTCTCTCCACCTCATCCATATTTGTCTTAAATAAAACAATTAAACCATTCATAAAACTAAAATAATTATATAAAATTTAAAAATACTCACAAAGACATCAGGATGATCTTGCATATACTCGCTCAAATGCCGATATCCAAAATGTGTAGCATACTCGATCTCATGTTTCGTAGGATATCGGCCATAATCCTTCCGCTGCATTGAAACAAATAAAAAACATTAGTTGCTTGCATTTTAACTAAAATAAAAAATATACTCACAATAACAAATATACTTACAAATGTAGCTACAAAACCATTATGGCCCATTTGGCCTAGGTGCGATGTGTGGCCCAACTCCACTCTCTTCTTTGCAACAGCCTGTTTATTCAAAAAAAAAAATACATAAATTAGATGTAAAAAATTACTAAAATATATAAAAATTATAAATATAAACTATTAATTTGTGTACCTTCTGCTGAGGAAATGACTCCTGAAGACGTAGTTGTCTACGAAAAAACTACCAGGTCTCAGGTGTTATGTTAGCTCGCCTCTTATTTTTTTAAACCAAACAATATCTCCTGTTAATTTAATCTCAAACAGAAAAAAATTTATATACATACACATATATACACACACATACACATACATATACGCATACATATATGTATACATATACATATATACATACATATAACATAAACACACATATACATATCCACATATATACGTACACACGCATGCATATACACTCATTCATACAAAATACATGCATTTATCCCACAATAATGTGTAGTTGTGTATATGTGAATATGTGTGTATGTGTAAATGTGTATATGTGAATATGTGTGTATGTGTAAATATGTATATGTATATGTGAATTTTTTGTGTATGTATAATCAGATTATTAATATCAAATACCATTATTTGTAGATTCTGATCAATCAGATGGAACTCTCCTCATCGTGCAATGACTTTATACTGTAAGTATATCAAACATTTAATTTTAAATAGATTTGATGAATACATAACTTATATATTTTTTTGTTTCTTATCATGTGCAGATTCTGATCAATCAGAGGGTACTCCACCACCTCCTACCCATGCAACGACTTCACATGTGTCCTCCGATAGGAATTATGATGAATTTTACTATGAAGAGCATATTATATGTTGGTGTAAGTCTTGTTATGGCACATATCGAAGACCACGATTGAAATGTATTGAACATGAGGTAGAGTATGGTACTTTTGAGCGTGCACCATCACCTGGTCAACATGATAATGCTTGGGTATGTATTTTCTATATATATTAATGTCTTTATTTTATTTAAATACCATATATAAAATCAAATTAGTGTTGATATACAAGAATACTTGCTCGATGATGATGATGATGATAATTTTTCTCATAATGTTAATATACCTCGTACACGTCATGGACTTGCTCTTCATCAATTACAAGCAGAAGTTTCTAGAAATCCTCTACCTCCTGGTTTAGAGAATGAAACAACTGGAGATTATCCATTGTCATCTCATGATCGTTCTTTAGTACAAACATATGATAGAAGAAGATATGGAGGATGGAATAGAGGACCACTTCCTTTAGATGGAGAGGTTTTCAACTTTTGGGGTAATCGCAATATGATTTCTCCATCCACTATTACTAATGATGGTCATGGTCTCTTTATTGTAGAGGATTTGTATGTGCCTCCAAACTCTGAAGTCACTCTTATGTCATTTTGTGGTCCTATATATGGATGGGGAGATTGGCATCGACTTTCACGTTATGTTCAAAGCATGAGTACTTATGGAATATGCTTGAATGCAGCATCCCTTACTAGTAGAAGGATTTTACATGTAGAAAATGAAAGATTATATATTGATGGAAGACCTTACACACATGGAAATATAGCAGGTTTAATAAATAGTAGTCGAGGGTTACATAATAGTTCAAGGACTAATTGCACATTTTAGGAGCGTGAAAATAGTCATGAATCACCATACATGAGTAGAGATGTATCAAGATACATAGTTGTCAATGCTATTACTACATTACATGCCAGTGATGAGCTATTAGTTGAATTATGGATGGAGTAGACCTCCAAGAGCACCTTTTAGCTAGAGAGAATAAAAATTTTCTATCCATATTTAATAAGTTATACACTTAATTATATATATAAAGTTTATGTTTTATTCATTTATGGAACACTAATGAATTTTATTTATATGTGTAGATTCCAAAATATGATGTTGATGATATTCCTCCACAGCATTCACAATTACCACTAAGACCTCATTTATCAGAAGCTTCCATGAGGAGGCTACGCAAAACTAATCCTGTGCAATATGCAAAGTTGAAATATCTATATTCAAAAGATGATAAAGTACAAGATTTGTGTGACAATGATGAAGATGATGGCATGGTAGATTTTATTGAGGATTGGTATCAAAATGACAGTGAGAGCATTGATATTTCTAAAAATGAGAAATATCTTCGAGAGGAATGTCTAAAGCATGTATATGAAGGATGTTGATATATTTAGGTAGTGATGTGTGTGAACACACTAGGACCGCCAGGGCACTTTTTTCCCTCTTTAGGAGGTTTTTTCCCCTGGCTTGTATATACGCCTATTGCCCTAATGGGTTACTTATCTTTGTACATTCTCTAGTAATACATTCAGTATTGTGTGTTGTGCTCCAAGCTTCTTCTTCTTCCTTGTGTTGTTCGCGTGCTTCCGCAGACGTCTAACTCCAACAATTGGTATCAGAGCAGGCCGTCGCTTCATCTAGGACACCGTCGACACTCCTCCGTTTGCAGTCTCAAAATCGCATGAATTTTGGTGAGCATACTCAGCGTGTTTTCCAGATCAAAACTGCTTCGCTTTGTGGTGCTGAAATCACGATTTGAGCTTGTTTCGGCCCCCGAACACACTATCGCAGTGCTTGTGTAGGCTATTTTCTCTTTTTGTGCCAAAGGTATATAACAGTTTCTGTTCGCCAGTATAAAAATCTCGAAGTTTGCTACAGGTCTAGCAGAATTTATCTGGGCAGTTATGTTCAGCTTTTTGAGATACAATCAATTTTTTGCATCAAGGTATTTTAGTCACCGGCCATGGTTGAAAGCAGTGATGTATTCCGTATATTGGCTGTTGAGGATAAGTTGGATGGTACCAACTACCCATTATGGGCTTATATGATGCGACATGTATTGGTTGCAAAAGGATTGTGGAACATTGTGCAAGGTGTTGAAAGAGGTCCTGTTACACCTATAACAACAGGAACTGCAAATACAAGTGCTGGAGCTAATGGAGATGGTGTCGAAGATGATATTGTGCAGATTCTTGTTCGTGCTGCTGTTTCTACTGCACCTACTGCAGAGCAGATTCGTTGGGATTGCAGAGATGCCCAGGCACATGCATTGATAGCTTTGTCTGTCAAACGTGCCATTATTCCTCATATTCGCTCTTGTAGAACAGCTAAGGATGCTTGAGATACACTTACCGCATTGTACCAAGCTAGGAATGAGGCTCGTGTTGCTTACCTCCGAAAACAATTGGAGAGTGAGCACATGAATGAAGGTGATTCTATGGATAATTTCCTAACAAAGATCAAAGACTTGAAGGAACAGTTGATTTCTGCTGATGAGGTTATACCAGATAGCTCACTCGTGTAGATCGTTCTGAATGGTCTTCCTGATTCATATCAAAGTTCTGCTTCTACTCTTCGGTTGATGATGAAAGGCAATCCGAATGCTCTGTCATTTGAGGAGTTAGTCTCTGTTCTATTGCAGGAAGATCAGTCCAGGCTGAATAGGCCCATTATGCGTGTTGCAGATCAAGCTTTCCTGGCTAGTCAGAACGACAAAGGAAAATGGAGTTCTTCTACTAGTAAGCAGAAATCTGCAAATGCTGCACATTCGAAGACCCAAGACAAAGATGAGAAAAAATCAGAAAAGCAGAAATTGTTTTGTAAGTACTGTAAAGGGAATGATCATATCATAAAGAACTGTCCAAAACTGGCTGCAAAAGAGGTAGAGAAGAAAGAGGTTGGAATGGTTGTTGCAGAAGCCTCTACACCAAAAACAGAGTCTGCTAATCTTGTGCAGGAAGAAGAATGGGCATTCACTACTGTTTGCAGTTTTGACCCATCTTCTCATTGTTGAGAGTGATGGTTGGATGCACTCAAGAAATGAGTTGGTGCTGCTATAGCTGCTTCACACCAGCCCTCCTTTGATTCCAGAAATGCTTAGTAGACTCCTTGAGCTTTCAAATGATACCAAGAAACCATATATGTACTTTGCAAATGGTTTGTGTAATGATCAAACCAAAACAGATAACTTGGTTCCTTCACAAATCCAAAAAACTTGCTATTTCTGTAATGATACCTGCTCAGTGTTATGCTCAGTGTGACCAGCACACTTGCAATTGAAACAATTCCTTTTGGGAGTATTAAAGTACCTTAATAAGCTACCAATTACAAGTGGAATCACTCAAATTGATAAACCATACACTGAGAAATAAGTTTAGCAAAATTCTGATTACCCCCGACTTTTTAGGAGAGTTGCAGAGATAGACCAGTGACTGCTTCGAGCACGATTTCTCCCAAATGGCTGAATGAAATCTTCTGAGATTTTGTATGCTTGTAGAAGACCTTGAGCTGGTTCCAATGAGCTATTGAACTCTTGATTTGGTTCAGCGAGCACTGAGAAATGCTCCTTGGAAGTTGACAGACTTGGAGTAGGAGACTCAGACAAAACAGAGATGATGAATGTAAGTATTTGTATTATATCATATGAATGTACATTCCCATTGGCATGATAGAAATAGCACAATGATACTCAGAGGTGCAAGCTATGGAGTAGGCCTTACACACTCAATGAATGGTACAGAATAGCCTCGGGATTGATGATGGACACCCGCGACTTTTTGCTTGTAGTTTTTATAGGAGTTGAAGGTTAATTTGAATTTCAAATTCAAACTTAGGCTCCCTAGAATATCTCTACTAAAAGTAGGGAGATATTCTCTCCACTAAATCATTCCCTTTTCCACGACTAATGAAGTGGTTAGGTGACTAAAGTGATTACATATAAATGCCAAGTCATATAGACTTTTACAAAGGGGTAAAAAGTAAGAACATCTAAGCATATGTTCATATGAACCTTGCTTCAAGTGAAGCCTTGATAAAGCTTTGTCCAAGCTAGTCTTTCATGATTCCAAGCCAATGTGTGAAGGCTTGATATGCACCAACAGCTCCCCCTCAAGCCAAACACTTTGGATTAAGTCTTCTCTTTCAATCTTCAATTACATCCTGCAATCCAATCATGGATTTGAATCTGCTTAACTTGTTTCCATCCAATGCCTTTGTAAGTAAATCTGCACATTGCATATTAGTAGACACATAAGTCAATTGAATGTCTTTACTAAGCAACTTCTCTCTCACATAGTGGTAATGAACCTCTATGTGTTTGGTTCTGGCATGATATATTGGATTAGCTGCAAGGTGAAGAGAACTAGTGTTGTCTCCAAAGATGATTGGTGGTCTTGTGTGTAGACCTAACTCTATATATAGAAGCTTCAACCAGATAGCTTCTTGAGTGGCATTGGCAAGCCCTCTATACTCTGCTTCAGTGGATGACAATGCCACTGTAGGTTGCTTCTTGGCTGACCAAGAAATAGGCTTATCTCCTGCAAAACAAATGTATCCTGAGGTGCTTCTCCTATCATCCTTGCATCCTGCCCAATCTGCATCTGAGTAAACTTTAATGTCAATATCTGATGTATAAGGAAAGTACAAACCATGACTTTGAGTTCCCTTTAGATACTTCAAGATCTTCTTTGCTGCCTCTAGGTGAGGTACCCTTGGTTTGTGCATGAATTGACTAAGCACACTAACTCCATATGCTATGTCAATTCTTGTCAAGGTAGCATAGTTCAAACTACCTACCATACTTTGATACCCTATGATGTCTTGGACTTCTTCTCCTTCATGAGCACTTAGCTTTAGGTTGACCTCCATTGGAGTAGTAGATACCTTAGCATCCTGCAAACCAAACTTCTTGACCATATCCTGCACATACTTCTTTTGAGTGATATATATACTTGAGTTGGTGTAGACTAACTCAAGACCTAAGAAGTACTTCAATAATCCAAGATCACTAATCTTGAATTCTTTCATCATCTATCCTTTGATGTGTCTAATCCCATTGACATCATTACCTGTAATGATGATGTCATCAACATAAACACATAAGTAGATTACCTCTGTACTACTTCTCTTTATGAATAGAGAAGTGTCTGCTTTACTCATCACAAATCCTTGGTCTTGGAGATAGGTTGTCAACCTGTAATTCCATGCTCTAGGTGCCTGCTTTAAACCATACAGAGCCTTCTTCAATTTACAAACATAATGTACCTTTTTTGGATCTTCATAGTCAGGTGGTTGTGACATGTAGACTTCTTCAGATATCCATCCATTCAAGAAAGCATTCTTGACATCTAATTGGTACATGTTCCAATTCTTGGATGCAGCTACACTCACCAATATTATGATGGTTGGCATCTTAGCCACAGGAGAAAATGTCTCCTCATAATCTATGCCTTGGGTTTGTGCAAAACCCTTGGCTACCAACCTAGCTTTGTACCTGTTTATTGTTCCATCTGAATTCTTCTTTAGTTTGTAGATCCATCTGGATCCTATTACCTTCATAGAGTCTTTCTTGGGTACCAAGTCCCAAGTATCACTTTCCTTGAGAGCTTCCATCTCTTCATCCATGGCTTCTTTCCATTCTGGTTTGGTAATTACTTCTTCATAAGTACCTGGTTCTTCATTTAACAAGTCCTTTGCAAGATATACAGAATGTTTAGTTACAAGTGATGTGTCATACCCAAATCTGATAGGCTTCTTCTTTTCTCTCTGAGATCTCCTCATTGCTTGAGTTGAAAATTCTGGTTTATCTTCTAGTTGCTTCATCTTCATCTTCCCTTTGGACTTCCAAGCCTTGAACTCTTCAAGATTTATTGTATCATCATCATCTGAGCTTGAATCTTCTTGCTGAATTGGTTCCTCCTTGGTGAGCTTTGGAAAATCTTCTTCCATGTCATAGGGTAGACTAATCTTCCTGCATTCATTTTCATACCAAGAGTCATTCTCATCAAAGATGACATCTCTGCTTACCTTAAACCCTTTGTTTGTTGGATTGTAGAATCTGTATCCCTTTTGGTTCAAATCATAACCAATGAAGATACATTTTTCAGCCTTGGGATCTAGCTTTCCCCTTACCTGTGAGGGAATATGCACATATGCTACACAACCAAAGATTTTGCAATGATCCAGAGAGGGTCTCTTACCATGCCAAGCTTCATATGGTGTCATGCCATCAAGTGATTTGGATGACAACCTGTTTATGAGATAGGTGGCAGTGGATATACTCTCTGCCCAAAGATAATTTGGTAACTTTTTCTCATTAAGCATAGACCTAGCTGTTTCTACTATGAGTCTATTCCTTCTTTCAGCTACCCCATTTTGTTCAGGTGAGTACCTTGTAGTAATCTCCCTTTTGATGCCTCTTTCCTGCAAGAAATCTTCAAACTCATTGGAGAAGTACTCTCCTCCACCATCTGACCTTAGCCTCTTCAAGCTTCTTCCTGTTTGATTTTCAACAAGTGCAAGATACCTCTTGAAACAATTAAACACTTCATCTTTATGCTTCATAAAGTATAAAATGGTCCACCTGCTATAATCATCAATGAAGGACACATAATACCTTGAACCTGAGATAGAAGGGTCCTTGCTAGGTCCCCAAACATCTGTGTGTACCAAGTCTAGGTAGTCTTCATGCATGAAACCTTTCCTTGAATAGGGTAACCTGTGAGACTTACCAAATTGACATGATCCACACTTGTAAATCATGTGTTGCTTGGACACATTAGGTATCCCAAGCACACATTGATCCCTGCACATTTGCTTTAGGGTTCTTTCACCTATGTGCCCTAATCTCTTGTGCCATATTTCTAACTCTGAAAGTGTCTGATCCTTGTAATTATACAAAGCAATATTCTTGGTGTCTTCTAGCTCAAATGTAAATAATCTACCTGATTTCTCCCCTTTAGCTATTCTTCTGAATCCATGTCTTGGGTCCTCCACATATGCTCCATGTTGTGTGAATCTGACCTGCAAACCTTTCTCCACAATCTGGCCAACACTCATTAGATTCTTGGTAATGGTTGGTACATAGAGTACCCTGCTCAATAGGTTCTGGTTACCATCACATGTCTTCACATTTCCAATCTTAACAACAGAATGTTTAGTGTCATCACCTGTTTGTACCTGATGTTTCCCCTTGGGCTCTTCCAAATCAGAAAGTAGTGCCACATTGCCAGCTACATGGTTAGAACATCCTGAGTCAATATAAAATAAATGATCATCATTTGTACCTGCCTTGGAGGTCATATTCATGATCAATAGGGAGTCACCTTGCTCCTCTGTGTAGTTGTTGTAGTCTCTTCTGTTTCTGAATCCACCTTGGTAATTACCATTGTGGTTGTTGTTGTAATTGTTGTTGTATTGGTTGTTGTATCCATTGTAGCTTTGATGTTGGTTGAATCTGCCTCTCCCTTGAGAGTATCCACCTCTTGAGTAGCCTCTTCCTCTCTGATTTTTGTAGTTCTTGTAGCATTCATCTGTGGTATGATTGGACAATCCACAAATGTTGCATGGTGATGAGTTGTAGGGTCTCCCCCTACCTGACTTACCTCCTCTGCCTCTTCCTCTAGATGACCTACCTCTCCCTGCATAATTAGCTTGAGAGGTAGAGCCTTCTTCATCTTGTTTCTTCCCTTTGCCTTTATCTTTAACTTTCTTATCAGTATAGAGAGCAGAGGGGTTATTACCTTTTGATTGATCTCCTGCCTTTATAAACTTTGCTTCATGTGTGAATAGTTGGCCCATAAGTGTTGTGAGATCTGGGGTATGCATGTCCATATAGAGGTCCATTGCAGTGGTGAAACTTTCCCACTTATCATCTGCCTTGAGTCCATTTGTTACTTGCTTGACTATTTGCTCCTCTTCAATCTCCTCTCCAATGCTTGCTAGTTGGTCTGCCACATCTTTAATCTTTGTCACATACTCTGAGACTGGTTGCTTGGGCTGCTTCCTAAGGGTTGTGAACTCAATCCACAATTGATTCTTCCTAGCCCTTGTGTTAGAAGAAAAGTAGGTTGACAAGGTTTCCCAAGTCTCTTGGGAAGTCTTACAATTCCTTACATGAGGTAAAAGAAAGTCAGATATAGAGTTTAGAAGGTAAGACCTTGCCAAAGCATCCTTTGCACACCATTGGTTGAGTCTTTCATGTTCATCCTTTGTGGGTAGTCCTCTAGTCTTGAATGAGGGTAATTCCTCATCTCCTGATATGTATCCAAACAAGCTCCTTCCTTGTAGATAGGTATTCATTCTCAATGACCAAGCTTGGTAGTTGTTCCTATCCAATTTGTCAATGAATGAAGGAAATCCATCACCCATGTTTACCTTATTTGCTCTGATACCACTGTTGAGAGTGATGGTTGGATGCACTCAAGAAATGAGTTGGTGCTGCTATAGCTGCTTCACACCAGCCCTCCTTTGATTCCAGAAATGCTTAGTAGACTCCTTGAGCTTTCAAATGATACCAAGAAACCATATATGTACTTTGCAAATGGTTTGTGTAATGATCAAACCAAAACAGATAACTTGGTTCCTTCACAAATCCAAAAAACTTGCTATTTCTGTAATGATACCTGCTCAGTGTTATGCTCAGTGTGACCAGCACACTTGCAATTGAAACAATTCCTTTTGGGAGTATTAAAGTACCTTAATAAGCTACCAATTACAAGTGGAATCACTCAAATTGATAAACCATACACTGAGAAATAAGTTTAGCAAAATTCTGATTACCCCCGACTTTTTAGGAGAGTTGCAGAGATAGACCAGTGACTGCTTCGAGCGCAATTTCTCCCAAATGGCTGAATGAAATCTTTTGAGATTTTGTATGCTTGTAGAAGACCTTGAGCTGGTTCCAATGAGCTATTGAACTCTTGATTTGGTTCAGCGAGCACTGAGAAATGCTCCTTGGAAGTTGACAGACTTGGAGTAGGAGACTCAGACAAAACAGAGATGATGAATGTAAGTATTTGTATTATATCATATGAATGTACATTCCCATTGGCATGATAGACATAGCACAATGGTACTCAGAGGTGCAAGCTATGGAGTAGGCCTTACACACTCAATGAATGGTATAGAATAGCCTCGGGATTGATGATGGACACCCGCGACTTTTTGCTTGTAGTTTTTATAGGAGTTGAAGGTTAATTTGAATTTCAAATTCAAACTTAGGCTCCCTAGAATATCTCTACTAAAAGTAGGGAGATATTCTCTCCACTAAATCATTCCCTTTTCCACGACTAATGAAGTGGTTAGGTGACTAAAGTGATTACATATAAATGCCAAGTCATATAGACTTTTACAAAGGGGTAAAAAGTAAGAACATCTAAGCATATGTTCATATGAACCTTGCTTCAAGTGAAGCCTTGATAAAGCTTTGTCCAAGCTAGTCTTTCATGATTCCAAGCCAATGTGTGAAGGCTTGATATGCACCAACACTCATGAGAAGTGCATGTCTACAGTAGACTCAGATGTTCGGTACTTTGACAGTGGGGCGACCAAACATATTACCTCGCAGCGTAGTTTCTTCTCTTCACTCGAGCCTTCCCCTACAGGGAATACTGTTACATGTGCCAACAACTCCTCTTATCCTGTTATGGGAGTTGGTAAGATCATTTTGACTACTACTGATGGTAGTTCTTTCACTTTGTTAGATGCTTTATGTGTGCCAAGGATCAAGAAGAATCTGTTATTAGTTTCTGCATTAGCCAAGATTGGCTTGGTTGTGAAATTTGTTGGTCACAGATGTACAATTCATGATCTGTCAAATGGCGATGTTATTATTGCTTCTGGCATTTTATGTCGTGGGCTGTATAAGCTCATAAGCTATGAAAGATTTGAAAATGATTTGGCATGTGTTGTAAACGATTCTTAGGCTATGTCAGATGCAAAGCTTTGGCATGCATGCTTTGGTCATCTGAATTTTGCTAGCTACGCCGGCAAAAATCTGAAATGGTGTCCTCTTTGCCCAAACTTGCGGCACCTGGAAAACATGTTTGTAAAGGCTGTATTTTGGGCAAAATGCAGCGTTCCTCCTTTCCAAAGATGGTTCAGTTCGGGCTACACAAAA
Organism: Ceratopteris richardii; assembly: GCA_020310875.1. NCBI lineage: Eukaryota > Viridiplantae > Streptophyta > Polypodiopsida > Polypodiales > Pteridaceae > Ceratopteris > Ceratopteris richardii. Next base: position 69,740,241 of record CM035417.1, on the reverse strand, counting down.
ATTGTAGCTTGTACATAGTGATGTTTGTGGTCCTATGCAGACACCCTCTTTTGGAAATTACCTTTACTTCGTGACTTTCATTGATGATTTTTCTAGGCATGCATGGGTATATCCACTCAAAGCAAAGTCGGAAGTGTTCATGTGCTTTAAAGAGTTTTTGGTTTTGGCTGAAAATCTGTCAGCATGTAAAATAGGCACCCTCCATTCTGATCGAGGGGAGGAATATATGTCTTCTGATTTTAATGCATTTCTGGCTGAATGTGGGATAAAACACCAGTGTACAGTGCCGTGTACACCTCAACAGAATGGAGTTGCTGAACGAAAGAACAGGTCACTCATGGAGATGGCGAGGTGCATGGTCAAGAGTCAGGCTTTACCACATAGTTTCTGGCTTGAGGCTGTCATGTGTGCAGCATATGTACTGAACAGGTGTCCCACTAAAGCACTGTAGTCTATCACTCCATATGAGGCTTGGCATGACCGCAAGCCATCTGTTGCTCATCTGCGTGTTTTTGGTTGTTTGGCATATGCACTAGTGCCTGGATATCGCAGAAAATTAGATGATAAGGAAATAAAATGCATTTTTATTGGATACAGTTGTGAAAGTAAAGGCTATCGTCTGTATCATCCACAGACTAAACGCATTCTGGTTAGCCGTGATGTTGTCTTTGTGGAAGATGCTATTCAGCCATTGCTTTCATGTACTAAGGAGACATCTGTTAGCTCCAAAGACATGTATGATACTTTGATGCCTCTTTTTACAAGTGGACAGTCTAGTGCTGGTCCTAATGAGGCAACTTCTCAGCCTTTGCAGGTTTCATATGATGATGCAGATCATTCCATTTCTGATGCAGATTTACATGATGCACTTATTGATGAGAGAGTTGATATTGAGTAGGCAAAAACTATGCCAAAATGGCTGGTGCAGACTTTGCGTGACAGCAAATTAGATGCACCTTTGTCATATCGTACTCGTTCAGGCTCTCATAGTGCCTCCTTTGCATCAGATTGCTATGCTATGGCTGCATCTAGTCTATGTGATGAGACTGAGCCTGTTTCATTTGATGAAGCATTCAGAAAATTGGATGGCTGCTATGCAATCTGAATATGATGCAATAATGAAGAATGGTACTTGGTCTTTATGTGACTTGCCTCCTGGCAAGAAGGCCATTGGCAGTAAGTGGGTATACAAGCTGAAGCGTAAACCTGATGGTACAGATGACATGTATAAGGCTAGGCTTGTTGCAAAGGGTTATGCACAGGAAAGAGGCATTGATTTTGATGAGACCTTTGCACCTACATGTAGTATGACTGCTGTTCGGAGCATCTGTGCACTTGCAGCCCATCATGGTTGGAATGTACATCAGTTGGACATTAAAACAACATTTCTAAATGGTGACCTGCATGAAGAAGTGTATGTTTTTCAGCCCCGTGGCTTTGTGCAGAAAGGGCATGAAAACCAGGTGCGCATGTCAAAGAAGGCATTATATGGTTTAAAGCAAGCACCACGTGCTTGGTATGAGAAGATACATGCCTATCTGATTGCACATGGTTTTGAGAATAGTCCAACTGAAAGCACCTTATATGTTAAGCGTGCTAATGATGTGCTTCTGATCATTGTTGTCTATGTTGACAACATGCTGCTCACTAGTCCTATTGAGAAGCATATTGCTGATTTTAAGGCTGATTTGCATGCCTCATTTGAGATGTCTGATTTGGGGTATTTGCATCATTATTTGGGCATTCAGTTTATGCAGGCTGATGGTGGAATGGCTTTGTGTATATATTGACACATTATTGCAGCATTTTGGCCTTGAAGACTGTAAGTCTATTGCCACTCCTATGGAGACAAGTTTACGATTGAGTCTTCATGATGCTGGAGATGCATTTGATGTTGTTCTCTATCAGCAGGCTGTTGGATGCTTGATTTACTTATGCATTACTCAACCAGATATTCAGTTTGTTGTCTCACAGATGAGCAGATTTATGCATTGCCCAAGAGTCAAGCATTGGCAGGTGGTTAAGCGCATCTTTCGCTACTTGAGTGGTACTCAGCTACTTGGGTTGCTTTATCCCAAGGGAGGATCACTACCGCCAGATTTGCATGCTTTTTCTGACTCTGATTGGGGTGGTTACTATGACACTCGTGTGTCCACTAGTGGCTTTTGCTTCATGCTTGGTAGCTCATGTATATCTTGGTTGACCAAGAAGCAGCCTACTGTGGCCACTTCCAGTTGTGAGGCTGAGTATAGGCCAGCTTTCACAGCTACTGTTGAGTGTGTATGGCTCAAACGCCTTATGGCTGATTTGGGTGTTGGTCAGTCTTCTGCCACCACCATCTTCACTGACAGTCAGAGCGCATTGACAGTTGCGAGGAACCCTGTGTTCCATGCCCGCACTAAGCACATTGAGGTGCATTATTATTATGTCAGGGAGAGGTTCTCTGCTTGGGAGATCAACTTGGCATATGTGCCCACACAGGAGAACATTGCAGACCTTTTCATGAAGGCTTTGGCTAGGGAGAAGTTTGAAGATTTCTGCAAAGCTTTGGGCTTACTTCCTTTTGCGGAGTGATTTCCACATAGCTTGGCACTTCCTTATACATGAGTGCTAGCTCCTTGTTCACCGCATCACTCCCACGGGGGATTTGTTGATATATTTAGGTAGTGATGTGTGTAAATACACTAGGACCGCCGGGGCACTTTTTTCCCTCTTTAGGAGGTTTTTTTCCCCCGGCTTGTATATACACGTATTGCCCTAATGGGTTACTTATCTTTGTACATTCTCTAGTAATACATTCAGTATTGTGTGTTGTGCTCCAAGCTTCTTCTTCTTCCTTGTGTTGTTCACGTGCTTCCGCAGACATCTAACTCCAACAAAGCAAGTCGTCTGACACGACTAAGTGCGAGCTTACTTATTCTCAACCTTCAAAATTTTTTTAGATGGAGTAATGTATCTGTTTTGACACTATTAAGATATCATTTTCAATTTTCTATCTATTTATATATATATGCATAAATATATATATATATATATATATATAAATACATGTAGGTTTTTATTCTTACTTTAGATAAGGTAAGAACAAGAACTTGAATTGAATGGATACTTTTTGTCCACGCATCTTTTAAAACTATTAATGCATCTTTCAAAATATTCGCGGAAATTTTGATTGTTTGGATGGCAGGATACGATTGTTTGTTTTGGAGGATATGAAGTATGTACCTTCATTGAATGATTTGTTGATTCTATCATATGTTCAGTTTGAAAGTGTGAGAAGCGGATTTATAATTGCTATTCAAAGAATTTGGCACTCTTTATAGGCCATACAATGGTGACCTGGATGAATCGTATGCACAGAGGTTACTCAAGATAGAGCAATATTATTATAATGGACTAGTGCTAGCACGATTCCTAGGGTATGCAATAAACCTCTTGCATGTCAATGATGAGCATCTGAACTTTAGGATACAAAGTGGAAATCATGGTGGCTTGAGAGGATCACTTTTATAGAGCTTGTTCAAAAAACTTCAGTGTCATAAACCTGAAGCTCTTTGAACAAGCTGTATAAAAGTGATCCTCTCAAGCCACCATGATTCCCACTTTGTATCCTAAAGTTCAGATGCTCATCATTGACATGCAAGAGGTTTACTGCATACCCCAGGAATCCTTCTGGCACTAGTCCCTTATAATCAGGTTGCTCTATCTTGAGTAACCTCTGTGCATGCGATTCATCCAGATCACCATCGTATGGCCTATAAACAGTGCCAAATTCTTTGAATAGCAATTATAAACCCGCTTTTGACTTGGGGACATGATCACAAAAGTACTGATGGAATAATCAGAATTCCTCATGATAGAGTTGCTTTTCAGCATATCGATTCTACATGGCCTGAATTTGCACAAAATCCACGGAATCTAAAGTTAGGAGTTGCATTAGATGGGATTAATCCATTCTCCATGAAATCTAGTAAATGGTCAACATGGCCAGTGGTAGTCATAAACTACAATCTTCCACCATATCTTAGCATTAAAAAGGAACATTTAATGCCTTCACTTTTAATCCCAAGCAAAAGACAAGTTAAAGATATGAATATATATCTTGCTCCTCTCATTGCCGATCTTCAAGAGTTATGGAGAGGTATTAATGTCATTGATGTATCAAAAAGCATCAATGAAAGACATATTACGGTTCGTGGTATTGTGGCTTGGACTATTCATGATTTTCTAGGATATGGTGTTTGTTCAGGTATTGATGTAATTTTTTTATTCAATATGCATGTAAACAAATATGATTTAATTTAATTATATTTTTATCATTTTTCATAATGCAAGAATATCTACTAAGGATTATAAAGCTTGTCCATATTGTGGTGATTGGCTGAGATCAATCTATAGTAAGAATCTCAACAAAAATATTTATCTTCGACATCGATGATTCTTGCCTGATGATCATCCATTAAGATCTAAAAGAGAAGCGATACATTTTAATGGAAAGCTTGAAACAAGTCACTGTCCAAAACCTATGACGCCTATGGATTGGTATAAAAAATGGACAGATGGACCTCTGATAGATCCAGAATCAGAAATCTTCAGTGATAATTCAGATAATGAGTATGTGAATAGAGGTAAAGAAAAATTGGCTTCGCAGAGAACATATCAATATGGTATTCTTTGGAGTATTGGAAAGAGTTAAAAGTATGTCATCTTCTTGATCCTATGCATATATTCAAAAATATTGGTTATTCACTATGGCAGCATCTTCTTGGACTAAAAGATACCACAACATCAAGGAATGATTTGAAAGATAAAAAATCAAAACCAAAGTTATGGCCAGTTTTTGATAGACATCGACAAGAAACGACTTATGCACCTGCTCCTTGGGTACTTACAACAAAAGAGATACATACTATTAACAATAGAATTCAATTGATTAAGACTTCTACAGGATATGGAGCATATTTTCAAAACATGTTTACTATGGATGATAAGAGCTTATCTGGGTTAAAGACCCATGACAGACATAACTTTTTGAAAGATATTTTACCTTTGGTTATCAATGGATGTACAACGAAAGGAGTACGAGATGTGATCTATCGTCTTGGATCACTTATAAGGTAAGTATGATACTTTTATATTTAATATGTATGAATATTGGATATCTTTTATTTTTTAATTAACTTCTTTATAATTGTTTTTATGATATGTATAGGTGGATTACATCCAAAGAGATTGACAAAAACTTGATCCCACAAAAAAAATGTGAATGCAAAGAGCTACTATGTTTGATGGAGAAAGAACTTCCTACTTCATTTTTTGATATTCAGGTTCATTTATTAGTCCATCTTGTAGATGAAATAGAGATTGCAGGTGTTGTCAACACTGGATGGATGTTTTGGGTCGAGCGATTTATGGGAATATTAAAAGGTTATGTGCGACAAAGAGCAAAATCAGAAGGATCCATGGCAAAGGGTTCGATGCTTGAAGAGTGCATGTATTACGTTAGTGAGTACCTTGAAAGAGTTCATGTTGAAGCTCCATGTGCATGGACCAACGAGTCTTCTTCAAAAATAACAGATGAGATTATCAGGTAAGGGGGTTCCATTCTTATTTACATTTCAAGAAAAAAATGATGTTTCTACTTTTGTAGCATATACTAACGAATGCATTTAAGCATTCCTTAGCGAACATATTTACACATAGACACATATACATATATACACGTACATAAAATCAATATGTTGAAAAGCAACACTATCATGACGAATTCTGATTATTCCATCAGTACTTTTGTGATCATGTCCCCAAGTCAAAAGCTTTGATAATTCGACGCTTTGAAACATATGTATAATCCGTGGAGCCAATGGAAAATGTCTCAATACCTTTTTTGGGATTTTACCTTCTTCTCTCTTATATCGAGGAGATTGACATTTGGGACATGTCAAAGAGTCTGCATATTCACCTCTATATAAAATACAATCATTAGGACATGCATGTATACATTGATAATCTATACCAAGATTGTTGATTATCTTCTTCATTTCATCATGTGAGGTAGGAAGAATATTCTGACTTGGTAAAAATTTTTCAGAGAATAACCTATAAGTTTATCAAAAAAAGATATATTAAAAAAAGTAAATAAATAAATATACATATATATATATGCATATAATTTTATATATGTGTATGCTTACGTGTATCTTTCGAAATATTCGCGAAAAATTTGATTGTTTTGGATGGTAGGATATGATTGTTTGTTTTGGAGGATATGAAGTATGTACCTTCATTGAATGATTTATCAATTCTATCATATGTTCAGTTTGAAAGTGTGAGAAGCGGGTTTATAATTGCTATTCAAAGAATTTGGCACTGTTTATAGGCCATACGATGGTGACCTGGATGAATCGCATGCACAGAGGTTACTCAAGATAGAGCAACCTGATTATAAGGGACTAGTGCCAGCAGGATTTCTGGGGTATGCAGTAAACCTCTTGCATGTCAACGATAATATGAACTTTAGGATACAAAGTGGAAATCATGGTGGCTTGAGAGGATCACTTTTATACAACTTGTTCAAAAAACTTCAGGTTTATGACACAAAACAAACAATCGTATCCTGCTATCCAAACAATCAAATTTTTCACGAATATTTTGAAAGATGCATTAATAGTTTTAAAAGATGCATGGACAAAAAGTGTCCATTCAATTCAAGTTCTTGTTCTTACCTTATCTAAAGTAAGAATAAAAACCTGCATGTATTTATATATATATATTTATGCATATATATATAAATAGATAGAAAATTGAAAATTATACCTTAATAGTGTCGAAACAGATATATTACTCCATCCAAAATGATTTTGAAGGTTGAGAATAAGTAAGCTCGCACTTAGTCGTGTCAAACGACTTTCTTCATATACATGCTTTAGACATTCCTCTCGAAGATATTTCTCATTTTTAGAAATATCAATGCTCTCACTGTCATTTTGATACCAATCCTCGATAAAATCTTCCATGCACAAGATTAGTTTTGCGTAGCCTCCTCATGGAAGCTTCTGATAAATGAGGTCTTACTTGTAATTGTGAATGCTGTGGAGGAATATCATCAACATCATACGTTGGAATCTACACATATAAATAAAATTCATTAGTATTCCATAAATGAATAAAAAGTAAACTTTAAATATAAAATTAAGTATATAACTTATTAAATATGGATAGAAAATTTTTATTCTCTCTAGCTAAAAGGTGCTATTGGAGGTCTACGCCATCCATAATTCACTAATAGTTCATCACCGACACGTAATGTAGTAATAGCATTGACAACTATGTATCTTGATACATCTCTACTCATGTATGGTGATTCATGACTATTTTCACGCTCCTAAAATGTGCAATTAGTCCTTGAACTATTATGTAACCCTCGACTACTATTTATTAAACCTGCTATATTTCCATGTGTGTAAGGTCTTCCATCAATATATAATCTTTCATTTTCTGCATGTAAAATCTTTCTACTAGTAAGGAATGTTGCGTTCAAGCATATTCCATAAGTACTCATGCTTTGAACATAACATGAAAGTCGATGCTAATCTCCCCATCCATATATAGGACCACAAAATGACATAAGAGTGACTTCAGAGTTCGGAGGCACATACAAATCCTCTACAATAAAGAGACCACGGCCAGCATTAGTAATAGTGGATGGAGCAATCATATATCTTCTTCTATCATATGTTTATACTAAAGAACGATCACGAGCTGGCAATGGATAATCTCCAACCGTTTCATTCTCTAAAGCACGAGGTAGAGGATTTCTAGAAACCTCTGCTTGTAAAATATGAACAGCAAGTCCATGAAGTCTACGAGGTATATTAACATTATGAGAAAAATTATCATCATCATCATCATTGAGCAAGTATTCCTGTATATCAACAATAATTTGATTTTGTATATGGTTTTTAAATAAAATAATGACATTAATATATATAGAAAATACATACCCAAGCATCATCACGTTGACTAGGTGATGGTGCATGCTCAAAAGTACCATACTCTACCTCATGTTCAATACATTCCAATCGTGGTCTTTGATACGTGCCATAACAAGAGTTACACCAACATATAATATGCTCTTCATAGTAAAATTCATCATAATTCCTATCGGAGGACACATGTGAAGTCGTTGCATGGGTAGGAGGTCGTGGAGTACCCTCTGATTGATCAGAATCTGCACATAATAAGAAACAAAAAAAAGTTATGTATCCATCAAATATATTTAAAATTAAATGTTTGATATACTTACAATATAAAGTCGTTGCACGATGAGGAGACGGCACGGGAGTTCCATCTGATTGATCAGAATCTACAAATAATGGTATTTGATATTAATAATCTGATTATCTACATACACAAAAAATTCACATATACATATTTACACATACACACATATTCACATATACACATTTACACATACACACATATTCACATATACACAACTACACATTATTGTGGGATAAATGCATGTATTTTGTATGAATGAGTGTATATGCATGCATGTGTGTGTACGTATATATGTGGATATGTATATGTGTGTTTATGTTATATATATGTATATGTGTATATGTATACATATATGTATGCGTATATGTTTGCATGTATATGTGTATGTGGATATGTGTATGTGTGTGTATATATGTGTATGTATTCTGATTTTTTTTTCTATTTGAGATTAAATTAATAGGAGATATTGTATGGTGGAAAAAAATAAGAGGCAAGAAACATAACACCTGAGACATGGCAGTTTTTTCGTAGATAGCTATGTCTTCAGGAGTCATTTCCTCAGCAGAAGGTACACAAATTAATAGTTTATATTTATAATATTTATATATTTTAGAAAATTTTTACATTTAATTTATGTATTTTTTTTCTTGAGTAAACATGCTACTGCAAAGAAGAGAGTGGAGTCGGTCCACACATCGCACCTACCAAATGGGCCATAATGGTTTTGTAGCTACATTTGTAAGTATATGTGTTGTTGTCAGTATATTTTTTATTTTAGTTAAAATGCAAGCAACTAATCTTTTTTATTTGTTTCAATGCAGTGGAAGGATTATGGCCGATATCCTACGAAACATGAGATCGAGTATGCTACACATTTTGGATATTGGCGTTTGAGCGAGTATAGCAAGATCATCCTGATGCCTTCGTGAGTACTATTAAATTTTATATAATTATTTTATTTTTATGAATGTTTAATTATTTTATTTATTTGTGTTTGTTATATGTAATACAGGAGTATTATGGAGAGACAAATATGGATGAGGTGGAGAGACAGACACAGGAGGGACGATCTCAATCGTCACAGGGTGATCATGACGATGAGGATGAGGAAGATCAGGATGATCATGATATTGCTAATGATGATGATGATCATGATGATGATGATTAGGATTTTAGTTGATTATGACATTGGATTATATGTATTTACATTGATATATATATATATATATATATATATATATATATATATATATATATATATATATATATATATATATATATATATATATATATATATATATATATATATATATATATATATATATATATATATATATATATATATATATATATATATATATATATATATATTATCTATATATTTTTCATTTAAGTTATGTTTTGAATTGTGTGTATGGTATTAAGTAATGAAGAGTTTTGTTCTATTGATTGTTATTATTGTTTATATTAAGCAGTGTTTTAATACTTTAATTATATAATTCATTCATATGTGTGTACCTAAGTATATATGTATGTGTGTGTATATGTATGTATGTGCATGTGTACGTGTGTGTATATGTATGTATGTGCATGTGCATGTGCATGTGTAAGTGTATATGTGTGTATGAGTATGTGCATGTGCATGTGTATGTGTGTGTATATGTATGTGCATGTATATGTGTAACTCTATGTGTATATGTGTGTATGTGCATGTATGTGTATATGTAGGTGTTGAGAAAAGGGGAACAACAGACCCTAACCGCCTCACATAGAAGTGAGAAGCTTCTCCAAGTGAAGTTGCAAGAAGTGCAAGGAACGCATCCACACCCATGCCCATGAACAATGGCACCATGGCCAACGTCAAAAAGGAGCAAGGGAGAGCAATGCTCACACACAAGCCAACTCCAAATGCAAGTCCACACACATAGATCATCGCCTTGCACACAAGGAAAAAAGAGAGTAACAAATGACACCTTCTTCCATTAACAAAATGGAGGCCAAGGCCATGGCCAAGGGACCCCCTTTTACAAGAAATGAGCCTCTTATTTATAGGCTCAACACAATTCCCCATGTGCTCCTTTTGACTAGTCAAAAAGGAGCACATGCCTAACTACCATATCTTAAAAGGATCTTGGAAAATATTCTAACAACCATATCTCAAGCTATACGTGCGCGTGGGGAGTTTTCTTCATTTCTTCCAAAATGTGAGCATCTACAAGGCTCCAAAGCTTTACTTTTAGGAGAGATATTAAAAGTGTCTAAGGGGGGGTTTTTATGTGAAATCCTAAGTAGATACAAAAAGAGATATTATTATGGTCTAGGGAGGGTTCCTATGCATAATTGTGGGTGTGTGCATACCCTACAACCCAACAGTAGGTATGTGCATGTGTATATGTGATTTAATACTTTAATTATATAATTCATTCATATGTGTGTACCTAAGTGTATATGTATGTGTGTGTATATGTATGTATGTGCATGTGTATGTGTGTGTATATGTATGTATGTGCATGTGCATGTGTAAGTGTATATGTGTATGAGTATGTGCATGTGCATGTGCATGTGTAAGTGTATATGTGTATGAGTATGTGCATGTGCATGTGTATATGTGTGTATATGTATGTGCATGTATATGTGTAACTCTATGTGTATATGTGTGTATGTGCATGTATATGTGTGTATGTAGGTATGTGCATGTGTGTGTGCATGTGTATATGTGTGTGTATGTATGTGCACATATATGTGTATATATGTGCTTAATGTATGTATATGCATGAGTATATGTATGCATGTGTATGTGGATGCATTTCCATTTGCATCCATGTGCATGCATGTGAATGTGCATGCATGTGGATGTGCATATATATGTATTTGCGTATATGTTAATGTGTGTATGTATGTATGTATATATATATATATATATATATATATATGCAATAATGCATGCATGTAAGTCTTTTTATGTGGTTGTAGAAATTTTTGTGCATATGCATGTGTATATGTGTGTATGTCTAAGTGTATGTGCACATGTATCTATGTGTATATATGTGTGTGTATGTGCATGTGTATATGTGTATATGTGTGAAAGTGCATCTTCATCATGTATAAGTGCATATCAATAAGTGTGAGTATGCTATCTAATGAAAATAACACAATTCAAATGATATACAAAGAATAGAAATTGTACTTACAATGGTTAGCCATACTTTTTGCTTGGTTAGCTTCTTGAATAACTTGCAATAAAGAGATGAAGAAGAGAGAGAGAGAGAGAGAGAGAGAGAGAATTCAAAGAAGAGAAAGATGTAGAAAGAGAGAAACAGAGACAGAGGGAGACAATAAGAGAGAGCTTAGGCAAAACAACAATTCTACATATACTTGCTTCAGCTCATAAGCGCAGCGCAATTGCAAACGTTGGAGAGCTCTTCGATCAGATGCGTGAAAATGCCGATCGAAGAGCCTCCAACGTTTTAATTTTTTTCCGTCAACAGACCATCGTGCAAGCGATGCTACACATCGAGTTGGCGTCGCATAAGCGACATGTTTTTAGCGTTGCTTATGCGACGCCAGAAAACATTGCTTATGCGACGTAACAAAGCGTTGCTTATGCAACGCTATTTAAAACCGTCGTGTTAGCGACGCTGTATGGGAGCGTCGAAGCCCCGTCGCGCCACAAGTCGCAAAAAACATCGTTTGGTTTGTCGTTTAATCGACGGTCCGCGCGCGACGCTCATTACGATGCATATTGCAATTTTATAGTGATGAAATTATGTCGCCTTAACCATCACTATACACCCGTATTTCTTGTAGTGAAACTATTAATTTGTATACCTTCTACTGAGGAAATGACTCTTGAAGACGTAGCTGTCTATGAAAAAACTGCCATGTCTATGGTGGTATGTTAGATCTCCTCTTATTTTTTTCCACAATACAATATCTCCTATTATTTTAATCTCGAATAGAAAAAAAGTATCAGAATACATGAAGGGCTTCGGTGTGCAAAAGAAGAGGAGGAAGGAGGAGATGGAGGAAGAGAGAAGAGAGGAGAGACGCGTGGACATGCGTGGGAGCCTCAAAACCCACATAATGATCTCTCTTGAGGCAATGCTCTATATATGATGTATATATATGAATATGGGGGTAAGGTCACATGACCCTTACATCCCCAACAATCTCCCACTTAAGGGTCAATGTGACCATAAGTGGTAAAACATACAAAGAATGATGTAGGACTATACACTAATGTACAGGAAGAGTTCGGATCTCTACCCATATTAGATCAGCCTACACCGACCGCCTCGAACAAGGTGTATCCATGCACCTCAAACTGCTCTAGACTCATATCGACTAGAGTCGAGCTCACATATGACTGATGCAAGAAGTGATGAAGTTCCTGCAAAGCTCCCACTCGCTCTATGCTTGTGTCAATCATCGAACGACTGACAACTCCAAGTGCAAATGCTCCAATAGCAACTGCAATGTCTAGTCTCGAGCATAACAAATCATACATCAGACTCCCGAATGCTGACGAAATATGTGCTATCCTAGCTAACCTAAGTATGTCAGCCATGCCTGTATCCAAGGCATCCAAAGCACCATCATCAAGACCAAAATGTCTTGACATATTTGTATCAACATCTGGCATGAGCGAATCCAAGAATGACTGCATGATAGATGACTCATCAATATCTAGATCAGTCATCCTATCAACCAAGGATGTGTCTAGCTGTGCACCCTGAGAGCTAGTATGCTTTCGCATACACTGTGTATCATAAGAGCTATCCTGCTCTACCACACTAAGTGTATTATCATGCTCCACATGAGCTAACTGCACAACATCAACACCAAGGTCAAACTGATGATCACACTCTAACTGAGTATCATCATAATGCTCTACATGATCATCCACATAATGCTCTAAAGCATCCAAATGATCATCCAAAGTGTGCTCTATAAGAGCGTCCACATGATCAACCAAACCGTGATCTACATAAGCATCATGAGCATCCAAAACATGCTCTACATGTGCATCCATTTGAGCATCAGAATCCTGCCATACATGTGCATCATGAATGTCAATAGACCTATCTGTAGGTAGAGAAAATGAGACATGACGAGTCTCACATCGCACATAAGGCTGAACTCCCACTGAGATGAGACTGTCTCTCACATGAAGTACCTGCAGTGGATACATGTGCCCAATCCTAGCACCTCTAACAAGCATAAGCTGTCCCAACTGCAACTGAAAATGATGCTCATCAAGGAATGCATAACATCTGCTCTCTTGTAACTGGCTAACTGAAATCAAGCTCATAGGGAATGAAGGCACATAACGTACATGTCTGAGCATAAGTGATGCTCCACTAGGTAGCATAAGGCATACATCTCCTGCACCCTCAATGTCATATGCCGTACCATCAGACATGTGCACACATCCACGACTCTCACCTGAGAATCGACAAAACCACTCACGATGTGGAGTAACATGAAAACTGGCTAATGCATCAAGCAACCAAGCCATATGTGTGCTCTCTAATGAACAAGAGGAATCATGAGATGAACCATATGAGAAAGTGATATCACCATCACTGGCATAATCAACTGCCATAGACTCTCCTGAAATCACTACCTGACCTACATCACGTGCATATCTCTGATATCGTCGTCGCATCCACCTGAAGCAACATCGTCGAATATGGCCCTCACAACCACAATGCCAACATCGAAGTCATCGATGTGATCTATGTCTCACATGAGTCAATGGACTCACATACATATCATGTAGTCTCTGCCATAATGCACTACTCGTCTCCTCATACATAACAGACTCATATATAGAATCCACAAGCTGTAATCGGATAGTGGAGCTAGCCAATGCATCCATATCCATCCATACATGGTCGGGCATGTCACGAGGCCTTTGTGCATCTCTATGCACATACATGTGTAAGCCTGCACGAACCAATGTATGCCACATCTGAGCTCTCCATCTCGGAAAGTCAGTGCCATCAAATTGAGAAGACACCATGCTGGCAATCCAAGAGATTAGCAATGTAGAAGAGACTAGAAACAATACTCTATCACCAATAGGATCACGCCTGCATATCCATATGCATAACTCATATCACAAATGTCTCGATGGAGAACGAACCATGTGAATGCATCGAAGCTAAGCGAAACTTGTTAGAAGCTAAGCGAAACAACTTGGGGCAGTAGGCTATGGCTGGCTGCATAGCTCTCGCTAAAAAGGAAGGCGCTAAAACCCTAGTAGTTTCTTCTGTCACATAACCATGCATCTAGCATGCACATAAAACCATGAGCATAAGCCTGCTCACCAAGTCTCCAAAGTGACCAAGTAGATGTGAAAGAATCCTGGGAAAATTTCGGCAGATTATCCCCTATAAACTGAGCAATCAAACAAGATAACCAATAACCAAAGAACAATAAGTAACATGTCACCACCTGTCACTAATCCAAGCAAGGATAATGGCAACTACATATGCCAAAAACTAATAGCAACACATGCAAATATAATGATGATGTATCTCCCACTCAAGAATGAATCCTGCAGGATAGTCCAACGTGTCACAAATAATGTGTGACCAAGTCCAAGTGAATGGAGATAGTTAATGATCCAAAGCTATCACACAAGCTTCAAGATCCACTAGAGCTCCTTTCTAGCATAAAAGCTAGTGAAATTTCGGCAACATCTCCTTTGTAAAATGGACTCTAGAACCAAAATAACCATGTGGGAATCACCATCCACAACATCAAATAAATGAACATTTGCTAATAGAATAGCAAATCATGGTGACAAACAAGTGTGCAACTGAGGCTCCAATCTGGATCATATACCTGCAAAGAAAACAAAAAAAGATACAAGTACCAACCAAGATCCATAATCAACTCTCACAGAATTGTATGCAACCGGTAACTAAATCCATAACCAAGTGGCATAAGCAAGATATAAACCACAATGCCACTATACATCCATGATCGAACTCATGATGACATAAACCTCACAGAGAGTATACCACAATGTCATCTTACATGCCAAACACATGACAAGATCATGCTCTACTCTCATATGGAGGAGCTACCACAATGATCATACATGTACAATGCTTTGAAGCTCTGAAAATAAGAGCTTGCACACCATAAATTCTCTCTCGAAGAAGTTCCAAAGTTAATTCAACCTCCAAGTGCAATTAGTGAAGATGTGCTGCTCTGTGTTTTGATGTTTCAGAGGTGATAAACTCTGAATCTGAACTTTTGGTCTTCAGCAAACTTCAAGATCTGAGTCTTGGCTACGTAACGAGATAAAGAAGACCTCAATCGAAGGTGTGTAGCTCAAGATATGCTCAAAACAAGCACCTGCTGTCAATTTCACTTTCACTTGCAACGGTACTGCTCTGTATTCTGCGATTTCGGCAACCTAAAACTCAGAATCTGGATCTGAGTTCTTCTACAAAGTTGTAGCTATCTTTTCAAGATACACACAACAAGTTGAATCATTGAATTCCGAGCTGTAGAACTCAAATTATGACTCAAAAACCGACCTGCTGTCCTACTCAATGTAGATTCACCTTCTACAATACTCTGCGTTTTTCGAATTTTCGGCACTTCAGAAGTCTGAACCAAGTTCTCTTCTGTGAAGTTGTAGCTCTCTGTGTTAGCTACGCAGAGAACTTTAAAACGCATCAATCTGAGCTTTGTAGTTCGATTTATGACCGAAATACTGAACAGCTGTCAAGAGATGCCAAGCTGCACTTCTACCTCGTCTCACCTAAGCTTCCATTGAAGCTTCTTGCACACCAGCCTTCAGCATGCTCTGATACCAATGAAGGGCTTTGGTGTGCAGAACAATAGGAGGAAGGAGGAGATGGAGGAAGAGAGAAGAGAGCAGAGACGTGTGGACATGCGTGGGAGCCTCGAAACCCACACAATGATCTCTCTTGAGGCAATGCTCTATATATGATGTATATATATGAATATGGGGATAAGGTCACATGACCCTTACATCCCCAACAATACATACATATACATACACACATATAGCATGTGCATACACGTACACATATTCACACACACACACATACATACAAAATACATGCACACATAAACATATACACATATGCACATACACTTATACATACACACACATACACACACATACACATACACATATACATGCAAACATATGCACATACATACATGCATACATATACACATATACATACATATAACATAAACACATATACATATCCACATATATACCTACACACATACACATGCATGCATATACACACATTCATACAAAATACCTGCATTTATCCCACAAGAATGTGTATTTGTGCATATGTGAATATGTGTGTATATATAAATGTGTATATGTGAATGTTTATGTATGTAAATAATCATATTATTAATATCTAATACCATTATTTGTAGATTCTGATCAATGAGATGGAACTCCACCACCGTCTCCTAATCATGCAAGGACTATATACTGTGAGTATATCAAACTTTTAATGTTAAATATATTTGATAGATACATAACCAATATATGTTTTTTTCTTGTTATAATCAGATTCTAATCAATCAGAGGGCACTCCACCACCTCCTATCCATGCAACAACTTCACATGTGTCCTTCGATAGGAATTATAATGAATTTTACTATCAAGAGCATATTATATGTTGTTATAAGTTTTGTTATGGCACATATCGAAGACCACTATTGGAATGTATTTAACATGAGACAATCTATGGTACTTTTGAGCATGCACGATCACTTGATCAATGTAATAATGCTTGGGTATGTATTTTTTCTATAAATTAATGTTAGTATTTTATTTTAAAACCATATACAAAATCAAATTATTGTTGATACATAGGAATATTTGCTCTATGATGATGATGATGATAATAATTCTCATACCCATAATGCTAATATACCTCGTACACATCATGGACTTGTTGTTCATCAATTATAAGCAGAGGTTTCTAAAAATCCTCTACCTCCTGGTTTAGAGACTACATATATAAACACACATACACATGTTATGAGAGTAAGGTCAAATTATACATACCTATATCGAATGAAGATATTTTGTCAATCTAGCCTTTGGAATTGTCTTCCCAGCCTTTAGAATCTTCCTGACACATCTGCTTCTCCTATTCTAGTAGACCTAATACCTGCACTACTAGCTCTTTTATGAACTTTGCATGAAAATATCAAGTATCAGTTAGCCATGGAGATATTAGGTCATTTAGAAAATAGGAGAAGCAAATTTATCTAGAAGATTTTGAAAGGATGGAAGAATAATTTAAAAGGATGGGTGGAAAGAAAGCGCCCATTCAATGCAGGTTCTGATTCTTATCTTAGCTAAGGTAAGAACGAGAAATTGCATTGAATGGATGCTTTCTATCTGCCCATCCTTTAAAATTATTCATACATCTTTCAAAATCTTCCAAATAAATTTGCTTGTCCTATTGTCCAAATTATCTAGTACCTCCATACCTAACTTTATATTTGTAAACAAATATGTAAGTCTCAGTTAGCAAGGCAAGTAATTGATCGACTATAAAATGGGAGACCGCCAAATAATTCAGTGGTCTAGATATCTATATGAAAGTCTGCAAACCACAATAAACAAAAAGAAAATTAAAAATGAAATCAAATATACACAAGTACACATGCATACATACACATATATACATATATACACATTCATACATACATACACATATATACACACATACACATACATTCATATATGCATACACATGCATATGTATATATATATATATATATATATATATATATATATATATATATATATATATATATATATATATATATATACATATACATATAAATAACATATACACACATACATACATATACACATACGCATATGTGTTGGCAGCCAAGGAACTGAAGGACTCACAAGACAAGGAAGTCAACGAAGGGAGTCGGAGCGCAGAGAAGGCACAAGCAGACAGAGTAGTCAACGAAGATCTGGCAAGTAGGCCATTTACTTTTTTCATGAAGCTAAAGCATATCCAAGAGGTGGACCCACAAGAAGAAGAAGCAAGTAGGGAGCTCCAAGAAATGTATGTCAAAATGTTAGAAGAAATCCCTACAAAAATAGTGATTTTCATCACTAAAAACCATTGTAAATACCATTTCATATTTTTGTAGCTCCATTTTGTGCAAGCCCAGGAGTCCTTGAGCTTGAGGAGCCTTAGAAGTACCTACCTATCAGTTTTCACATTTTTTAGACTCCGTTTGAACCTCCAAATAGGCCAGAGAACCTAATTTTTAACTAGGCCGGACACTAGGTCTGGACAAGGCCAAAAACTAGTCAAAAACTATAAATAGAGCTAGAGAGCTCATTTTTGAGGTTAGCTTGTAATAGATTTGAGCTTGTATGAGCATTTTGGAAGTAATCTAAGAGAACTCCATTGTCTTTCTCTTTGTCTTGCCGTGTGTGCGCGTGTGTGTGTATGTGGGTGCGCTTCTCATTCACTCACTTGGGCCTTCACTTGCTCGAGGTCATCATACCATCCTCACGTCTTCCCGGATTGACATTAAAGGAGGTGCTACTCATCATTGAGCTACACCAAATTTTGGCGCCGTTGCCGGGGATCGAGCTTTAAGGACGAGCATGTGATGGTAAGACGTAGAGTTGTGACGTTGGCGTTGTAGGTAATCTCTTTACTTTTTCTTATTTTTCCTCTTTCTTACCTCATCATCATCATCACCATCATCATCCTCACCATATCCGATCTCCATCTCCATCATCGCAAAAATTTCAGTTTTTTTATCATATCACCTTCTCCCTTCCATTTCCCTCATTCCACTTGTGAGAGAGAGCGAGAGAGCGACTTGTGTGCATTGCTTTTTGCCTGTTTCTTGAGAACTCTTGCAGGATCTTGCTGTATCATCATGTCCAGCACGCTGCGCAGGTACGGAAAAGTTCAGAGCTGTCTCTGTGTCGCAGACCTCTGTCGATCGCGATTGACAGAAAATTTCACCTTTTGGTAAAACAAAGTGCGCCATCTTAATACACATGAAGAGCACATTACAAATCACTAAACAAAACTAAAAAATTCCGTGTTTTTTTGTCAATCGCGACCGACACTGTCGATCGCGATCGACAGCCACGATCGACAGACCCTGTCAATCACGACCGACAGACGTGTCGATCGCGACCGACAGACTGCTGTGTAGGATTCAATCAATCGCGATTGACACCGGCGATTGCGATCGACTGAATTATGACGATTGATTGAATTTCTCGTGTTTCCACGTGTCCATCGCGACGGACACATCCCCGATCGACTGAAATCACGGCAAAAATCCCGGAAAAAGTGTCAATCGCGATTGACACCGTCGATCGCGACTGAAAGGACTCACGACCGACTCTGTCGATCGCGATTGACACTGTCAATCGCGACTGACGTGTCGATCGCGACTGACATGTCGATCGCGACCGACAGGCCCCGATGGACACCTCTGTCAATCGTGATTGACAGGCTTTTTCGGCCAATTTTCTAGGGTTTAAATTACTTGATTTTGGGGAAAATTCTAGGCATACTTATCAAGCAAATAGTGATTTGTGAGGTTCCGACACTTGTAACTTGAAAGAAAATCTTGTTTCCCAGATGACCTGTTTTACCCTGTTTTAACCCTAGATCCCTGAACTGTCATATCTTCCTCATACGAAATCCGATTGCTGTGATTCTTGTTTTGTTGGAAAGCTCGCGGGGAGTACAACCAAAACTTCCACTGGTTACGGTAAAATTAATACCAAGATTATTAGACATAGTATTTTTAAGTGATCCATATCTAGGGGGAGGGAAACTCAGGGATCTCTAGAATTGTGCTCCAGAGAAACATGGTGCAAATTGAAATATGAATTACATGAATGAAAGTGATTTTTTGTGTCCTTTTAATCTAAGTCTTGAGCTAACTTTGGGACTTTTACAGGATCATTGAGAGCACTAGAAGGCATCCAAAGCAAGGGTAATCTGCAAGCTTGAGAACTGGGTTCTTGAGCACCAAAAGAGCACGGGATCTGCAAGAGAGGTTGGAATATTCTCAACGCCCTCTGTCCATTTCTAGCTTAGGCTAGGTGCGAGTAGTGCTAGAAGTAAGTCAGGGCAACGATAGGCACGAGACAAGTCAAAACTATCTAAGAAATCAAGTTCAAGTCAAGAGATAACCTGTGTGTGACCGACAACTTTAAAGGAAAAGAACCTAACGTGAGACGATCAACATTCAAGTGCGGAAATTAACTCAAGTGTTCCTGACGACGTGATATCAGACAAGATCATAACCACAATAATCAACTAAAAAGAATCAAGTGACTGATACAAAAGAACTCAGCAACGAGGTTGTACCTTGGGTAAAAATTGGGATTGCTCAAATAGGCATATGAACCTTAGATCAGGACGACACCTAGGAAGAGATAGACAAAGTCTTAGGTCTTCAGAGGCTAGTGTTAATCATACTGCTAGGTCTTTGGCCCAACAGTTGAGCCATTATTCGCACTACCCTAGCTCTGAAACTAGTGAGTCAGAGATGTCCCACGGTATGGAGAGACCTACAGGAAGTTCAGGTGTGCCATACTTACATAGGGTAGAAGGCCCCTACAAGACGCAGCTGGAATACCTTAGGACCAACCGACTAGGTGCTAGCATCTATGAGGACGGCCTAGGAAGATCTGTGGTCCAAATTAAAAACCCTGACTAGTCCATTGGACTAGAACATCCAGCGGTCAAGTTTGAAAATGGAGCATACTTGGACAAAGAAGGAACCATATATGTAGTCACCAGTCATCCAGATAGGACAGACAAATTTGCAAACGTGATCCCGGAAACGGATTTAGGTGACCTGGAGCAAGGAAACATGGGTGTAGAACCTAGAACCCCCCGAGGCAAATCTGTTCTCACTAGGATTATCACACCAGAGTGGATTTCCCAAGACAATAAGAGCATAGATCTACTCTTGAACCGAGAGACTGATGAAGCCTTTTGGAGGTATAGATCTGATCAGCCGAATGAGGTAGGAACAATCATGATATATGAGTTCAAAGATCCTCATAGCCCAGGCAGAGTGACCTACTTAGATCACGCTTCAGAGAGGGTCTTTGTGGTTACAGAAAATGATAGGCATGCTTACACTTGGAAAGGTGAATTTATTTTCCCCCAACCAAGATCGTATGTGTCCTTTGGTCACCCAAGAGCTGGAACATCCCAAGCTCACGGAGCTCAAAGAGACAGACATAGAGATAGACTGGAGGTAAGCTTTGCCAACCTAGTGGGAAGAGAAAGAACGAGAACGGAAGCAAATAGAGTGGAACCTGAGGGACTTAGGGCCCCAAGGAACCAAAGGAATGCGGATGAATTCCCTCTACCAAGACCTAGAGAGCACACGAGGACTTTGAGACTGACTCAGCTAGTTAAGTCCATGAAGAACTACTTCGATGGCACAGGAGACCCATATGATCATGTGGCCGAGTTTAAGCAAGCCTTGAGAGCTGAGCAAGTTGAGGACCTATTCACGTAGTATAATGCCTTTGGTCTAACCCTTAGGAACATAGCCCTAACGTGGTTTCAACCATTGAATGAGAGGCAGTTTAGGAGCATAGACCAACTCTTATAGGCTTTCATCACTGAATTCTCTAAAAGTGGCATAAGGCATAATACTTCCTCATTGATACATAGCTTCAAACAGACCCCTCAGGAGACCGTGAGACTTGCAGGAAGAAGGTTTAGGAAATATCTTGAGAGATGCCCTGTTCCTGAGTTACCCACACCAGCCAAACAAGTGGCCTTATTCTTGGATGGATTGCTAAGTACAAAGTTGCGATCCTATGTGTACTTGAAGGACCCTAGGACCATAGAAGAGTGTGTACGCATGTGCATTGACATTGAGGATAACCTAGGGGAGGAACTAGAGCTTTCAAAAATCTACAAAGATTCCGATAGCGCTTCTAGCCTCTCTTCCTCGCAATCTACATCAATTGAGGAACTCGCTGAGAAAGTAGCTCAAAAACTAAGAGTCTCTAGTAAACAAATTCCTAGATTTGCCCCAGTAAAGAGGTGCTATACTTGCGGTGGTGACCACATGGCGAACGTATGTCCCATCAGGGCTCAACCCCAAGTGAACCCTAGTAGCCAATATTGCACCATAGAACGGAGATACACAAATCACACAGCACAAGACTGCCCATACAATAAGCAAGTAGTTAGGCAAACCTACCCTCAGCCCTATCCACAATCGGGAAGATACCAGAACCAGTACCCTCCACAACAATATGGTAGACCACAGCAATCCTATCAACAACCCTACCAAAACCAACAAAGGCCTCAACCTGTGTTAGCACAACAACCTCAAAGCCCAGCCAATGTGATCCTCGTAAAGTACGCAGCTGTAGAAGAGAACCTCAATAGAGCCATAGTGCCAGTAACACCATTGTTGTCAGAAAGTGACCCGAGTGATCATAGTTTTGATTCCACTCACATAGATAGTCAACAGGCTTACTACATGCAGTCTCTTGAACATGGTGAGTCCTACTATAGTGAAGAACCAAGTGAACCTAGTTGGGAGCCAGATTACACGAATGTCATGTACGCAAACCCCAACTCTAGGCCTCAACCTAGGCAGGTAAGACCCCCATTTCCTAGAGGACCATGCTACAGATGTCAGGGAGATCACCTCATTCGTGATTGCCCCTTACCTCCATCCACACAAACCCAATCAGTGACGATTGAAGGCTTTTGTCAAGGTTGTGGCAAGGAGCATCTCTTACGGGATTGCCCAAAGAATTCCAATAATATGCCAAAAATCACTCCTATTAATGTTATTGGGTTAGTTGTAGACTCCACAGGGAGTGTGACTTCCACTGCACCAGTGCAAGTGGTCACTAGAGCTCAAGCCCTACAGCATAACCAAAGTTTAGGCCAGGAAAAAAGTAATGAGGCTAGTGAAACTGAGAGCATGAACAAGAAACGGACTAGAGCTTGGAGAGATAGTCGAGAAAGGATGAAAAGGCAATGGGCTAAGAAGATGAGTGAACTCGAGGAAACCCTAAGAGAAACAAAAGCCGGATAGTTGAACTTACATCTCAAACTCCCTCTCACACTACCCCACCTCCACCATTCCCATCTCCATCCGACCCACCACTTTCCAAACCGCCTCATGCTACTCCACCACCCCCTAGAGTAGGATCTGTCCTAGCAGATCCCACTCCTGAGGACCTAAATATGATGCTCAAAGCATATCAGGCTAGAATCCAAGAAGGGCCAAATGTAACCGATCATGAAAAGTGTTACCCTAGAGCAGAACTAGAGCTTGAACGAACCAAAATTTGTGCTAAGATAGTGAAATTGGCTCAAACCATGTTTGAAGCCAGTCGCCTCTTTAACATCTCTAGTTCAGCTAAGACGCAGTTGCACTTTGATGGACTGCTAGAAAGGTTGGAGAGGCTAATAGCACAATCAGAAAATGAACCTGTCTCTCAAAATGAGGCCAAGGCAAGTGAAAGAGAAAGCCTACCTACCCAGGAAGCCTATGTGCCTAGCTCTACGGAGCCAGACACATTTTCTTCTATGAATCGGTTCACACCAGAATTCCTACGAGAGATTCAAGAAGACAAATGGGCTAAAGAAAGTGAAGTCCCTCCTCCCATTGAACTTGTGGATGATGCACACGACCAATTCCCACAAGACATCCCATCCATTTATGAAGAGCAGGAGAGCACTTAATCTCAGGAGAGATTAGACTTTGAATCTAATTCCATACAAGAACTACCCCATTTCACAGGCCCATGGGAAGCAAAGTCCACGTGTATGAGAGCACCTACAGTCATGGTAAGAAACGAAGACTCAGTCATACCTAGGAACACAGAGGTAGTGAAAAACACTAAAGTGCAGTGTAACCTCACTTTAGAAGAGCTCCTCAAAGTAAGGCCGGAACTATGGAAACATGTAGCCAAACAAGTACCAGAGATAGCCAAACCGCGTTCCCAGGTAGGTTCTCATAGGACAGTGCCAGAAATTCCTCTAGACAAGATAGGAGATATGAGTGAAGGTGAAGAAGGAAACACCTATCTTCCCATCACCCATCAAGGATACACAACCAAAGCAATTCTAGACTCAGGTGCACGAGTTGCAATTGCTACCACCTCCTTATGGAAACGTTGGGGCAAGCCAGCACTCATGCCCACGAGGATGAAATTGCAAATGGCTGATGGTCACATAGAAAGACCCTTAGGCTTGCTAGAAGGAATAACTCTCACTACTTGTGGTGTAGAGTTTGAGCACACCTTTGCTATATGTGACTTTAGCAAAAATCATGCCTATGAGATGATTTTGGGAAGACCATTTATGGGACAGTTGCAAGTGGTACAGGATTGGGGAACCAATTCCTTGTATTTGCAACACTTAGGCGTCACGACCAAGGTTAATCTCAAAGATTGCTCTCATAGAGATGTCCCTCCTATCCAATGGAATCCCATCCATAGAGCTAAAGATGATACCGAGTCGGTGCATTCCATAGGATCAGGATCCTCATGGATGCATGAAGACACCCACTTATGGATGTGCAAAGTAGCAGTAGAAGAAGAGAAGAGAGAAAAATCCGGAGAGGTAGGTGCGAAGGAAACACATAGATCAATTCAAGACCCAGCCTATGCACCTATAGTATTTCCGGACGAAGAGTTTGAACCTCACGGCTGGGCAGAAATTTTAGCAACAATGGATGTAGCCATCAATGAAGAACAATGGACACCTCACTGTGACGAGGATGGCTATGACATTTCAATTTTCTCCATAGAGCCAATCATGGGAGATGCAGTTTTAGAAGAGTGCGAACCTAGCCCTGATTCATTTGAGGATGCAAGTGACTCCGATCTAGAGTCAATCATTATGGACCCACCTTTTGCATCAGAGACCACTATTGGAATGGCACAGAGACCACCTTTTGTTATAAGTTTTGCTATGGCACATATCGAAGACCACTATTGGAATGTATTTAACATGAGACAATCTATGGTACTTTTGAGCATGCACGAACACTTGATCAATGTGATAATGCTTGGGTATGTATTTTTTCTATAAATTAATGTCATTATTTTATTTTAAAACCATATACAAAATCAAATTATTGTTGATACATAGGAATATTTGCTCTATGATGATGATGATGATGATAATAATTCTCATACCCATAATGCTAATATACCTCGTACACGTCATGGACTTGTTTTTCATCAATTATAAGCAGAGGTTTCTAAAAATCCTCTACCTCCTGGTTTAGAGACTGAAATAGCTGGAGATTATACATTGCCAACTCGTGATCATTCTCTAGTACAACGCTATGATAGAAGAAGATATGGAGGATGGAATAGAGGACCACTTCCTTTAGATGGAGAGGTTTTTAACTTTTGGGGTAATCGCTATATGATTGCTCTATCTAATATTACTAGTGCTGGTCGTAGTCTCTTTATTGTAGAGGATTTGTATGTGCCTTCGAACTCTGAAGTCTCTCTTATGTGATTGTGATCTTATATGGATGGGGAGATTGGCATCGACTTGCACATTATGTTCAAAGCATGAGTACTTATGGAATATGCTTGAATGCAACATCACTTACTAGTAGAGGGATTTCACATGCAGAAAATGAAAGATTATATATTGGTGGAAGACCTTACATGCATGGAAATATAGCAGGTTTAATAAATAGTAGTCGAGGGTCACATAATAGTTCAAGGACTAATTGCACATTTGAGGAGCATGAAAATAGTCATGAATCAACATACATGAGTAGAGATGTAGCAAGATACATAGTTGTCAATGCTATTACTTCATTACACACTAGTGATGAATTATTAATGAATTATGGATGGCATAGACCTCTAAGAGCACCTTTCAGCTAGAGAGAGAATGAAAACTTTCTATCCACCTATCTTGTGTTGCATTGGAAAACTCTAATTTCAATCTCGTTTCAAAATAACTTACATATTTAATTTTATGTTTAAAGTTTACTTTTCATTCATTTATGGATTACTAATGATTTTTATTCATGTCTGTAGATTCCAACATATGATGTTGATGATATTCCACCACACCATTCACAGTTGCCAGTAAGAACTCATTTATGAGAAGCTTCTATGAAGAGGCTATGCAAAAGTGATCCTATGGAATATGCAAGGTTGAAAGACCTATATTCAAAAGAAGGTAAAGTACAAGATTTGTGCTACAATGATGAAGATGATGGCATGGCAGATTTTATTGAGGATTGGTATCAAAATGATAGTGAAAAAGAAAAATATCTTCGAGAGAAATGTCTAAAGCATGTATATGAAGGAAGTCGTTTGACACGACTAAGTGCAAGCTTACTTATTCTCAATCTTCAAAATCATTTTGGATGGAGTTATGTATCTGTTTTAGCACTATTAAGGTATAATTTTTAATTTTCTATCTATTTATATATATACATGCATACATATATATATATATATATATATATATATATATATATATATATATATATATATATATATATATATATATATATATATATATATATATATATATATATATATATAAACATACATACATAGACATACACATATATGTACATGAATGCATACACACATATAAACATACACACATATAAACACACATACACATGTTATGAGAGTAAAGTCAAATTATACATACCTATATCGAATGAATATATTTTGTCAATCTAGCCTTTGGAATTGTCTTCCCAGCCTTTAGAATCTTCCTGACACATCTGCTTCTCCTATTCTAGTAGACCTAATACCTGCACTACTAGCTCTTTTATGAACTTTGCATGAAAATATCAAATATCAGTTAGCTATGGAGATATTAGGTCGTTTAGAAAATAGGAGAAGCAAATTTATCTAGAAGATTTTGAAAGGATGGAAGAATAATTTTAAAGGATGGGTGGAAAGAAAGCGCCCATTCAATGCAGGTTCTTATTCTTATCTTAACTAAGGTAAGAACGAGAAATTGCATTGAATGGATGCTTTCTATCTGTCCATCCTTTAAAATTATTCATACATCTTTCAAAATCTTCCAAATAAATTTGCTTGTCCTATTTTCCAAATTATCTAGTACCTTCATACCTAACTGATACTTTATATTTGTAAACAAATATGTAAGTCTCAGTTAGCAAGGCAAGTAATTGATCGACTATAAAATGGGAGACCGCCAAATAATTCAGTGGTCTAGATATCTATATGAAAGTCTGCAAACCACAATAAACAAAAAGAAAATTAAAAATGAAATCAAATATACACAAGTACACATGCATACATACACATATATACATATATACACATTCATACATACATACACATATATACACACATACACATACATACATATATGCATACACATGCATATGTATACACACACACACACACATATATATATATATATATATAAATAACATATACACACATACATACATATACACATATGCATATGTGTTGGCAGCCAAGGAATTGAAGGACTCACAAGACAAGGAAGTCAACGAAGGGAGTCGGAGCGCAGAGAAGGCACAAGCAGACAGAGTAGTCAACAAAGATCTGGCAAGTAGGCCATTTATTTTTTTCATGAAGCTAAAGCATATCCAAGAGGTGGACCCACAAGAAGAAGAAGCAAGTAGGGAGCTCCACGAAATGTATGTCAAAATGTTAGAAGAAATCCCTACAAAAATAGTGATTTTCATCACTAAAAACCATTGTAAATACCATTTCATATTTTTGTAGCTCCATTTTGTGCAAGCGGAGGAGTCCTTGAGCTTGAGGAGCCTTAGAAGTACCTACCTATCAGTTTTCACATTTTTTAGACTCTCTTTGAACCTCCAAATAGGCCAGAGAACCTAATTTTTGACTAGGCCGGACACTAGGTCTGGACAAAGCCAAAAACTAGTCAAAAACTATAAATAGAGCTAGAGAGCTCATTTTTGAGGTTAGCTTGTAATAGATTTGAACTTGTATGAGCATTTTGGAAGTAATCTAAGAGAACTCCATTGTCTTTCTCTTTGTCTTGCCGTGTGTGCACGTGTGTGTGTATGTGGGTGTGCTTCTCACTCACGCACTTGTGCCTTCACTTGCTCGAGGTCATCATACCATCCTCACGTCTTCCCAGATTGACATTAAAGGAGGTGCTACTCATCATTGAGCTACAATATGTATACGCATGCACATGCATATACACATCCACATATACATATACATACACATACACATAAGCATACATATATACATACACATATGCATATATATACATATATATATATATATATATGTATATTTATTTATTTTTTTTAATATATCTTTTTTTCATGATCTTACAGGTTATTATCTGAAAATTTTTTACCAAGTCATAATATTCTTCTACACACCCATACATACACACACATACACACTATACATACACATGCATACAAACACATACACACACATACAAATACACACACATATACACACACATATACACACACATACACATACACACATAGGCACAATCATACACATATACACACACAAATACACTCACATGCATACATACACACACATGCATATGCATACATACATACAAGCATGCATGCACACATATACACATACACACACATAAAGTCACATACACACATATACATACACACACATACACATACCCTCACATATACATACAAACACGTTCACACATACACATACACACACATATACATACACACACATAGACACACACACACATACACATACACACATACACACATACACACACACATATACAATTACATGCACACATACACACACATGCATACAAATTTATAAACCTACACACACATATGCATACATCTGCATACATACACACACATGCATGCATGCATGCATATACACATATACACACATATGCATACACATGCATACATATGCACATATACATACACATGCATACACACATACACATACACACAAAGACATATACACTGCATACACACTCATACACATACATGCACATGCATACACAAACATACACACATGCATACACATACACACACATATACATACACACACATAGAGACACACATATACACACACATACACATACACATGCATATGCATACATACATACACACATGCATAGACATAAATACACACATGCATAGACATGCATACACACCTACATACACATATACAATCACATACACATATACATACACATGCATACACATACATACACATATACATACTAACACACACATGTATACATACACACACATGTACCTAAGCACATATAGGCACACACATATACACACAAACAAACACTCACATGCATACATACACATACATGTTTACAGATAGATTTGCATACATACATGCATACACACATGCATACACACACATACAAATACACATACCTACACATATGCATACAAACATAACACATACACTCACATACAAGTTTCTATATAAATATGCATGCACACACATATGTATATACACACATACACATATACATGAATATACATACACACATATATGAACACACATACACATACACATATAATCACATACACACATATACATACACACATGTACATACATGCACATACACACATACATGCATACATGCATACATACACACATGCATACACACATACACATACACATACACACACATGTTGATGTGTAAAACACCACAAGAAATGAATTAATATGACACTAGAACACCTCTATGGTCACCATTAACTCATTGCCACTCCAAAATTTGAGAAATGATAGCCGAAACCAAGAACTTCGCTTCTTCAGATTTTTCTAGTCACTAAAATGACATACCTTCAGTATTTTGCTAATTTCTCTTAGCTCAAATATTATTTCTCCAAGATCTTTTATAGGCTGAAACTAGAAGAGTAGAGATTTCCAACAAGCTATCATATGCATGAAATGGATCTCTAGAACTCAAGTTATGGCCCTCACAAGATGACCCTATATGACCTTCCAAAACTGGAAATTTTGCATGTTTTAGTAAATTTCGTTGTCTAAAAATAAAAATTCGATGCCTAGCATCGACTTGCAACCAAAAGTCGATATCGGGCATCGACTTTGAGCTTTTTCAGCCACTTTTTCAGCACCACAATTAGCCTCTTTTACACACACATGAACAAGACCACTTTTATGTGGGAAGTCGATGCAAGGCATCGACTTTATGCTGAAACTCGATGCCAGGCATCGAGTTGCTCCACAAACCTCGTGTTTTTAAGAAGTTCTAGTAGTACATAACACTCAGAGAATAAAACAAGGACTTATCAACACAAACTCGATGCCAGGCATCGACTTGCTTGGAAAACTTCAACTTTTGAAATCATTTCACACAAGACAAAATCTGGAGATGGAAGAAGAAGATTTATACACAGAAGTTTAATAAACTCTTTCCATAACTATGAAACCTTAGAAATGCACAGGTGCTTTCTCATGCAGAGAAGCCCGACTATTCTCACTCATACAAAATGAGTTCTAACTCACTCTCTCATTGTCTTCCCTCATTCATCGCGTCAGTTGATACAAACTAACTTATATAGATTTTCTCACTTCTCGTGACTTTTTAAAAAACTTCTAAAACTAAAGTGAACTAACTTTACAAATATAATACACTTGTGAATTTGTCCCTTGATATAGGCATGTGGTTTTCTTCCTAGGATTTGACCTTCAAATATATGTCCAATTAGTGATTGTTTCTCCAACAGCTCCCCCTCAATCACTATTTGACATTCTGTGTTTCTTCATATCATCTTCTTTTCTTTTACTCCTGCCATGCTTTTGAATCTACTGGTCTTCACACCATCAAGGCTCTTTGTCATTATGTCTGCTATCTGATCTTTAGTAGAAATGTAGTCCACTTCAATCTCCTTCTCCATTACCTTTTCTCTCAGGAAATGATAATGTATCTCTATATGTTTTGTTCTTGCATAAAATACTGGATTTGCTGCAAGATAAAGTGAACTCATATTATCTCCATGTATTGTAGGTGTACCTTGATCAATGCCCAAGCTTTTAAACAATTTCTACATCCATATGACCTCCTTAGCTGCTTCCACAAGTCCTTTGTACTCAGCTTCAGTTGATGATAATGCTATTGTATGTTGTTTCTTTGAACACCAACTACAAGCTTATCACCAATGTATATCATGTAGCCATGAGTTGATCTTCTATCATCTTGATTACCTGCCCAGTCTGAGTCACTATAGGCTCTCAACTTCAAATATGATGTAAGAGGATAATATAATCCTTCCTTTATAGTTCCTTTGATATATCTGAGAACTCTTTGACCTGCAATCCAATGTGGGTCCTTTGGACAATGCATGAATTGTGACAAAACTCCCACTGCATAACTAAGATCAGGTCTTGTTAGTGTAGCATAAATCAAACTACCCACAAGATATTGATACTTCCTCATATTTTTGTATTCTGCACCATCATATTTACTGATCTTGTGATTAACTTCAAGTGGAGTTGAAGCTTCTCTGCAATTTTCCATATCAAACTTCTTCAATAGATTCAGAAGATACCTTTCTTGTGATACATATATGCCATGATATGTATAAGTGACTTCCATTCCAAGAAAGTATGACAACTTTCCTAGGTCACTGATCTTAAACTATTTCTCAAGTAACCTCTTTACCTCCTTGATTCCTTCATCTGAAGTACCTGTGATTATAATGTCATCTACATAAATACAAATGTAGATTGTACCTTCCTCTATTCTTTTGATAAGTAGACTTGGATCTGCTTTTGAACTTTGATATCCAAGATCATTGAGATACTTCACCAGTCTATAGTTCCATGCTCTTGGAGCTTGCTTCAATCCATACAATGCTCTTCTCAACCTGCAAACAAAATTTGGATTCCTGGAATCTATAAACCCTTGAGGTTGTTCCATGTATACCTCATCTGATATGTACCCATTCAAGAATGCATTCTTTATATCCAATTGACTTAGGGTCCATCCTTTTGAAGCTGCAATAGCAATGATTGTTCTTATAGTTGACATCTTAGCTACAGGACTGAATGTCTCATCATAATCTATGCCATAGGTTTGAGCATAGCCTTTCACCACCAGTCTAGCTTTGTATCTGGCTATACTTCCATCTGCAAGCTTCTTCACTTTATAAACCCATTTATTTCCAATTAGTTTCTTACCATTTGGTTTAGGAACAAGTTCCCATGTCTTGTTCTCATCTAGTGCATTGAATTCTTCCTTCATTGCATCTTCCCATTGCTTCTTACCTTTTGCTTCATCATAGTTATGAGGTTCTTCATCATCATTGACCATGTAAGCATAATTCTTCTGAGTTATGTAAGAAGTATCATAAGAATACCTTTCTGGTTGTCTTCTAGTCCTGCTTGACCTTCTTGGTTCACATTCTTCATAAGTGTTTGGATACACCTCTTCATCAAATATAGGAGCTTCTTCATTCCTTCTTGTTAAGCCACTTCTGGATGTACTTGCTTGCATATAGTCTTCATCTCTATTTACCTGCACAATTGATTTTCCTTTCTCACATCTTCTTACCTCTTCTTCAAATTCTTCAGTTGTATGACTTTGATCTGCATACCAACTTTTCTGTTCATCAAATGTAACATCTCTAGAAACAATAAATTGTTTGGTTAGAGGATTCCACAATCTGTAACCCATCTGCTTTTCATCATAACCAATGAACACATATTTTTCTGCCTTTGGTTCAAGTTTATGCCTAAGTTGTGATGGCACATAAGCATATGCAATTGATGCAAACACTTTACAATGATCTAGTGTTGGTTTCTTACCCCACCAAGCTTCATATGGAGTCATTTCATTTAGAGCTGCACATGGTAATCTATTCACAAGATATGTAGCTAGCCTCAGCCCAAAGATAATTTGGACAATTCTTCTCCTTTAGCATAGCTCTAGCAAACTCAACCAAAGTCATGTTCCTTCTTTCTACTACACCATTTTGTTGTGGTGTATTCCTGCAAGTTATTTCTCTCTTAATACCTGCATTCCAAAGATAATCATTGAACTCTTGGGAGAAGTATTCTCCCCCTCCATCAGATCTCAGTTTTTTAAGCTTTTGACCCGTGACTCTCTCTGCATATGCATGAAAATGCTTGAAAGCTCCAAACACTTCTGATCTCTCCTTCAAAACATATAATGTTATCCATCTTGTAGCATCATCGATGAAAAGAACATAATACCTTGAACCACTGATAGATCCTTCTTTTGTTGTTCCCCATATATCTGTATGAATGAGCTCAAGTACTCCATCATGTTTGAATCCTTTCTTCTGAAATGGTAACATGTGTGCTTTTCCCATTTGACATGCTTCACATTTATAAACCATATGTTGATTCTGCACATTTGGTAATCCTAGTACAGACTGATTAGCAACCATAGCTTTAATTCCTCTTTCATTGAAGTGACCTAATCTCTTATGCCAGAGATCAAGTTCTATAATCACTCCTTCACCATGTGTGAGCAAAGCTTGACCAATGTTCCCTTGTACTCTTAAAGTAAAGAGTCTACCTTCTTTCTTACCACAAACAATCTGATTATATCCATTCTCTGGATCTTCAACAAATACTCCTTCATTTGTAAACCTGACTTGAAAACCTTTTTCAACTATCTGTCCCACACTAATCAACTTTTTAGGTATTGTACG
The DNA here is from genome assembly GCA_020310875.1 of Ceratopteris richardii. NCBI lineage: Eukaryota > Viridiplantae > Streptophyta > Polypodiopsida > Polypodiales > Pteridaceae > Ceratopteris > Ceratopteris richardii. Next base: position 69,706,209 of record CM035417.1, on the reverse strand, counting down.
AACATACAAAACATTGGTTAGCAAATCCGCTCCACTCTTGCATTTCACTTTACCAATTGAATGTACACTATGTCTTGTATTGTCACCTGTTTGAACTGTATGACTAGAAATGCCTTTTTCCAATTATGACATCAATTCTATGTTTCCTGACAAATGATTAGAACATCCAGAGTCAATGTAAAATACCTTTAGATCTTCTTTATCTGATGTACTGATTGAATTCATCATCAATGATGTATGACTTTCATTTTGTGTGTCATTTGCATAGTTGTAGTAGGTGGTGTTGTAGGATTGATGCTGTCCCCAACTTCTTCCTCCACCTCTACCATAGCCTCCTCTTGGATTTTGTCTACCTCTCTGAAAATTACTTTGATATCTTCCACCTCGGCCTCTGCTATTGTTATTCTAATTTCATCCTTGTTGGTTGTGCCAACAGTCATGAGCCAAATGATTACTCAATCCACAGATCCAGCAAGCCTTCTTGTTGTTATTCTGATTACCTCCTCTTCCAAAACCTCTTGCTCTTCCTCTACCAGTGCCTTTACCTCTTGCATAATAAACTTGAGAAGTTGTCTCTTCTTCATCCTTTGCTTTATCTTTATCTCCTTTCTTCTTATTCTTCATGTACATTGCAGAACTTTGTCCTTTGTCTCCATCTCCCTTCAAGTCTTGCTCAAATGTGAGCATCAAACCAAGCAACTGGTTCAAATCTGGAACATAATGATTTAATGAAAGTTCTATTGATAACAAAAAAGGTTTCCACCTTTCATCCCCTCTCAAACCTGTAAGTAATTGAGCAATCAACTTGTGATCCTCAATATCTTCATCTATGGATCCAAGACTATCTGCTAGATCCTTCATCTTAGTGACATAATCACTAATACTTTGACTTGGCTTCTTCTTGAATGTTGTAAACTCTGACCATAGACTTGCTTTCCGTGCTTTAGTAGTGCTTTGGAAATGATACTCCAATGCATTCCATATATCTTCAGATGATTCCAATCCTCTGATGTGTGGTAGCAAATGATCAGAGATTGTATGGTAGATGTAGGCTTTTGCACTTGCATCCTTCTTTTGCCAATGCTTTAAAGCATCAAGTTCTTCTTTCTTTGGTCGGCTTTCATCTTCAAATACTGGCTTCTCTTCTTCACCTCTAACATATATCATGAGATCCTTACTCATGAGTAAGGCTTCCATTCTCATTACCCATGCGGGATAATTATCTCTGTCCAGTTTGTCAATGGAGATATGATCTGCCATACTCCTTCCCTTCTGCTACAACCTGTGAGCTTAAAGGATAATACCTTTTGGAGTTCTTTGTGTATGAGGATACTTTTGAAGTAACCTTTTGATGCCTTGTGTCTTCAAATGCTTCACCTTTCAAACTTTAATGGAAAACTTTCCAAAATTTCTCATAGCTTTGCTGCCTTCTGTTCTTTAGGATCTTTCTCCTCTGATACCACTTGTTGATGTGTAAAACACCACAAGAAATGAATTAATATGACACTAGAACACCTCTATGGTCACCATTAACTCATTGCCACTCCAAAATTTGAGAAATGATAGCCGAAACCAAGAACTTCGCTTCTTCAGATTTTTCTAGTCACTCAAATGACATACCTTCCGTATTTTGCTAATTTCTCTTAGCTCAAATATTATTTCTCCAAGATCTTTTACAAGCTAAAACTAGAAGAGTAGAGCTTTCCAAGAAGCTATGATATGCATGAAACGGATCTCTAGAACTCAAGTTATGGCCCTCACAAGATGACCCTGTATGACCTTCCAAAACTGGAAATTTTTCCTGTTTTAGTAAATTTCGTTGTCTAAAAATAAAAATTCGATGCCTAGCATCAACTTGAAACCAAAAGTTGATGCCGGGCATCGACTTTGAGCTTTTTCAGCCACTTTTTCAGCACCAGAATTAGCCTCTTTTACACACACATAAACAAGACCACTTTTATGTGGGAAGTCGATGCCAGGCATCGACTTTACGCTGAAACTCGATGCCAGGCATCGAGTTGCTCCACAAACCTCATGTTTTTAAGAAGTTCTAGTAGTACATAACACTCAAAGAATAAAACAAGGACTTATCAACACAAACTCGATGCCAGACATCGACTTGCTTGGAAAACTTCAACTTTTGAAATCATTTCACACAAGACAAAATCTGGAGATGGAAGAAGAAGACTTATACACAGAAGTTTAATAAACTCTTTCCATAACTATGAAACCTCAGAAATGCACAGGTGCTTTCTCACGCAGAGAAGCCCGACTATTCTCAGTCATACAAAATGAGTTCTAACTCACTCTCTCATTGTCTTCCCTCATTCATCGCGTCAGTTGATACAAACTAACTTATATAGATTTTCTCACTTCTCGTGAATTTTTAAAAAACTTCTAGAACTAAAGTGAACTAACTTTACAAATATAATACACTTGTGAATTTGTCCCTTGACATAAGCATGTGGTTTTCTTCCTAGGATTTGACCTTCAAATATATGTCCAATTAGTGATTGTTTCTCCAACAACACATACCCATATACACACACATACTCATACATTCACATACATGACAAACACAAACATTCACATACACATACATACATATACACACACATACATCCACATACACGTATACACCCACACATACACACACATACACTAACATACACATACACACACATATACATACATGCACATATAGACACATGCACATCCATACACACATGTACATGAATACACACATACACATGCATACACACATGCACATGTATACACACATGCACATGTATACACACATGCACACACATGTACATGAATACAGACATGCACATGCATACACACATGCATACACACATGCACACACATACACAGATACAATTGCATATACACATGCACACACATACACATACATGCATACACATCCATACACACATATACACACATACACATGCATATACACATACACATACATACACATCACACATGCACACACACATATATATATGTGTGTGTGCATGTATATATGTATGTATGTATGTATGTATGTATGTATGTATGTATGTAGGTATGTCTGTATGTATGTCAACCTAGCAAATTGGGCATAGTCATCATCTACGAGTTCAAGGATCCAGAGACACTAGTCAAAGTTGTCTACCTACATAACACATCAGAGAAAATGTTCTTGGTATCAAAGCATGATAGGCACGCATACACGTGGCAGGGTGAATTGATTTTCCCTCCACCAAGATCAAATGTGTGACATGGCCTCCAAGGAGTAGGATCATCCCAGGCTCATGAAGCCCAGAGGGAAAGAACTAGAGAGAGAGACCCGAGGTAAGCTTTACTCACAATGTGGGTAGAGACAGATCAGGACATGAGGGTGAGAGACCTTACAGAGAGAGACACTGAGCACATAGGCATCAAAGAGATGAACATGATTTTCCATTGACTAGACCCCGAGAGCATCTAAGAACCCTTAGACCCTCTCAAGCGGTCAAGACAATGAAAAATTACTTTGATGGTTAAGGAGATCCTTATGATCATGTGGCGGAGTTCAAACAAGTGTTAAGAGCTGAAAAGGTTGAAGACTTGTTCACTCAGTTTGAGGCATTTGGTTTGACTCTCAAGGGTACTACCTTAGCATGGTTTCAGCCCTTGAATAGTCACAACTATCGAGAGATAGGTCAACTCCTAGAGGAATTCATTGTAGAATTTTCCAAGAGTGGCATCAGGCATAATAAATCATCCTTGATCCACATCTTCAAGCAAACACCCCAAGAAACAGTGCGATTTGCAAGAAGACGGTTCAGACATTAATTAGAATGATGCCCTGTTCCGGAGGTACCCACACCAGCTAAACAAGTGGCCTTATTTTTAGATGGCTTAATGAGCACAAAGTTAAGATCATATGTGTACTTGAAAGAGCCTAGATCCATAGAAGATTGTGTGCGCATGTGCATTGACATAGAAGACAACTTGGGTGAGGAGTTAGGATTATCCAAACTCTATAAGGACTCCGATAGTTCTACTAGCCATACTTGGAGGATCTGCACAGAAATAGATGAGATAGCTAAGCAAGTTGCCAAGAAGCTAGGAGTCCAAAATAGACAAACACCAAGAGTCACCTCATTGAACCGATGTTATACTGGTGGAGGTGACCACACGGTTAATGTATGCCCATTGCAAAACCAGAATGTGAGAGAAAGGAATGCCCCATATTGCACTATTGAGAGAAAATACACAAACCACACGGCTCAAGATTGTCCCTACAATAGACAGGTTGTTAGACAAACTTATCAGCAACCTTACCAACATGTTAGGTATCAGAACCAATACCAACAACCATATTATCGACCACAACAACAATATCAGAGGCCACAACCAATCCTAGGAAACCAACCACTAGCCCCTGCCAATGTAATTCCAGTTAAGTATGCACTGGCAGAAGAGAACCCTAATAGAGCATTGGTGCCAATGACCCCACTGGTCTCAGAGAATGACCATCATGCTCAGAGTTCTGACTACTCCTATGAAGATAGTCCATAAGCTTATTACACACAGTCACCTGAGCATAGCGAGACTTATCCATATCAATACGAGGCACCACCTATGGAACAAAATTGGGAGCTCGAATACTCCAATGTCATGTATACGAATCCTAATCCTAGACCCCAATTGAGACAATCGAGACCACAAGCTCCTAGAGGACCATGTTTTAGATGTCAGGGCCACCATTTCATTCGTGAATGTCCCCACTCAGTGACTCCAGGACAAGTACAAAACATCACAATACAAGGCTTTTGTCCTGAGTGCAGTAAAGAACACCTCTCGAGAGAATGTCCCAAGAACCCCTCTAGTGTACCCAAGGTTACACCCATTAATGTGGTAGGCTTAGTGGTGGATTCAAGTGCAAGTAGTAGTAATGTGGCTCCTGCATAGGCAATTACTAGGGCACAAGCATTAAAACAAGATAAACCAGCAAAGCAATCAGAGTCGAGTGAATCAGGAGAGCCTAGTAAGAGGAAAACAAGAACATGGAAAGATACCAAAGAGAAGGCCAATCACAAGTGGAATAAAAAGTTATCAAAACTAGAAGAAAGCCTGAAAGAAGTGAAAAAAAAGATAGAAGACATTGCATCTCAAAGTCCCTCGCATGACGAAACTGAGTCCACAGCACCTCATCCCATCCCACCACCCATTGTAAATAAACCGCAACTAGGGTCTGTTCTTGCAGGTCCAACCCCAGAAGGCTTGGACATGATGTTCAAGGCCTACCACGCTCGACTTCAAGAAGGGCCAATACCTGCAAACCTAGACAAAAGTTACCCTAGAGCCGACTTAGAGATTGAACGCACAAAAATGTGCATGAAAATGGTAGAACTAGCTCAAGATATGCTCGAGATTGGTCAAAAGTTCAATAAGAAAAACTTCTGTCAGACTGGATTTGCATTTCTAGGGCTTACTAGAAAGATTAGAGCACTTGGTAAACAAATAACAAGTTTCTTTACCTCCATAGGCTCAACCAATTGTTGAGAGAGAAAGCTCTCCACCAATGAAAGCTTATGTTCCTAATTCCACGAATGTTGGAACACCTCTTTCAATTCAAGAGTACCCTCAAGAGTTCTTGCGAGAAATACAAGAAGAGAAATGGGCCAAGGAGAAGGGTAAGCCCCCTCCTATTCCAGAGATTGATGATCTTCATGATCAATTTCCCCAAGACATTCCGTCTATCTATGGAGACCAAATAGAGCAATAAGAAGATGCTGCTGAAAGCAAAACCTGAGCTATGGAATCATGTGAAGGATCAGGTTCCAGAACTTGATTCCAATATGCCAAAAGTAGGCTCTAAGCAAAAAGTTCCAGAGATACCTCTCGATAAAATAGGAGACATGAGCAAAGGTGAAGAAGGTAATACTTATCTTCCGATCACCTACCAGGATTACACAACCAAAGCAATCGTAGATTCAGGTGCTAGTATTGCTATTGCGACCACCTCCCTGTGGAAGCGATGGGGCAAACCCACATTAAGACCAACTAGAATGAAGCTTCAAATGGCAGATGGCCATTTTGAAAGACCTGTAGGGTTGCTAGAAGGGATGACTCTAACCACTTGTGGTGTAGAGTTTGAACATACATTTGCTATATGTGACTTTGAAAAAAATAATGTCTATGAGGTGATCCTAGGAAGACCCTTCCTACGACAACTACAAATAGTACAGGATTGGGGAACCAACTCCTTGTACTTGCAACACTTAGGGGTCACCACCAAGGTCAATCTAAAAGACTACACATTCAGAGATGTACCACCCCTACAGTGGAATCCTATCCACAAAGCGAAAGAAGATTCTATCTTTGTGCATTCTGGAAGTTCACCTGAATCATCATGGATGCATGAAGATACTCACTTGTGGATGTGCAAAGTTGTAGAAGAAGAGGAAAGGCACTTAAAGGCAAGAGAAGAAGGAACTCCCCCAGGAGATAGACCAGTTAGAGACCAAGCCTACACCCAGATGATCTTTCTAGATGAGGAATTTGAGCCTCATGGTTGGGCGGAAATCTTAGCCACCATGGACATTGTTGTCAATGAAGAATAGTGGACACCTCATTGTGATGAGGGTTATGAGATCTCTGTGTTCATGTGTCAGTGGTTACTAGAAGAGTGTGACCCTAGTGATGTCATAGAAGAAGAGAATGACGATGATCTAGAGTCCATCGTGATGGATAGTTGCTTTAACTCAAAGAAGCATTATCTAGAAGGGGTAGGAGTATTGACCCAAAAAGAAGAAGAACCTCTCAAAAGTATTAAAACTATGAATTCAAAGAATGGAAGTGAAGGTAGTCAAAAGAAAAAGAAAAGAAAAGATATGAAACAAGAAGAGGAGGAATCCTTGTTTGAAGTACCAGAGAACTTAAAGAAATACGAAGTTGAAGACCGAAAAATTTTGGTACGAATGCCTAAGAGAGAGGCCACCACAGAAGAAGCATATGATAATAAAGAAAAGAGAAAAAAGATTGTTGTGACCATTGAGGAGAATGAAGAGAGATGTACACACATAGGAGATGACCTAAGTGCAGAAGAAGAAATGGAGCTCGTAGCTCTATTAAGGGAATATAGGGACGTGTTTGCATGGCACTATAGAGAATTGAAGGGAGTAGATCCAAAAATTTGCTCTCATACGATCCCCATGACTGCTGATGCCAAACCCACCAAACAGAAGCCCTACACATATAATGACAATTATGCATCTAAAATAAAAGAAGAAGTTGATAGGTTGATTGAAGCTGGATTTATCTATGAGATTGAGCATATTGAATGGGTGTCCCCCATTGTAGTGGTGCCCATGAAGAATGGAAAGTTGTGAGTGTGTATTAACCTTAAAAAAGTTAATGTCACTACCATCACATATAGCTATCCACTTCCAATCATTGAACATTTATTGGAGCGTATTGCAAGCAAGGAAGTTTATAGCTTCTTGGATGGATTTTCAGGTTACAACCAAGTAGCCATTGCCCTAGAATATCAACACAAAATAGCCTTTGCCACAGAATGGGGAATCTTTGCATTTCGTGTGATGCCATTTGGGCTCACCAATGCACCTGCAACATTCCAAAGGCTCATGTGTCATGTCTTCAAAGAGTTCTTGCGAAAGATCTTAGAACTATATGTGAATGATTTATGTGCTCATTCCCAAGAAAGAACATACCACAACCCTGAGATCAGACAAATCTTCAACAAGTGTAGAGAATATCGAGTGTGTCTGAACCCAAAAAAGTGTGTATTCATGGTGCGTCAGGGTAAGATCTTAGGTCATATTGTTTCTAAGAACGGAATATCAACAGATGAGGATAAAGTAAGAGCCATAGCCGAGTTACGAAGGCCAAGGAATGTTAAAGAGGTACAAGCCTTTATGGGCCATTGTGGATATTACCGTAGGTTTATCCACATGTATGCAATCATAGCTAAACCTCTTTATGCCTTGTTGACAAATTTCGAATGGAACGATGAATGTGAAAATTCCTTCAATGAACTGAAGAGACGTTTGTGCACAACACCAATATTGACCACTCCTGATTGGAATAAGCCATTCCATGTCCATGTGGATGCCTCCAATCATGCCATAGGATGTGTGCTAGCACAACTCACAGGTGAAGGAAATTTAGATTTACCCATAGCATATGCTAGCATACAACTAACTGCAGCTGAATGAAACTATACTACCACTGAGCGAGAGGGCTTAGGCATGGTATATGCTGTGAGGAAGTTTAGACACTATTTATTGGCCAACAAGTTCAAGTTTTTCACTGATCATCAAGCTTTGTTATATTTGGTCAATAAACCTTGCAATACATGATGCTTAGTAAGATGGTTCCTCTTACTAATGGAATATGACTTTGAAGTTGTTGTTAGGAAAGGTAGAACCCACCTCAGAGCAGATCACCTTTCTCGCATCACTTCAAGAGAGCCACTGCAAGAAGTGTCTGATGAACTACCTGATACTTATTTGTTCAATTTAGAAGTTGTACCTAAATGGGCAAATAAGTTGGTACCAGTCCTTACCTTCCGACCCACAAATAAGAATGTGAAAACAAACAAAGAAGAAACTATAAGATCACAAAAATATCAAATATTGGTTGGAAGCATGTATAAACAAGATACAGAAGGTGTACTAGCTTGTTGTGTTAAGGACGATGAACATAGCAGTTGGTTGCAAAAAGCCCATGAAGGATTGCTAGGAAATCATTATTCTAAACAATGAACATTGCAGAATCCAAAACATTTAGGAGTGTATTGGCCTAGCATGGACAGAGAAATACATGAGTAGATTAAGAATTGTCTAGTGTGTCAAACGAGACCCCTAGTGGAGCATGCCACTCTTTATCACGTGTCATTAATTCCATATTGGAGTGCTCCATTAGTAGAATTTTTGAGATCGGGAACATTACCCAAAGAGGCTAGTCTAGCAAGACAACGAAACATGGAGCAAGAGGCTCAGGAGTATGCCTTAGTAGGACACAACCTATACCAAAGAGGCAAAGATGGTTACCTAAGACTGTGCGTTCATGAATCAGACTATTTGAAAGTCTTAGAAACTGCACACAGTGGTGTTGCAAGTGGACATTTTGGTCCTGACCGAGTAATCAAGACCATTCTATTCTCAGGACTTTGGTGGCCCACTCTTCATATGGATGCACATACCTATGTGAAGAAATGCGACACATATCAACATGCACAATATCCGATAAGAAAAGATGAGATGCCTTTGAGACCAATGATGGGAGGACGTGCATTTTCAAAATGGGTTATACATTTTGTAGGTCCTATTAACCCCCCAGCTAGAAACTCCCATGTTGAATACATTATTGTAGCCACATATTACCTGACCAAGTGGGTAGAAGTGAAAGCCATAATAAAGAATGATGCTCAAACTACGGTTAAGTTCTTATTCGAGAATGTGTTCACTAGATATGGATTACTGATAGAGTTAGTAAATGATAGAGGTACACACTTCTTGAACGAACTCATTGAAAATCTTCTCCAAGAATTCTTGGTGATACATAAGAAGTCTGCCCCCTATCATCCACAAGCTAACGGACAAGCTGAGAGCACAAACAAGATCCTATGTAATGTCTTGACCAAGCTTGTAAATAACAAATGCTATGTGCTTGTTGCAAACAAGTATATAGACAATTCGTGAAAGAAGATATATTTGTAATCTCATTATTATCGAGATTACGTCTATATCTTTTGTTTCTCCATCTTTTACTTGGGAGATTTTAAAGTTTCTGTTCATACTCGCTAACCAATGCTTGCATTCATTCGCTATTATATGCTACAAAAGTAGAAACATCATTTTTTTCTTAAAATATAAATAAAAAATAGAACTCTGTTACCTGATCATACCTCATCTGTTATTTTTTTAAGAAGAATCGTTGGTCCATGCATGTGGAGCTTCTTCATGAACTCTTTCAAGGTACTCACTAATATAGTACATGCACTCATCAAGCTTGCAACTCTTTGCCATGGATCCTTTTGGTTTCGCTCTTTGCCGCACATAATCTTTTAATATTCCCATAAATCGCTCGAGCCAAAACATCCATCGAGTGTTGACAACACTGCAATCTCTATTTCATCTACCAGATGGACTAATAAATGAACCTGAATATCAAAAAATAAAGTAGGAAGCTCTTTCTCCATCAAACATAATAGCTCTTTGCATTCATGTTTCTTTTATGGGATCAAGTTTTTGCCAATCTCTTTTGATGTAATCCACCTATACACATCATAAAAAAATTATAAAGAAATTAATTCAAAAATAAAAGATATCAAATATTCATATATATTAAATATAAAAGTATCATAATTACCTTATAAGCGATCCAAGATGATAGATCCTATCTTGTACTGCTTTTGTTGTACATCCATTGATAATCAAAGGTAAAATCTACTTCAAAACGTTATGCCAATCATGGGTCTTTAACCTAGACAATCTCTTATCATCCATAGTAAACATGTTCTGGAAAGATGCTCCATATCTTGTAGGATTCCAAATCACTTGAATCCTATTGTTGATAGTGTGTATCTCTTTTGTCGTAAGTACCCAAGGAGCACGTGCATAAGTCGTTTCTTGTCGATGTCTATCAAAAACTAGCCATAACTTTGGTTTTGAGTTTTGGTCCTTCAAATCATTCCTTGATGCTATGGTGTCTTTTAATCCAAGAAGATGTTGCCATAATGAATAACCAATATTCTTAAATATATGCATAGGATCAAGAAGATGACAGACCTTTAACTCTTTCCAATACTCCAAAGAATACCATATTGATATACTTTCTGCGAGTGCCAATTTTCCTTTACCTCTCTTCACATTCTCATTAACTTCATCCTCACTGAAGATTTCTGATTCTGGATCTATCAGAGATCCATTTGGCCGTTTTCAATACCAATCCATAGGCGTCATCGATTTTGGAAACTGACCTGTTTCAAGCTTTCCATTAAAATGTATCACTTCTGTTTTACATCTTAATGAATGATCATCAGGAAAGAATCATTGATGTCGAAGATAAATATTTTTGCTAAGATTCTTACCATAAATTGATCTCAACCAATCACCAGAATATGGATAAGCTTTATAACCCTTAGTAGATATTCCTCCATCATGAAAACGATAAAAATATAATTAGATTAACTCATCTTTATTTGTATGCATATTGAATAAAAAAATTACATCAATACCTGAACAAACACCATATCCTAGAAAATCATGAATAGTCCAATCCACAATACCATGAAATGTAATATATCTTTCATTGATGCTTTTTGATACATCAATGACATTAATGCCTCTTCATAACTCTTGGAGATTATCAATGAGAGGAGCAACATATATATTCATATCTTTAACTTGTCTTTTTCCTGGGATTAAAAGTGAAAGCATTAAATGTTCCTTTTTAATGCTAAGATATGGTGGAAGATTGTAGTTTATGACTATCACTGGCCATGTTGACCATTTACTAGATTTCATGGAGAATGGACTAACCTCATCTAATGCAACTCCTAACTTTAGATTTTGTGGTTTCTGTGCAAAATCAGGTCATCTAGAATCAATATGCTGAAAAGCTACACTATCTATTGTAATTTTGATTATTCCATCAGTACTTTTACGGTCATGTCCCCATGTCAAAAACTTTGATAATTCACAACTTTGAAACATATGTCTAATATGTGGATCCAATGGAAAATGTCTCAAAATCTTTTTTGGGATTTTACCTTCTTTGTCCTTATATCGAGGAGATTGACATTTTGGACATGTCAAAAAGTCTGCATATTCACCTTTGTGTGTATGTGTATGTGTGTGTATGTATATGTGTATGTATGTATGCACATGCGTGTGTATGCATGTGAGCATATGTGTGTGTATATGTGTATGTATGTGCATGTGTGTATGCATGTGTATGTGTATGCATGTGTTTATGTATATTTTTGTGTGTTTATGTGTGTATGCATGTGTATATATATGTGTGCATGTGACTTTATGTGTGTGTATATGTGTCTATGTATATGTGTGTGTATGTGTGTATGTGTGTATGTATGTATGCATATACTTGTGTATGCATGTGTGTGTATGTATGCATGTGACTATATGTATGTGTGTGTATATGTGTATGTGTGTGTGTCTATGTGTATGTGTCTATGTGTGTGTGTCTATGTGTGTGTATGTACATGCATGTGTATATGTGTGTGTGTATGTGTATGTGTATATGTGTGTATGCATGTGTATGCATCTATACTTATATGTGTGTATGTGAATGTATGTGTGTGTATATGTGTAGGTGTGTGTGTGTATGTGTGCATACACATATGTGTGTACATATGTACACACATGCATGTGTATACATGTGTTTTGCATGCATGGGAGTGTATGTGTGTGTATATGTGTATGTGTGTGTGTCTATGTGTGTATGTATATGTGTGTCTATGTGTGTGTATGTGTATGTGTGTGTGTGTATGTGTGTCTATGTATATGTGTGTGTATGTGTATGTGTATGTGTATGTGTGTGTGTGTCTATGTGTGTATGTATATGTGTGCATATGTGTATGAGTTTGTATGTGTATGTGTGTCTATGTATATGTGTGTGTATGTGTATGTGTGTCTATGCATGTGTATTTATATGTGTGTATGTAACTGTATGTATGTGTATGTATGCATACATATGCATGTGTATACATGTGTTTTGTATGCATGGGAGTGTATGTATGTGTGTGTGTGTCTATGTGTGTATGTATATGTGTGTGTATGTATATGTGTATGTATGTGTATGTTTGTATGTGTGTCTATGTATATGTGTGTGTATGTGTATGTGTGTCTATGCATGTGTATTTATATGTGTGTATGTGACTGTATGTGTGTGTGTATATATGTGTATGTTTGTGTATGTATGTATGCATATGCATGTATGCATGTGTGTGTATGTGTGTGTATGTATGTGTGTGTATGTACATGTGTGTATGTGTGTTTATGTTTGTATGTGTATGTATGTGTGTGTATGTGTGTTTATGCATGTGTATGTATGTGTGTATGTGAGTGCGTGTGTGTGTATATATGTGTATGTGTGTATCTCTTATGTGTGTGTATGCATATTTGTGTGTATTTACATGCGTATGTATGCATGTGTGTATGTATGTATGTATGTATGTATGCAAATGCATGTATGTATGTACCTTTGTATTTGTGTGTATCTATGCTCTCTCTCTGCCTCTCTCTCTCTCGTCAAATTTCGACACACATGTGATGGGAGAATTTAGTTTTTTTTTGTATGTGTAAGATGTCAGTTTTGCAATGCTTTTGTGTTGCAGGCAGTTTCCGGCATCACTAGTAGTATCCCTACTCTATGATGCTATTAGCAACATTTATTAATACTATCACATAAGCGATGGTGATCATTGCTTATGTGATAGGGCCCTTTTTCTTTTCTTTGGCATCACTTATGTGAAACTCATTGGCCAAGGCATCACATAAGCAATGCTATGCATTTCTTTTTAATTGGACGCATCGCTACGACCCCTTATTTTGGTAAGTTATTCATATTGGTGTAAAGTTCTATTGTGTGATATGTTATTTTAATAATCTTATTCCGTAAGATATTAACATTGTGTTGTGAACTCTCTCTGCCAAAGTATGGTGTATATTGGATAAAAGGAAACACTATATGTTTGTTGAAATTGAATAAAGTATTGTTGCAATTGAGTAAATATTGCCAAGTATCGAGTTGAGTGAAGTTTGAGAGGGGAAATTATGACATTTATTAGAGTTTGCTCTATCCCTCCAACCAAGAACCTAGTAGTACTTGTTAGCCAAGGTTTGTCCCATAATGTGATTGATGAGGATGAGGTAATAATGGTAGTCTTTGACTTATGTAAGTCAGTATCTTGATATTCTTGTAGTAGAAGACCTAAGAGTTAACAAATCATAGAGAGAGAGAGAGAGACAAAGAGAGAGGGCAAACAAAGAGACTTGAGAGGGAAAGAGCATGATTGTGATGGCATTACTACAAATGCACACTATGCTATATCCATTCACTTGTACAATTGTTCTATTAATTAAGGTTTGGGAGAGTAGGCTATTTGAACTTCCTTGAAAAAAACAAACAAACAACTATTAATTGATCAATTGAACGATCAATTTTTTGTTGTTCCAAACCATCACTTAATCAATGATATAATCGATTAAGCAACACTAGTCACTTAAGGGACACCTTTTTTTTTAACTATTCTTTAAATGATGACATATTTTTGTAAGAAAATAACAGCACATCGGAATAGACCTGTAGACAGAGTTGAGAGAAAAATGCAGACAAAGATAGACACAGACTGAGAGATAGAGAACTCAAATTCTCAGATTGCCGAGCATAATGCAGTTACAATGATGGTGTTGTCCACCCGTGCGCTCCCACTAGGAGCTTAGATGGAGATCTAGACAGACTCTAGATGAAGGGCTTACTAGTGCGCAATGCTATGTAAAGCTCAACCTGGGCCGTGCTTATATAGCTTTTACAAGGCGGTTCGGTATAGATAAATGTAGTCGGGAGATACAAAATAGTTGGTAAAATATATGATCTGACAATATCTCCATGACCAGAAGTCCTATTGTCTCGGCCCTACGGGCCAGGGGGATAGGCCCCCCGGACCCCGTAGAAGGGGGCAAGCCCCCCTCTGCACTCCCCCCATTAAGGTTCTATGGGGAAACCACGCGACGCCACAGGGCCTTTATTTTCACCTCAAATGGCAACCTAATGGCCTGGAAGTTTATGCCCTACCTAACCTAACGGCTCGGCTCACAAAGATCATCTACAACCATCAATGGTCACACATAGACCTCATCTAACTTGGAAGTTAAGATTCCATAAATGTCCGGTCTCTCATAATGGCTTCTCCTCATAATGGGGGCCTTACAACTAAGAGCACCATGGATCATTTGTGGTCACATGAGGGTGGAGTATTGAGCATATCTAACACCCCCCCTCAATTTCCACCCGCTGGTGAACTACCTCCTTGGTCCAATCCCAAGCTTTGGAAAGTGTCGGAGAACAAGAGCCTTGGTGAAGATGTTTGCTCCATTTTCTTCAGTAGGGTAATAAGTTATCTCCATGACCCCGTCCTCAATCAACTCACGCACATAGTGATACTGGATTTCTATGTGCTTGGTACGTGCATGGAAAACAAGATTTTTGGCGATGGCCATGCAACTTTGGTTGTCACATTTCAACTCTGTAGCCTCCTATCCTTGTATTCCTATGTGCCATAGGATCCTCCTCAACCATACTGCTTCACATGCTGCAACGCATGCAGCTTTGTACTCAACTTCAGTAGAAGATAATGCTACAGTTGGTTGCTTCTTACTGATCCAAAAGAAAATCCCTGATCCTAAAGAAAAGCAATATCTAGAAATTGATTTTCTGGTATCAATATCTCCTGCCCAATTTGAGTCACAGTATCCAACCAGAGATGATCCTTCTTCATAAAGAATACCATAATCAATAGTTCCTTTCACATACCTGAGTATCTGCATGCTTGCCTTCCAATGAGTTTGGCAAGGCTTATTAGAGAACCTGCTTACTACTCCAACAACATAAGAGATGTCTGGTCTGCTATTGCACAAATAGATTAGAATTCCTACTAATTTTCTGTATCTTCCAATATCCACTGGAGGTGAAGTATCTTCAATAGACAATTTTGTGTTGACCTCCATAGGTGTAGAAATTTCCTTGCAATCCTCCATGTCGAATGCCTTCAATATTTGTCTTGCATACTTTTGTTGAGAGATGAAAATCTTCCCTGGTTCTTGCCAAACTTCAAGACCTAAGCAATAATGCATTAAGCCCAAGTCTGTCATTTCAAATTCTGAACGTAGGGCATCTTTTGTTTGTTGAAGAAGAGAATCATCATTTCCTATAATCACAAGGTCATCTACATAGAGTACAAGCACAATTGTCTTCCCTCCTCTCTTTAGAACATACAAATTAGCATCAGAAGCACATCTTTTGAAACCTAGGTCCAAGAGATACTTATCTATCTGCTGGTACCATGCTCTAGGGGCTTGTTTTAGCCCATATAATGCCTTCTTCAGCTTACATACCTTGTTCTCTGAATCGAGAGCCTCAAACCCTAGTGGCTGAGACACATATACCTCCTCCTTGAGGTCTCCATTCAGGAACGCTGACTTGACATCCATGTGATAGACTGGCCAACGCTTATGTGCAGCCACAGCTAGTACTACTCGAATAGTAGTCATTCTTGCAGTCGGGGAAAATGATTCACAAAAGTCAATGCCTTCAACTTGTGAGTAGCCCTGTGCAACAAGTCTTGCTTTATATTTTTCTAGAGTAGCATCAACCTTGTACTTTAGCTTCCAAACCCACTTGGTGCCAATGACTTTATGCTTAGGGGGTCGATCCACTAGCTCCCAAGTTCCATTCTTCATGATATTGTTGTATTTTGTTTGCATGGCAGCCCTCCAATTCAGATCATGGAGTGCCTCTTCCACATTGCTTGGTTCCTTTGCTTCTTCTTAAATGAGATCGGTCATCAAGGCTGTGCTTACAATATGGGCACTTACCCGTCTCTGTTCCTCTATTCTTTGTGATCGCCTCGGTCCATCTGCAACCTGTTCTAGTGACTGTGGGATGGGGTTTGTAGAATCATAGAGCTGCCTCATCCAACGTGGCAATGGCTTTTCCACTTGGGTGTTGGCAGGTTGGTGACTTTCATACTCATCATCTAAAGATGATGCTTCCTTCTCTTGTGTAGAAAGGATAGCTCTTGGGCCAGGTTCATAGTGGATTGCCCCTTCACCTGATGATAAAGTGGAAGCTCTCTTTTCCTCCTCCACTGCATGTGGCTGCTCCTCCTTGAACACCACATCACGACTCGCCATGATCTTCTTAGCCTCAGGGTCATAAAGCTTATAAGCCTTCTTATCTTCGCTGTACCCTAGGAAGATACATTTGATGCTTTTTGGTTGAAGCTTGTTTCTCTCCCTATCTGGAACATGTACATAACATTCACTTCCAAATACTTTGAAATAGGAAACAGAAGGCTT
This sequence comes from Ceratopteris richardii, assembly GCA_020310875.1. NCBI lineage: Eukaryota > Viridiplantae > Streptophyta > Polypodiopsida > Polypodiales > Pteridaceae > Ceratopteris > Ceratopteris richardii. The sequence goes on along the minus strand of CM035417.1, from coordinate 69,689,110 downwards.
TTTACCAGTGTAGGCTTCTTGTGGAGTCTTTCCATCAAGTGCCTTGGTGTAGCTTCGATTCAAGATGTAGACAACAATGTCGACAACCTCTGCCCAAAATTGATTACTCAAACCCTTTCCTTTCAACATGCACCTTGCCATCTGAATGATGGTTCGATTCCGGCGTTCTGCAACACCGTTCTGTTGAGGACTATGTGCCACTGTGAGGCATATGCATACACATGTATGCATATGCATGCTTGTATGCATATGCATTCATGTATGCATATGCATTCATGTATGCATATGCATTCATGTATGCATATGCATTCATGTATGAATATGCATTCATGTATGCATATGCATGTATGTGTATGTATATGCATGTATGTGTATGCATATGCATGTATGTGTATGCATATGCATGTATGTGTATGCATATGCATGTATGTGTATGCATATGCATGCTTGTATGCATATGCATGCTTGTATGCATGTATGTATGCATATGCATGTATGTATGCATATGCATGTATGTATGCATATGCATGTATGTATGCATACGCATGCTTGTATGCATATGCATGCTTGTATGCATATGCATTCATGTATGCACATGCATGCTTGTATGCATATGCATGCTTGTATGCATATGCATTCATGTATACATATGCATGTATGTGTATACATATATATGCTTACAATATCGGTCATGTATTCTTGAATGAGATCGGTCATCAAGGTTGTGCTTACAATATGGGCGCTTGCCCGTCTCTGTTCCTCTATTCTTTGTGATCGCCTCGGTCCATCTGCAACCTGTTCTAATGACTGTGGGATGGGGTTTGTAGAATCATAGAGCTGCCTCACCCAACGTGGCAATGGCTTTTCCACTTGGGTGTTGGCAGGTTGGTGACTTTCAGACTCATCATCTAAAGATGATGCTTCCTTCTCTTGTGTAGAAGGGATAGCTCTTGGGCCAGGTTCATAGTGGATTGCCCCTTCACCTGATGATAAAGTGGAAGCTCTCTTTTCCTCCTCCACTGCATGTGGCTGCTCCTTGAACACCACATCACGACTCGCCATGATCTTCTTAGCCTCAGGGTCATAAAGCTTATAAGCCTTCTTATCTTCGCTGTACCCCAGGAAGATACATTTGATGCTTTTTGGTTGAAGCTTACATACCTTGTTCTGTGAATCGAGAGCCTCAAACCCTGGTGGTTGAGACACATATACCTCCTCCTTGAGGTCTCCATTCAGGAACGCTAACTTGACATCCATGTGATAGACTGGCCAACGCTTATGTGCAGCCACAGCTAGTACTACTCGAATAGTAGTCATTCTTGCAATCGGGGAAAATGATTCACAAAAGTCAATGCCTTCAACTTGTGAGTAGCCCTGTGCAACAAGTCTTGCTTTATATTTTTCTAGAGTAGCATCAACCTTGTACTTTAGCTTCCAAACCCACTTGGTGCCAATGACTTTATGCTTAGGGGGTCGATCCACTAGCTCCCAAGTTCCATTCTTCATGATATTGTTGTATTCTGTTTGCATGGCAGCCCTCCAATTCAGATCATGGAGTGCCTCTTCCACATTGCTTGGTTCCTTCACTTCTTCTTGAACGAGATCGGTCATCAAGGTTGTGCTTACAATTGGGCACTTGCCCGTCTCTGTTCCTCTATTCTTTGTGATCGCCTCGGTCCATCTGCAACCTGTTCTAGTGACTGTGGGATGGGGTTTGTAGAATCATAGAGCTGCCTCACCCAACGTGGCAATGGCTTTTCCACTTGGGTGTTGGCAGGTTGGTGACTTTCAGACTCATCATCTAAAGATGATGCTTCCTTCTCTTGTGTAGAAGGGATAGCTCTTGGGCCAGGTTCATAGTGGATTGCCCCTTTGCCTCATAATAAAGTGGAAGCTCTCTTTTCCTCCTCCACTGCATGTGGCTCCTCCTCCTTGAACACCACATCACGAATCGCCATGATCTTCTTAGCCTCAGGGTCATAAAGCTTATAAGCCTTCTTATCTTCACTGTACCCCAGGAAGATACATTTGATGCTTTTTGGTTGAAGCTTGTTTCTCTCCCTATCTGGAACATGTACATAACATTCACTTCCAAATACTTTGAAATGGGAAACAGAAGGCTTCTTGTGCATAACATTCACTTCCAGTGTAGGCTTCTTGTGGAGTCTTTCCATCAAGTTCCTTGGTGTATCTTCGATTCAAGATGTAGACAACATTGTTGACAACCTCTGCCCAAAATTGATTACTCAAACCCTTTCCTTTCAACATGCACCTTTCCATCTCCATGATGGTTCGATTCCGGCGTTCTGCAACACCGTTCTGTTGAGGACTATGTGCCACTGTGAGGCGTATGCATACACATGTATGCATATGCATGCTTGTATGCATATGCATTCGTGTATGCATATGCATTCATGTATGCATATGCATTCATGTATGCATATGCATGTATGTGTATGCATATGCATGTATGTGTATGCATATGCATTCATGTATGCATGTATGTATGCATATGCATGTATGTATGCATACACATGCTTGTATGCATATGCATTCATGTATGCATATGCATGCTTGTATGCATATGCATGCTTGTATGCATATGCATGCTTGTATGCATATGCATGCTTGTATGCATATGCATGCTTGTATGCATATGCATGCTTGTATGCATATGCATGCTTGTATGCATATGCATTCATATGCTTGCCATCTCCATGATGGTTCGATTCCGGCGTTCTGCAACACCGTTCTGTTGAGGACTATGTGCCACTGAGGCGTATGCATACACATGTATGCATATGCATGCTTGTATGCATATGCATTCGTGTATGCATATGCATTCATGTATGCATATGCAATCATGTATGCATATGCATTCATGTATGCATATGCATTCATGTATGCATATGCATTCATGTATGCATATGCATTCATGTATGCATATGCATTCATGTATGCATATGCATGTATGTGTATGCATATGCATGTATGTGTATGCATATGCATGTATGTGTATGCATATGCATGTATGTGTATGCATATGCATGTATGTGTATGCATATGCATGTATGTGTATGCATATGCATGTATGTATATGCATATACATGCTTGTATATTCATGTATGCATGTATGTATGCATATGCAAGTATGTATGCATATGCATGTATGTATGCATATGCATGCTTGTATGCATATGCATGCTTGTATGCATATGCATGCTTGTATGCATATGCATGTGTATGCATATGCATGCTTGTATGCATATGCATGCTTGTATGCATATGCATTCATGTATGCATATGCATTCATGTATGCATATGCATGCTTGTATGCATATGCATGCTTGTATGCATATGCATGTATGTATGCATATGCATGTATGTGTATACATATATATGCATGCATGTATGTGTATGCATATGCATGTATGTGTATGCATATGCATTGTGTATGTATGTATGCATATGCATTGTGTATGTGTGTATGCATATGCATGTGTGTATGTATATGCATGTGTGTACGCATATGCATATTTGTATGCATATGCATGTGTATGCATATGCATGTGTATATGCATATGCATGTTTGTATTCATATGCATGTTTGTATTCATATACATGTGTGTATGCATATGTATGTGTGTGTTTATACATATGTGAGTGTGTATGTATATGTATATATCCCTCTCTCTCTCTCTCTCTATCTCTCTCTCTCAATCGAAAACAAAACAATCACTTACATCGATGTAATTGTTTGAATCAAGGTTGTCAAAATATACTTGAAGTTCTCCTTCGTCGAATTTCCAAAGATTTGATCCCAAAAATCTCTTGCAAAACTAAAGAGAGAAGATATTAGAAAAGCAAAAACATAAAGAAAGAAAAAAGAGTTCTACAATATGTGCGATTTACTTACCAAAACTTCAGATCTATAAAAATAGAGGTGTGCTTAGAGAGAGAGAGAGAGGGAAGGAGAGGGAGAGAGAGAAAGAGAGAATTGTTTGAATCAAGGTCGTCAAAATCCTTTTGAAGTTCTCCTTCGTTGAATTCCCAAAGATTTGATCCCAATATCTCTTGCAAAACCAAACAAAGAACATATTAGTAAAGCAAAAACATAAAGAGAGAAAAAAGAGTGCTACAATATGTGCGATCTACTTACCAAAACTTCATATCTATAAAGATAGAGGTTTGTCTAGAGAGAGAGAGGGAGGGAGAGAGAGGGAGAGAGAGTGAGAGAGAGGGAGAGAGAGAGAGAGAGAGAAAGAGAGAGATGTTGGGAGTGATGGCTGGATGCACTCAGAAGATCAAGTTGGTGCTGCTAGACCTGTTTCACACCTGCCCTCCTTTGACTCCAGATATGTTTAGTAGACCCCTTGAGCTTCCAAATGATACCAAGAAACCATATATGTGCTTTGCAAATGTTATGAGTAATGATCAAATCAAGACAGACTACTTGTGACTTCAAAGTCCTGAAAAACTTGCTATTTTGGTATTGACACCCGCTCAATGTTATGCTCAGTGTGACCAGTGTGGTTACAATTAGCAAAATTCCTTCTAGAGATATTCTATTAGCTTAGTAAGCTTCCATTTGCAAGTGGAATGAAAGGAAATGATAAACTACACTCAGAGAAATCACTTTAGCAAAATTAGGATCATCCCCGACATTTTAGGAACTGTACAGAGAAATACCAGAGATCACTTCGAGCGCAATTTCTCCCAGATGGTTGATCCAATAACCTTCAAATTTTGTAGGCATATAGTGTGCTTCAAGCTTGTTCCAATGTGCTTTGAATCATCCAATTTGGTTCAGTAGATCTTGAGATATGCTCTGTTGAAGTTGACAGAGTTGAAGGTAGTCACTCAGAGAATAACAGAGATTATGAATGTATGTATATTGATTAAATCTAATGATTGTACATTCCCATTGGCATGTAATGTGATGCTCAATGGTACTCAGAGGTGTAGGCTATGGTGTAGCTCACACACACTCAATGATTTGCTCAGAATTGCCTCGGGAAGAGAGTCTACACCCGCGACTTTCTTACATAGCTTTTTATAAGAATTTTGAAAGAGTTTGAATTTTGAATTCAAGTTTTGGCTCCCTTCAATCTCTCCACTAAACTTAGGGAGATATTCCCTCAATCATACCATCTGCTTTTTCCACGACTTAGACCAGTAGGTGTGATTACATGAATGATTAAGTCGTATTGACTTTTACATTGGATAAAACAATAATAACCAATTAAGCATTGGTTCCTATGGTTCAAGGTTCATGTAAATACATCCTTCAAGGGTTCAAGCTTTTAGCCTTCCAAGATTCCAATGTTCCAAGCCAATGTGTGTAGGCTTGTTTTGCACCAACAAGAGAGAGAGAGAGTGAGAGAGAGGGAGGGAGAGAGAGAGAGAGAGAGAAAGAGTGACAAACAGAGATCTGCTTTGGCATGCGCAAACCCAACACCAAAAGATGTAGATTCAAAACGCTCAGAATGACGAATTTTGGTTTTGGGCTCGATTAAAAAGATTGCATCGGTATAAGCGTCGGTAATTCAAGTAAATTACCGATGCTTATATCGACGCTTATACTGACGCAATCTTTTCGAGGCAAAGCGGCTTTCCCAAATTGTTCGAGGATCATACCAACGCCGACACCTGACCGTCGGTATGCAGACCGTCGGTATTCCCTCGATATGTTGTAGTGCATTGCCATATGACTTTGAATGCCATATTGAGAAAAAAAAATGGAACTAAGGGGAAGGAAATGGTATGAAGTGAGCTTATAGACCTTTGAAAGTAGAAGGATGGCTAGGAAGTAGAAAGTGGAAGGTTATAGATCTTAGAAAGTAGAAGGTTATAAACCTTAGAAAGTAGAAGGTTATAGACCTTAGAAAGTACAAAGGAAGGGATGGTTGAGATAGTTTGATATTTACAACTCAATTGTCTATAAAAATGGAGAGGCAGAGGCCCATATGGGATCTCTTATGTATTTTAAGAGTTTAAAGATGTTCTTCTCTGTAATTCACATAAGTGGATGTAAAATAAAAACACATTTTCTGTTTTATTATAATTTAAAAACAAATCGCTTACTTTTGGAATATCTGTATATTTCTTCCTACTCATTTTCATATCTTTTCAATTTGGCAAGGGTTTACTTTGAGTTTCATACCATCTATTAACTCTTAAAAGATAAACTTCTTGAGACATTCTTTCTTTCCTAACCTTGAAAGAGAATCGTTTTGATTCATGATTTCATTGCAAAAAAAATAGAACTCTTTCAAAAGTGATAAAGATGATAATTCTTATATTTTTGCATTGGACGTATGTCATAATTAGAAACATGTCATGTGAAAACTTGAAAACGTATTGAACTTCCTATAAAAAAAAAGGAAAAATGAAAGTTCTATGTTCGTAACACTTAAGAAAATCCAACCATGCTCACAAACTTACCATTTTTGTGAAAGAATACTCCATAAAAACAAGTAATGCTGGGAGAATAAACGGAGCGGTCAACCAAATACGTAGAATGCAATTAGATAAGAGTCCCTCTTGAAAGTTCGAATACAAAGCAATTTAGAAGGCTTTGGTAATGTGACTAAACTTCTCTTGGGTAGGAGATTCCTAATTATCGTTCGTAGTAGAATCGCTAGCAACCCTTTAGTGGAAAATTGACATACTGGACACGCCAATTCTTACACATTTCCAAAAGCTTGCTTCATTAGATAATACGTATAGAAGTTGGTCTAATAACCAATTCTTAGGATGAAAAATTGATTAAATAAACTTATGCATTTCTATCAAATCCTTGAATCTTCTATCCTGTTTGTAAGAGATGGGGAAAAGTTATATTGATGCAAAGGTTTACGCATGTGGTATTATTGATGAATTAACCTTTCAAAGAGTTTTTTAGAGTGTCTCGGGAAGAGAGTTATCATAAGTATAACGTGATAGTGAAGAATGCTATCTTGGGAGAAACGATTACCACCTCGGGGGACAAAGTATTGTCAAAAATTTACATGACTCGTGTAAATTGTACTCCCTCACTTTTATTTTTAATTAAAGGAAGTTCGGCCTTAGCCTAATCTCTCGGACTTTAATTAAAATAACGAAGAAAAGTTATATGTGGATGGGACTAGCGCCCATGGGGCCCCCCAAATCCCTCACTTTACATGTTCTATCTTATCCTATAATCATGCTCTGCCTTATAGTCTTATGGAAAATCCCTCCTTATGTTGTGTAATATGTATGACTAAAAATACTTGTGTATTTAACCCTCCTGTAAAAATGATGCATTCGCGTGAAACGATGATTTTTTAGCTGTTACTGTACAGATATTATGGTGATAAATCTGTTGAGTGCCCTCCATAACTAGTCTTATTACCGTTGTCTGTACATTTTTACCCATATCTATTTGTAAATACTGGTGTCAAAAATCACCCAGCCTTGCCTCAGGAGGATCAAATGAGAGAGAGAGAGAGAGAGAGAGAGAGAGAGAGAGAGAGAATCAACAAGAAAATGTCCAATGATGCTTTTCCAAACCCGTTTGTGGTGAAATACGAAAGGGTGAATCTTCAGGAAAATTGGAGCACTCAGATATAGTTTACAAGAGACTCAAAACAGCTTGATTATTACGCAGACTTTGAACATCTTGAACATCTGGAGAGAAGGTGCCTTCAAGCGAGTTTACAAAGTAAAGACAGACGGCATAGAGAAACTATTAGCTGGTACATAATGTAGTTTAGCTGCTCAGACATGCAAAGAACATAGAAGAAGTATAAATTTTCCATCCGCTCAATCGACAGCCGATCGTGTTCCACAAATGTAAGTTGATTTTCACATTCTACAGTGCACTCGAAAGATGAATCAAAGGAGTCAGGAAGCCCTCTCTTTTTCCATAGCCATCAGCAGTTCTAACCGTTTTCCTTAGGGGATTGAAAACCTGCTGAACTCGACACCTCAAAGAAAGTGTTTGTACATGTGTGTTACTGGACGCTTTCGCGAGTCGGATGAAGTATACGGAAGGACGATGTCTTTTTTCTCTGAGTGTAAGTGCAAAGGACATCACTCTCAGAATGAGTGACGTGCTTCTGGTTTGATCAGTTATGCCGCGCCTATTAATGCCCACATTCTTCTTAATTTCATTCTGTTTGTAAGAACACAGATAACAATATTCTAAGCATACACTTGACAAAGTGGAAAATGTCTTTCAGACAGGTATTAAATGCTACCGATTATGAAACATTTGGAATGAAGGAGATACCCAGAAGTATTTTTCAGTACGAATGCGATATAATACAGCACAATACTAAACAGTGTTTGTAGAACTGTGAGGTATAATATGATATTAGTATAATTTTCTTACTTTCTGAATTCATTCAGTCAATGCATTGCTTGATGACACATATGAGCACTTAGGACGAGGACAGCATCACCTCTGAATATTGACTCCCAGTAAGAGGGGTGCAAGGTTAACTACAAGAGTAGGTCGATGATCAAACTTCCAAAAAAATAAAAACAAGTTAAGTCCTAAGACATCCTTCGAAGAGAAACTCTCATATGTGTAGCTGCATGCTTCAATCTTTGCTTTTTCCTTTTTTCTGCTTTAATTTAAAAGGAGGTATTTAAGACGGTACTTGCATTCTAAAGGACAAATGAGAAGTTAAAAATGAAGAGAATCACAAACGGAAACAATATGCATATAAAACAGGATTCAGAATCCACTTTTCTAAAACAAGAAAGAAAAAGAAAGCGATTTGGGTCTTATTCACCTATTAAGCTCGGTATGTCTAGGTTGTGCAATATTGTAATCATGCTTAGTATGCATGCCCATGAGATATATGATTTACTACTTTTCGGAATGGTATATAGTCCAGACTTACACATTGATTCTTGACATATTTGGGTCACCCTAATGTGTTTAAATCAAACTTGATCCTCTAGAAAATAGAGAGACTATGTGTAGAAAAATAAAGACAAACTCTACAATATACTGAGAGTATTCATGAAACCTCTGATGACACCGAAAATAGACTTCAAGAGACAAGGTTGCCCTTGAAAATACTTTGGTCATACAATGAGGAAACCGTTCCAGAAGTCAAAGTTGGGAATCTATTTATATATGATGGAATTGGCCAAAAAACGCTATCATTAGCTTTATCAACCCTTAAAGCTAACTTCTACACATTAAGGTGTGACTAACGGAAAATTGATACCTAAATTAGATTTTCACTAACAGAAAGACTGAGGTAAGATTCTTACATAATGAAACTATAATTTCATATGTCAAAATTTAGCTTCTGAATGGGCTACCTAGCGATTTATGTCACTAAAAACAATTTGCATCCCCTATAATTTTTCTTTGGCTGATGGAGACCATATGATTTACAAATAGCCTTCTAAGACTTTCCAATGTACACATAATCTTAGAACTTGACCGACTGTTGTTTGTTGACTAGCATGTTTGAGCAGTTTCTGACCTCATTCTTTTACCTAATACCATGCCCAATTGTACGCATACATGGGTGATCTTGTCCTATGGTCAGTAATGCCAGCTTCATCGCAAGCATAGATTAAATTCGTCAAAACCATAATACTAGGGCTGCACATGCTTCCTGTCAAAAATATTAATGGTGGAAAAAACCTTCATGTTGCCAAATTCGGTGTTGATATAAACCTCCAACATATTGAAACACAGCACGTGCAAAAGATAGAGAGAGAGAGAGATTGCACCACTTCAACATGTATCTTAAACCGTACGTATATCACAGCACTTGCACCAATACCAAAAACAGAAAATCACGAATAAAAAAAATTAATAGCAAAAGTGTGCTAACCTGTCTATACCTCCCCTCCTCCGGCCGTTCAACTGATTGATGCTTTTGATGAACATCGAATATGGAATGACCGTACATTATTGAAAGAAGCAGATGATGAATAATATGGAATGACCGTACATTATTGAAAGAAGCAGATGATGAATATTCTAGATCACATCTGCTGCACTTCATGATTTGAGCACAAGAAATATCAAATTAAAAGTACAGTTGAGGGATTTGAAGTATCTAACAGACCTTCAACTTACGCCGTCTTGTCGTTGAACCGCCGTTACCTGCCAGGATTGAAAACCTGCTGAACTCCACATCCTCAAACAAAGTGCTTGTACATGTGAGTTACTGGACACCTTCATGAAAAGTCGGATGGAAAAGGATCATCTGTGAAGTTGTAGAAGAACTATGCGAAAGGACAATGTCCTTTTTTCCTGAGTTTGAGCGGAAAGGACATCGCTCTCAGAATAGACAGATACCGAAGGCGGAAACTCTTATGTCGGATAGCCATTCCTACATATTGTACAGGTGCTTGAACGAATCTTCCCAAGCTGTCCGTGAGAAATGTGCAATATAGACGTATAGTTAATGGAATGAATGTGCTGTTTCCAGGGATAATATAAAGTATGTCGACCGTATTGAAGAATCTTTGATGATGGATTTTCTCTGAAATATTGTTGCTTCCAATCCCCTGAGGCGGAAATGGGGTACGGTTACCTCTTGGATATCACGAAATGAAGAACCTTTGATATGTGTGCCTTCTGCACGTTCAGCTGCTTTCGCAAGCACATTGCGAAGTGATGATTATTTTAGTTGCAGAGCTGTTCCACAGATCGCAGCCCCATGATTATCCTTCATGCCTGTTTGTCTGCACGCATTAGCCAGTTGGTTGAACTTCTGGCTTCTCATGGCTGGAGGCGGGGATTCAACATCTGGATTCTGAGGGTTAATATTTAATGATTCAAAACTTTATTACATATCACAATCGGTGGAAAGGAGTCGCTTGATATTGTTATTTTTTATTTGTTTAAAGGAGATTTATTTTTTTTTTTTTTTTTTTTTTTTTTTTTTTTTTTATAAAGGTTCGACAGCTTCAATTTTGAAAGTATATATGTACAGGTGAATGAACATAGTATTCGTGGGATATCTTCTATCTCACAAAGCCAACAATATTCGTGGGATATCTTCTATCTCACAAAGCCAACGTTAAAGCGTCTTACTCTTTAGCTTTAATTTTGAAAGTATAATTGTATAGGTGAATGAGCATAGTATCCATGGGACCTTTCGTATCTCACATAGCCCGAGTTAAATTGGCTTACAACTTGTAAGTTGAGTTACAACTGGTTTAAACTGGCCAAAGCCATTACATCCAGCCCGGGGGTTGAACTCTGGACCTCCACCTCAAGAGGCCAAAACTTTACCAAACCACCTACTATAAACATGGACAACGCTTGATTTCTTTAGGTGAGTTAGCTTAGGGCATTAAAAAGATTTCTTACTCATGACACCCGACTCAACCCTTCATCTCTACCTAACCAATCAGAGAGAACAAGTGAGGATCTTACTACAGATAAGCTACGAGGAAACCTAAGACCAAACACAAATTTAATGACAATACAAGCAATTGTTGTTGGTGCATGACAATCAACAATTGGTGATTATATAAAGCCTAGAAGTGAAGAAATGAAGAAAAGATTGAAGTTCAACTTCATGGAGTAAAGAGAAGATTCAGATAGTAAAGTTCTTTAAAACATATGTACATTAGCTTTGTAAATACTTCAATATACTTGAAGTAATGACGAATCAATACTCATATGTATATATAGATACGTGTAGATGGTCGTAATAGAAGAATGAGATGAAGCATAGATGAAAAGATGATGTGTATTGGATGTGTCATCCATCAGATGTATGAAGAGTTGAATAGGAAGAATATTCAGAGAATTGCGCGTCGATCTTTTCTCTAGTTCTCCTTCTGTGTTTGATTTTATCGGAAATCCTTTTGTACACATCTAAGTCCATAGTTAATCTATCTATGGTTGAAGTTTGAGAGTTCAATTGCAAACAGGCTGAGAGAATTTTGTGTAGGAACATCTATATGTGAGAAAGTGTTGAGTGTCTTCTGAAACATGCGCAGTTTCGATGGTCAAAGAAATGATCAGTTCTTACTGCACAGTGTAAAGTTTTACACAAATGAGGAGTCAAAATCTAAGTTGGAAGGTAAGCCATCTATGGCTAAAAGTTTTCTTAAACGGGTTTTAGATTGGGAGAACTATGTGTTAGAAGTTGCAGGTGTCAAAATCGATTCTACAGGAAGGCAGTTTCAGACATAGGTAGATTGTTTGAAGCATTTCTCATAATCTATTGAAGCTTTTGAAGTGTTTTAACTTGGAGGAGGTGCACAAACTCTAGGTGACACATCCTACAAGTTTCATCAGAGACTTTACACAAATGATTAATCAATGAGTGATTAATGTGCAGCAAACTTTTTTGTGAAATGACTTTCTTCACAGTTATCTAATTTCTTGATAGTTTGGTGATTGTCTCCCAAAATTGGTTGGAGTTTAAAGTTATTCTTGATATAGAGATGGTCTAACATCAAGGATAGCTTGTTCTTTTGGAGATTAACATTCTCCATCAGTGGTATCAGAAAGCAAGAAGTATAAAAATTGAGAAAAAGGAAGACCCCGACTGCTGCAGTAATACAAATTTCACACCTTGAAGGTTCAAAAGGATAAAGTGTAGAAGAAAGACTGAAGGAAGACACATAAAGGCTATCAAAGGATTAGAAGGAGCAATATTCGAAGCTAAGGTACATTCGTTCCTTATAAGGATTAAAGATTTGATGGTACAGGTGAAGAAAGGATGGAAGAGAGTCTCCAAATTGAGAAGTTGGATAGAGAGAACTATCCAGCTTGGTCTATGAGAATGGAAGCTCATCTTATGAGCAAAGATCTGATGGGATACATCATAGGAGAGGAAGAAAAGCCAGAGTTCAAAGATCCTAGTGTTCCAACTAGGGAGGAGCTTGCAGATATAAAGATTTGGATGAAGAAGGATGCTCAAGCAAGGAGCATAATCTACATGGCATTGAATGATTATTTGCTTCCTCATATCAGAGGACTTGAAAGTGCAAGTGACATTTGGAATGCTTTGGAAGAGCATTTCCAGAATACAACCAAATCAAGGAAAGCTTCATTATGGGCAGAGTTTACTACATTCAAGAAGAAGGCTTCAGAATCAATATCTGATTATGTGACAAAGATGAAAGACATTGCTGATTCTTTAGGTGCAGTTGATGAAGATATTGAAGAAGATAAGTTGCTAAGACAAATTCTCACAGGGCTAAGAGGAGATGAGAAGTGGAAGCCTTTTATTTTGTCTACAGAACTTTCATTAGATCATTTCACTCCTGATTTGAATCAATTGTTAGGACATATGCTAACTTTTGAGAATGATATCAAAGGAGATGTTGATAAGAGTGCAGGTCACGCAATGTATTCTAAAGACAAGAAGAAAGCTAGCAAAGGAAAGCAACAATCAGTTGAGGATGAAGGTACTCCAAGTCAAGCAAACTTCCTAAGAGGAAGAGGAAGTGGCAGAAGTAGAGGAAGAGGCAGAAATAACAAAGATAATGTCAAAGACTGTTGGATATGTGGTAAGACCAATCATCTATCTCATGATTGTTGGCATAATAATCAAAGCAATGGTAATTTTAATCAGAATTTTAATCAAAGAGGAAGAGGTGGCAGATATCAGAGAGGAAACTTCAGGGGTAGAGGTGGTAGGAATTCTTTTGGAAGAGGTGGAGGAAGAAACTTCCAAAATCAATCCTATAATAACACCTACTACAATTATGCATCAAATCAGAAAGAAGATTCAACTCTTATTATGACTGCAACATGTGAAGCCTCACATGAAGACATGAGAGTATTTTATATTGACTCAGGATGTAGCAATCATCTGAGTGGAAATATTGCTTTGATGACTGATCTAGATCATAAGGCAATCAATCATACAGTTCAAACAGGTGATAATACAAAGCACAAAGTAAAGTCAATTGGTTCAATTAAAGCCAAAGATGGAAGTACTCTCTTGAGTAAGGTTTTGTATGTTCCTACAATTCCAAAGAACTTGATCAGTGTAGGACAAATTGTGGAAAAAGGATATGAGGTAAGGTTCACTAATGCTGGAGTTTATGTTGAAGACCCTAGTCAAGGGTATAAACAAATTGTTACAGGGAAGAAGGGAGGAAGGCTCTTCACATTAAAGCTACAAGGTAATGTTGGACATGCTATGTTCACATATGGAGAGCAAAAGGTGTCTGAATTGGATCTTTGGCATAAAAGACTTGGACATTTTAATGAAATAGGTATCAAAGAAATGGTTAACAATGGTCCAATGCTTGGATTGCCTAATGTTGCAGGTCAACACATGACATACAGATGTGAAGCATGTCAGTTAGGTAAGGCTCATAAGCAATCATATAATAAGCATGGTTTTATGTATCCAGAAAGACTTGAATTGGTACATACAGATGTGTGGGTTCCTCAAAGGACTTCAGTATAAATGGTTCAAGATATTATGTCATATATGTTGATGATGCTACCAGGTGGATTACAATCTATGTGATCAAAGACAAGTCAGAAGTGTTTAATACATTTAAACACTATCATGCATATGCAGAAAGAATTACAGGTCAAAAATTGAAGAGGTTAAGGTCAGATGGAGGGGGAGAGTATTTCTCTAATGAGTTCAGTGATTATTTGTGGAATGTAGGTATAAAGAGAGAAGTTACTTGCAGGTACTCTCCTCAACAAAATGGGGTAGCAGAAAGAAGAAACAGAACTCTTGTTGAGTTTGCAAGATCCATGATGAAGGAGAAAAATTGCCCTAATTATTTGTGGGTTGAGGCTGTAAACACAGCCACATATTTGGTCAATAGGTTACCATGTAAAGCCTTGCAGGGTATGACACCATATGAAGCTTGGTGGGGTAAGAGACCTACCTTGGATCATTGTAAAATATTTGGATGCTTGGCATATGCATATGTGCCATCACAATTGAGGCATAAATTGGAACCTAAAGCAGAGAAGTATGTATTCATTGGTTATGATGACAAGCAGATGGGTTATAGGTTGTGGAGTCCATCCACAAAGCAATTCCTTATGTCTAAGGATGTTACATTTGATGAGCAAGGTACTTGGTATGCAGGTACACTTCATGTTCATGCAGATGTTGAAGAAGTTGTGAATCAAAAGAAAGGTAAATCAAAGGTTCAGATATTTGATGAAGAGGAGAATAATGAAGTACAGGTTGAAGTTGAAGAAGTGCCAAGGTTTGATCCAGAATATGATGAACCAGAAACTTCAAGAAATGGAGAACTCAGAAGGTCATCTAAGCACAAATGGCAAGCTACAAGGTATAGCTATGATACTTCATTCTTCACTACTAAAGATTATGCTTACATGTTAAAAGCAGATGAAGATCCATCCACATATGATGAAGCCAAAGGGAAGAAGAATTGGGAAAAGGCTATGCAGAAGGAATATGATGCATTTATGGAAAATGAGACTTGGGATTTGGTTCCTAAACCAAATAGCCAGAAGATCATTGGATGTAAATGGGTCTACAAAACAAAAAGGTTTGTAGATGGAAGTGTATCTAGGTACAAAGCCAGGCTTGTTGTAAAGGGATATGCACAGACATATGGTGTGGACTATGATGAAACTTATAGTCCTGTTGCAAAGATGACAACCATAAAGACTCTCATAGCAATTGCTGCTTGCAAAGGTTGGAAATTATCTCAATTAGATGTGAAGAATGCATGTTTGAATGGTTTTATTTCATATGAAGTTTACATGGAACAACCAGATGGTTTCAAAGATCAAGTGTATCCAGATCATGTGTGTAAGCTCAAGAGAGCTTTGTATGGGTTGAAGCAGGCCCCAAGGGCATGGAATTATAGGCTTGTAAAGTTCTTGAAGGAACTTGGATTTCAAGCTTCAAAGGCAGATAGTAGCTTGTTGGTCAAAGCAAGTGAGGATGGATTTATTTATGTTTGTATTTATGTTGATGACATAATACTTACAGGAACAGATGACAAAGGTATACACATGATTAAGAAGCAGATGGAGAAAGAATTCAAAATCAGTGATTTGGGAAATTTGTCATTCTTTTTGGGAATGGAGATTTCATATACTCAACATGGAGTATATGTAACTCAAGAAAGGTATCTGAAAAATTTGCTAACCAAATTTAAAATGGAAGATTGCAGGATAGCACCAACTCCAATGGAAGTGAATCATAGATTGAGTAGATATGGAGGAGAAGAATTCAAAGATATGAAGCTTTATCAGAGTTTGGTGGGTAGCCTGATTTATGCTACATTAACAAGACCTGACCTATCATATGCAGTTGGAGTTCTATCTCAATTCATGCATTGTCCTAGAAAGGAACATTGGATTGCAGGACAAAGGGTACTTAGGTACATCAAGGGCACACTTAAAGAAGGTTTGTGTTATGGATTTACTTCAAATACAAGAGTCAAAATATACAGTGATGCAGATTGGGCAGGTAATTTTGATGATAGAAGATCAACACATGGATATTTGTGTTATGTGGGAGATAAGCTAATTTCATGGTGCTCCAAGAAGCAACATACAATTGCTTTATCACCTATAGAAGCAGAATACAAAGGCATGGTAGAAGCTACAAAGGAAGTAATATGGTTAAAAACTCTTATGAAGAGTTTTGATATTGTTCAGAGTACTCCTATCATTTGTGGAGACAATACGAGTTCTTTATATTTGGCAGCAAATCCTATGTTCCATGCTAGAACTAAACATATTGAGATTCAGTATCATTTTCTGAGAGAGAAGGTTGTTGATAAAGAAATAGAAGTTATGCATACTCCTACAAAAGATCAACTTGCAGATATGATGACCAAAAGCTTGGATGGACCAAAGTTGCAGAGGTTTAAAGATATGGCAGGAATAAAGAAGATGCAGGTAATCACAATTGATCATTGAGGGGGAGCTGTTGGTGCAGGACAATCAACAATTGGTGATATATAAAGCCTAGAAGTGAAGAAATGAAGAAAAGATTGAAGTTCAACTTCATGGAGTAAAGAGAAGATTCAGATAGTAAAGTTCTTTAAAACATATGTACATTAGCTTTGTAAATACTTCAATATACTTGAAGTAATGACGAATCAATACTCATATGTATATATAGATACGTGTAGATGGTCGTAATAGAAGAATGAGATGAAGCATAGATGAAAAGATGATGTGTATTGGATGTATCATCCATCAGATGTATGAAGAGTGGAATAGGAAGAATATTCAGAGAATTGCCCAATCTTTTTCTCTAGTTCTCCTTCTGTGTTTGATTTTATCAGAAATCCTTTTGTACACATCTAAGTCCACAATTAATCTATCTATGGTTAAAGTTTGTGTTGGGGATGTAAGGGTCATGTGACCTTACCCCCATATTCATATATATACATCATATATAGAGCATTGCCTCAAGAGAGATCATTATGTGGGTTTCGAGGCTCCCACGCATATTCGCGCGTCGTTCCTCTCTTCTCTCTCATTCCATCTCCTCCTTCCTCCTCTTGTTCTGCACACCAAAGCCCTTCATTGGTATCAGAGCATGCTGAAGGCTCGTGTGCAAGAAGCTTCAATGGAAGCTTATGTGAGAAGAGGTAGAAGTGCAGGTCGGCATCTCTTGACAGCTGTTCAGTATTTCGGTCATAACTCGAGCTAGGAAGCTCGGATTGACGCGTTTTAAAGTTCTGTGCGTAGCTAACATAGAGAGCTACAACTTCACAAAAGGGCACAGAACCTGGCTCGGACTTTTGAAGTGCCGAAAATTCGAAAAACGCAAAGAATTGTAGAAGGCGAATCTACATTGAGTAGGACAGCAGGTCGGTTTTTTTGTCATAACTTGAGTTCTACAGCTCAGAATGCGATGATTCAACTTGCTGCTTGTAGCTTGGAAAGATAGCTACAACTTTGTAGAAGAACTCAGATCCAGATTCTGAGTTTTAGGTTGCCGAAATTGCAGAATACAGAGCAGTACTATTGCAAGTGAAATTGAAATTGACAGCAGGTGCTTGTTTTGAGCATATCTTTAGCTACGCACCTCCGATTGAGGTGTTCTTTATATCGTTACGTAGCCAAGAGTTAGATATTGAAGTTTGCTGAAGACCAAAAGTTCAGATTCAGAGGTTATCACCTCTGAAACAGCAAAACACAGAGCAGTACAGTTTTGCCCAAACAACCCTAATTGCACTTGGAGGTTGAATTTGCTTTGGAACTTCTTCGAGAGAGAATTTTTGGTGTGCAAGCTCTTATTTTCAGAGCTTCAAGACATTGTACATGTATGATCATTGTGGTAGCTCCTCCATATGAGAGTAGAGCATGATCTTGTCACGCGTTTGGCATGTAAGATGACATTGTGGTATACTCTTTTTGAGGTTTATGTCATCATGAGTTTGATCATGGATGTATAGTGGCATTGTGGTCTACATCTTGCTTATGCCACTTGGTTATGGATTTACTTGTCGGTTGCACATACTTTTGTGAGAGTTGATTTTGGATCTTGTTTGGTACTTGTATCTTTTGTTTTCTTTGCAGGTACATGATCCAGATTGGAGCCTCAGTTACATGTTTGTTTGTCACCGTTATTAGCATTTGGTCATTGATTGATATATATTTGCCAGTGTGATTTTTGGCTTATGTGGATGGTGATTCCCACATGGTTATTTTGGTTCTAGAGTCCATTTTACAGAGGAGATGCTGCCGAAATTTCATCGGCTTTTATGCTAGAAAGGAGCTCTAGTGGATCTTGAAGCTTGTGCGATAGCTTTGGATCATTGTCTATCTCCATTCACTTGGACTTGGTCACAGGTTATTTGTGACAGGTTGGACCATCTTGCAGGATTTATTCTTGAGTGGGAGTTGTATTGCCATTGTATTGGCGTGTATTGCCATTAGTTTTTTGGCACATGTAGTTGCCATTATCTTCTTGATTTATATCAGTGACAGGTGGTGAAAGATTATTCATTGTTCTTTGGTGATTGGTTATCTTGTTTGATTGCTCAGTTTACAGGGGATACTCTGTCGAATTTTTCCCAGGATTCTTTCACATCTACTTAGTCAGTTTGGAGACTTGGTGAGCAGGCTTATGCTCATGGTTTTATATGCATGGTAGATGCATGGTTATGTGACAGGTGGTTCACATGGTTTTCTTCTCCAGTGAGACATATGTGATGTGAGTTATGCATATGGATATGCAGGTGTGATCCTATTCAGGATAGAGTATTGTTTCTAGTCTCTTGTTATATTGCTAGTCTATTGGATTGCCAGCATGGTGTCTTCTCGATTTGATGGCACTGACTTTCCGAGATGGAAAGCTCAGATGTGGCATACATTGGTTCGTGCAGGGTTATACATGTATGTGCATAGAGATGCACAGAGGCCTCGTGACATGCCCGATCATGTATGGATGGATATGGATGCATTGGCCAGCTCCACTATCCGATTACAGCTTGTGGATTCTATATATGAGTCTGTTATGTATGAGGAGACGAGTAGTGCATTATGGCAGAGACTACATGATATGTATGCGAGTCCATTGACTCATGTGAGACATAGATCACATCGACGACTTCGATGTTGGCACTGTGGTCATGAGGGCCATATTCGACGATGTTGCTTCAGGCGGATGCGACGACGACGTCAGAGATATGCACGTGATGCAGATCAGCTAGTGGTTTCAGGAGATTCTATGGCAGTTGATTATGCTAGTGATGGAGATATTACTTTCTCCTATGGTTCATCTCATGATTCCTCTTGCTCATTAGATAGCACACATATGGCTTGGTTGCTTGATGCATTAGCCAGTTTTCATGTTACTCCACATCGTGAGTGGTTTTGTCGATTCTCAAGTGAGAGTCGTGGATGTGTGCACATGCCTGATGGTACGACATATGACATTGAGGGTGCAGGAGATATATGCCTTATGCTACCTAGTGGAGCATCACTTATACTCAGACATGTACGCTATGTGCCTTCATTCCCTATGAGCTTGATTTCAGTTAGCCAGTTACAGAAGAGCAGATATTATGCATTCCTTGGTGAGCATCATTTTCAGTTGCAGTTGGGACAACTTATGCTTGTTAGAGGTGCTAGGATTAGGCAGAGGTATCCACTGCAGGTACTTCATGTGAGAGACAGTCTCGTCTCAGTGGGAGTTCAGTCTTATGTGCGATGTGAGACTCGTCATGTCTCATTTTATCTACCTACAGATAGGTCTATTGACATTCATGATGCACATGTATGGCAGGATTCAGATGCTCAGATAGATGCATATGTAGAGCATGTTTTGGATGTTCATGATGCTTATGGAGAGCATGATTGTTTTGATCATATGGATGCTCTTATAGAGCACACTTTGGATGATCATTTGGATGCTTTAGAGTATGATGTGGATGCTCATGTAGAGCATTGTGATGATACTCAGTTAGAGTGTGATCATCAGTTTGACCTTGGTACTGATGTTGTGCAGTTAGCTCATGTAGAGCATGATCATACACTTGATGTGGTAGAGCAGGATTGCTCTCATGGTATACAGTGTATGGTAGAGCATATTAGCTCTCAGGATGCACAGCTAGATACATCCTTGGTTGATAGCATGGCTGATTTAGATGCTGAGGAGTCAGCAGTTATGCAGTCATTCTTGGACTCGCTCATGCCAGATGTTGACACAGATATTTCAGGACATGTTGGTCTTGATGATGGTGCTTTGGATGCCTTGGATACAGGCATGGCCGACATACTTAGGTTAGCCAGGATAGCACATGTTTTGTCAGCATTCGGGAGTCTGATGTACGAGTTGTTATGCTCGAGACCAGATATTGTAGTTGCTATTGGAGCATTTGCACTTGGAGTTGTCAGTCGTTCGATGATTGACATAGGCATAGAGCGAGTGGGAGCTTTGCAAGAACTTCATCAGTTCTTGCATCAGTCATATGTGCGCTCGACTCTTATCGATATGAGTCTAGAGCAGTTTGAGGTGCATGGATACACCTTGTTCGAGGCGGTTGGTGTAGGCTGATCTAGTATGGGTAGAGATCCGGACTCTTCCTGTACATTAGTGTATAGTCCTACATCATTCTTTGTATGTGTTACCACTTATGGTCACATTGACCCTTAAGTGGGAGATTGTTGGGGATGTAAGGGTCATGTGACCTTACCCCCATATTCATATATATACATCATATATAGAGCATTGCCTCAAGAGAGATCATTATGTGGGTTTCGAGGCTCCCACGCATATCCGCGCGTCGTTCCTCTCTTCTCTCTCATTCCATCTCCTCCTTCCTCCTCTTGTTCTGCACACCAAAGCCCTTCAGTTTGAGAGTTCAATTGCAAACAGGCTGAGAGAATTTTGTGTAGGAACATCTATATATGAGAAAGTGTTGAGTGTATTCTAAAACAGGTGCAGTTTTGATGGTCAAAGAAATGATCAATTCTCAGTGCACAGTGTAAAGTTTTACACAAATGAGGAGTCAAAATCTAAGTTGGAAGGTAAGCCATCTATGGCTAATAGCATTTGCTTAAACGGGTTTTAAATTGGGAGAACTATGTGTTAGAAGTTGCAGGTGTCAAAATCGATTCTACAGGAAGGCTGTTTCAGACATAGGTAGATTGTTTGAAGCATTTCTCATAATCTACTGAAGATTTTGAAGTGTTTTAACTTGGAGGAGGTGCACAAACTCTAGGTGACACATCCTACAAAGTTTCATAAAAAACTTTACACAAATGATTAATCAATGAGTGATTAATGTGCAGCAAACGTTTCTGTGAAATGACTTTCTTCACAGTTAGCTAATTTCTTGATAGTTTGGTGATTGTCTTCCAAAATTGGTTGGAGTTTAAAGTTATTCTTGATATAGAGATGGTCTAACATCAAGGATAGCTTGTTCTTTTGGAGATTAACATTCTCCATCAATTGTGAGGAAAGGGATGCGACAAATATGGGTCCGCAAGGATCAATTAGACATCTACGAGTCTCAAGAAAAGGAGAATCAAAAGGAATCCACTCGAAGGTGGCACCGACCTGAAGTGTTGATCAAAGATAGGCCCACACACGTAGTGCAAATATGGATACCAAAAGTATTGAAGGCAACTCAAGCCTCAAGGAATCAAATATGGATACTAACGACAGCTATCAAGATCATCACGGAGCAACCCACAAATCTCAAAAGAGATCAAAGGCAACACAGACAACTATTTAGAAGACAAGACACTTCCATGATACAGATGTCGTAAAGGGAACAAGTAGGAACTTTGATTGAAAATCGACACGAAAAAAGAGTGAAAGTACAGCAAAACAAAACACTTTTAGCAAAAATAAGAAGTTTGCAGAAGGAAATTCAAAGCCCCAAAGTTAGAAACAGAACTATCATTTTTTGTTTTGCTAAATATACTATAGAAACTATATTTTCATTTGATTTTATGTGTAACTGATTCTTGTTCCTTGGTAGGAACTAGTTTGTTTTATTGGAGATGAAGATAAAAATTTACAATTTGGCATTATATTAGATTTGATGTTGATATTTGTCTCTGGATATATTGATCAGTGTCCACACATATATAGACTTTGCTTGGTGTACATAGATATGAAAAATTTGGTTGATTTTCACATATTGATAGTTCCCTTATGTGTATAAATTTTTGGGAGTCTTATTATCTTGGTTCATATGTAGAAATCGGATCTCTTCCATAAATGTGGATGCTTTGTCTTGTATCCATAAAGTAGTCATGATTGTATATGTAGTATTTGGTCGATGCCCATACAAGTGAAGACTTTTGGTGGTGTTCGAAGATGTGAAAATTTCAGTAGATCTCCACAAGGATGATGTCCATAAATTTGTTTGAATCATATACGTAGTGGTTAGTTGTTCTTTTTGGTAAATAGAGTCATAAAAGTTGTTCTTTTTGGTGAATAGAGTCATAAAAATTGATTTCGCATGTGTACACCTGGTTGATGTCTGCATAACTTCTTTGAATGGTAACATATTTGTGTTGTTGATATATTTAGGTAGTGATGTGTGTGAACACACTAGGACCTCCCGGGCAATTTTTCCCTCTTTAGGAGGTTTTTTCCCCCCGGCTTGTATATATGCCTATTTTGCCCTAAAGGGTTACTTATCTTTGTACATTCTAGTGGTAATACACCCAGTATTGTGTATTGTGCTCCAAGCTTCTTCTTCCTTGTGCTATTCACGTGCTTCCACAGAACTCAAAGTCCAACAATTGGTATCATAGTAGGTCTCCGCTTCATCTAGGGCATCATCAACACCTCTTCGACTCTAAACACACTATCACAATGCTTGTGCATGCTATTTTGTCTTTTTGTGCCAAAGATGTATACAAGTTTCGGTTCACCAGTATAAGCTTCTCGAAGTCTGCTATAGGTTTAGTAGAACTTGACATAGTAGTTCTCTTCAACTTTTTCAGATACAATCACTTTTTTGCATTAGAGTATTTTAGTCAGTGGCCATGGTTGAAATTAGTGATGTATTTCGTATGTTGGCAGTTGCGGATAATTTGGATGGTATGAATTACCCATTGTGGGCTTATATGATGCATCATGTATTGTTCGCAAAAGAACTGTGGAATATTGTGCAGGGTGTTGAAAAATGTCCTATTAAACCTTCAAATACAGGTACTAAAACTTATGTAGATGGCATTGAAGATGATGACATTATTCATGTTCTTGTTTGTGCTTCGTTTTCTACTGCACCTACTATAGAGCAAATTTCTTGGGATGGCAAAAATGCTCAGGCACATGCATTGATAGCCTTGCCTATCAAACATGCCATTATTCCTCACATTTGCTCTTGCATAACAACTAAGGATGCTTGGGATAAACTTACCACATTATACTAGGCTAGGAATGAGGCTAATCTTGCTTAGCTTCGAAAGTAGTTGAAGAGTGAGCATATGAATGAAGGTGATTCTATGGATATATTTCTGACAAAGATCAATAACTTGAAGGAACATTTGATTTCTGTTGATGAAGTTATACCAGATATCTCACTTCTGAATGGTCTTCCTGATTCATATCAGAGTTTTGCTTGTACTCTTCGTTCAATGATGAAAGGCAAACCATATTCCTTGACATTTGAGGAGCTAGTCTCTGTTCTCTTGCAGGAAGATCAATCTAGGTGGAACAGGTCCATTATGCATGTTGCAGATCAAGCTTTCCTGGCTAGTCAGAAGGGCAACTGTAAATGGAGCTCATCTACTAATAAGCAGAAATCTACAAATGCTATACATTTGAAGAAGGAAGACAAAGAGGTGAAAAGAAATCAGAAAAGCAAAAATTCTTTTATAAGTACCGTAAAGGAAACGATCATATCATAAAGAACTGTCCAAAACTGGCTGCTAAAGAGGCAAAGAAAAAAGAGGCTGGAATGGTTGTTTGAGAGGCCTCTACACCAAAAACAGAGTCTCCTAATCTAGTGCAGAATGAAGAATGAGTGTTTATTACTATTTGCAATTTTGACCCATCTTCTCCTGAACAGTGTATGTGTGCAGTAGACTCAAACATTTGGTACTTTGATAGTGGGGCAACCAAACATATTACCCCACACTATAGTTTCTTCACTTCACTCGAGCCTGCCCCTACATGGAATACTGTCACATCCACCAACAACTCCTCTTATCCTGTTATGGGAATTGGTAAGATCATTCTGACTATTGTTGATGGTAGTTCTTTTACTTTGTCGAATGCTTTATTTGTGCCTGGGACCAAGAAGAATTTGTTATCAGTTTTAGCTTTAGCTAAGATTGGCTTGGTTGTGAAATTTGTTGATGACATATGTACAGTTCATGATATGTCAAATGGCGATGTGATTATTGCTTTTTGCATTTTATGTCGTGGGCTATATAAGCTCATAGACTATGAAAAATATTTGAATGATTTGGCATGTGCAGTACATGATTCTCAGGCTATTTCAGATGCAAATCTTTGGCATGCACACTTTGGTCATTTAAATTTTGCTAGTTTGCTATGCCTGCAGAAATTTGAAATGGAGTCCTCTTTGCCCAAACTTGAGGCACCTGACAAACATGTATGTGAAGGTTGTATTTTGGGCAAAATGCAATGTTCCTCATTCCCAAAAGATGGTTTAGTTTGAGCTACTTAGAAATTGCAGCTTGTTCACGGTGATGTTTGTGGTCTTATGCAGGCACCCTCTTTTGGGAACTATCTTTACTTCATGAATTTCATTGATGATTTTTCCAAGCATGTATGGGTATATCCAGTCAAAGCAAATTCCAAAGTGTTTATGTGCTTCAAATAGTTTTTGGTTTTGGCTGAAAATGTGTCAGCATGTAAAATGGGCACCCTCCATTCTGATTGGGGGGGTCATATGTCTTCTGAATTTAATGCATTTCTGGCTGAATGTGGGTTAAAACATTAGTGTAGAGTGCCATATACACCTCAACAAAATGGAGTTGCTGAATGGAAGAACAGGTCACTCATGGAGATGGCGAGGTGTATGGTCAAGAGTCAGGCTTTACCACACAGTTTCTGGCTTGAGGTTGTTATGTGTGCAGCATACGTACTTAATAGGTGTTCCATTAAAGTGCTGCAGTCTAGCACTCCATATGAGGCTTGGCATGGTTGCAAGCTATCTGTTGCTCATCTAAATGTTTTTGGTTGTTTGGCATATGCATTAGTGCCTGAACAACAACACAAAAAATTGGATGAAAAAGTGATGAAATGTATTTTTGTTGGGTAAAGTTCAGAAAGTAAAGGTTATCGTCTATATCATCCATAGACTAAACGCATTTTGGTTAGCCATGATGTTGTTTTTGTGAAAGATGCTATTCATCCATTACTTTCATGTACAAAGGAGACATATGTTAGCTCCAAAGACATGTATGATACATTGCTGCCTCTCTTTACAGGTGAACAGTCTAGTGTTGGTCCAAAGTCTGCACCACTGTCATGTCATACTTGTTCAAGCTCTCATAGTGCCTCTTTTGCATCAGATTGCTATGCTATGGCTACCTCTAGTCTCTATGATGAGATTGAGCCTCGTTCGCTTGATGAAGCACGAAATTTTGAACATTGGATGGCTGCAATGCAATCTAAATATGATGCTATCATGAAAAATGGTACCTGGTCTTTATGTGACTTGCCTCCTGACAAGAAGCCATTGGCACTAAGTGGGTATACAAGCTGAAGTGTAAACCTGATGGAACATTTGACATGTATAAGGCTAGGCTTGTTGCAAAGGGTTATGTGCAGGAAAGAGGCATTCATTTTGATGAGACCTTTGCACCTACATGCCGAACGACTACTGTTCCTAGCATTTGTGCACTTGCAGCTCATCATGGTTGGAATGTACATCAGTTGGACATTAAAACTACATTTCGTAATGGTGACTTGCATGAAGAAGTGTATTTTTTTTAGCCCCATGGCTTTGTGTAGAAAGGGCATGAAAACCACGTGTGCAGGTTAAAGAAGGCATTATATGGTTTAAAGCAAGCACCACATGCTTGGTATGAAAAGATACAAGCCTATCTAATTGCACATGGTTTTGAGAAAAATCGAACTGAGAGCACCTTATATGTTAAGCATGCAAATGATGTGCTTCTAATCATTGTTGTGTATGTTGATGACATTCTGGTCACTGGTCCTCATGAGAAGCATATTGCTGATTTCAAGGCTGATTTGCATGCCTCATTTGAGGTGTCTGATTTGGGGCATTTGCATCATTATTTGGGCATTCAATTTATGCAAGTTGATGGTGGAATGGTGTTGTTCTAAGCTAGGATAAGCTCCATGCTAAGAAGTTCCACCTCCTTAATTATGAATCTACAGAAGAGATAGGAGTGATATGAAGATCGTGAACGCATGAAGTAGTGAAGGTGAAGGTGAGAAGCATGAAAAATGCACACACACATACACACACACAAGGAAGAGACAAGCGAGACACAATGAAAAGTAGAAAGTGGACTCTATTGCTCAAGAACACTCTTACAAGCTCAATTTAGCTCTAAGCTCTCGGCAACCAACACAATCCAACCTCAAAAATGAGCTCTCTAGCTCTTTTTAAAGATTCTAGATTAGTTTTGATCGGTTTCATACCTAGTGATCGGCATAGTTAAAAAATAGGTTCTCGGGGTCATTTGGAGGTCTAAATGAGATCTAAAAATAACCAAAATTGGTATGATCGTTCTCTCTAAGCTCCTCAAGCTCAAGGACTCCTTAGCTTCCACAAAATGGAGCTAGTAATATACAAAATTGGGTGTTTTATGATACATATATTACAAAAGTGATGAAAATCACTATGTGTAGTTTTGAAAAAGTACTATCAAGTATATTTCTTTGAAAAAAATGACTGCATGGCTCCCCTGCAACTCTTTACAATCCACCTCTACATACTTCCTCTATGTTGATGCCTATGGCTGCAGCTAACACCCCCTCCCTCTCACATCTGTCGTCCTTGACATATCCTTGTGATGGGGTCTGCGTAATGTAGTTTTGCAAGAGGTCCTGTGCGAGGGTGTGCTCAGCGATGCGAATTCCCTGTGTGAGATCAGCTTCTAATTTTTCCCAATTGATGGTTTGGGGTTCATCTGGGGATGGGATCCAGTAGTGTATCGAATATACAAGTTTCTCGCAAATGAACAACTGAAGGAGATGGGTAGGCCGACTGATGAAAACTTCAGAATGGTATTCCCAAAATCTCGTCGTGAAAATTTCTTCAAAAGTCATCTTGTAACATGTAGGTAAATACTTGATGTGGTAGTGCCATGTGTAACATACCCGGAGTGATGGCGTGGTGCTCATATCATATGCGACGTCTCCGTTGCCATGCTCAAAACTTGGGGTATTGACATGTGGTGCTTTGACGTGGTGAAAGATATTAAAAATCGTTTGCATCATATCAAAGATCTTAATGGTCATATGTGAGATGACATCATCCATGGGGTGGAGTCGAGGGAGCCAGTGGTGGATGGTCGCCATCATGTATCCAACTATTGGAGGGCCATGTGGTGGCATGCTCAGATCATATGGTTGCATATTGCTCAAGTCTTCAAATCCTCCGCTAGTGAGTTCTTCTTGTAGTATTTCCTGACTTTGCTCTTCTGATAACTGTCGGTGCACCCAAATGGCTTGTATATTGTGGTATAGTTTCTGAATGGCCAATGTATAGGTGGCGGCTTCAAAGGCGTCCTCTTCGTGGGTGCTTGTATCTCCTTGAGCTTCAGTTTGCTGCTATTGCTCTTCCTGTTGGTCCTCTTCTTGTGAGTCAAGACTGGATTGACTTTCTTCATCATCGCCTTCTTCATCATCGGTCATCATCTGATCTTCCTCATCTGAAATGGACACTAATTGTTCTTGTTGTTGGTCAGGTGGTGTAGTAGGGTAACTTGGCCTCTCATATTCTTGTGAGAAAAATTGTCCTTCAAAAAACTAAAATTCACTCAAAAATGCATCGTGCATCTCGAAATCAAATGTAGTATTAGTGGGCTCTACCTCGAGATAAGGTATGGGAAAAGTCAATGCATCTGCACCAATGGTGGTGGGAATCTCTCTGGCTTTTGTAGTAGCTGCTTGAATGGAGGTTTCTGAGGAAATCACTGCACTGGTGGTGCCTTCGGTTATTATAGGACATGAGAGTTGGATGCGTATTAGTGGTACAGGTGCAAGAGGTTCCGTGGGAGACTGTTGAGGGGATGGTTGAGTGGAGGGCGACTCGGGGACCTGTAGGCATGGAATTGAGCCTCTCATACGCTTTCTTGCCCTAGCCTTACTAGATTTGCATGCCTTCTTGGTGGTTCCCTTAAATTGTTTTAGCTCCTCGCTGGTCATGGCATGTTCCATTGGTGAGTCGTAGGCCAAACACATGTAGACTATTCATGTGAGAGCACAACATCCATGGATGACATGCTTTCATTCCCATCTATTTTGTGCTAAGTACAATTGATCTTGAATCCACATAGCAAGGTTGATTGTTTAAGGGCCTGTATTGGCTAGATATAAGGCAAACCAAATGTGTTTCTACGGAATAGTGAAGCGATCCTATGTAGGGAAAGAAAAATGCTGCATGCAAATATGTAAGGGTTTTGATAATTCCGTTGTGATGGCCAAAATATCAGCCCACTTTAAACCATCACCTCTTTTCATAGGCTCAAGAATGAGCCTTTCTCTTTCTATTGGCGTGTGAGTACCATGGATCTTTAGGGCGGCTCAAATGAGGTCTTTTAAGAGATAAAATTATTATAAGGGGGGTCATTCACTAG
The DNA here is from genome assembly GCA_020310875.1 of Ceratopteris richardii. Classification (NCBI taxonomy): domain Eukaryota; kingdom Viridiplantae; phylum Streptophyta; class Polypodiopsida; order Polypodiales; family Pteridaceae; genus Ceratopteris; species Ceratopteris richardii. Next base: position 69,659,949 of record CM035417.1, on the reverse strand, counting down.
TGATGGCAAAATAGAAGTTCCTGACAATTCCTTTCGCACAGGGGGTTTAAGAGTGGTTACCAAATAGTAGCATTGATAGAAATTAGGTTTTGGCAAGGGTCCACTGAAGTACTCTATGAATCTATCCCTAGCCCAAATTGGTTGTAATTCCTTTGACTTCTGAAGATCTTCAAACTCGTGTGAGAAAAACTCGTATCTGCCCCATGTGTTACCACTAAAACAAAGCATCGAGTCATAGATGTAGTTTGCGTCTGCTAGAGATCCTGCAAGTCCTTAGAACCAATGTGAGTTGTTGTGTACTTTTTTGGTGCGTCCAAGAGAAGGATCATCAATGGACCTTGAAATTCCGATGGTTGCGATGTATGGTAAGACTCAGGTAACAGATTATTGAAATTGACAGTTGGCATACTGTGCCCGCCTCTGAGGTTCTTTCCATTTGTATTGTGATTGACTGTGAGTGATTAAGATATGTTACAAAAGGATAATACATTAGTATGGAAATTAATTATGATCCCAATAAAGTGAGACCGCAATCCCTTTCCATAACCGATGCACAACCCGTGTAGCCTTGTGTTGTGAGGTGGTTTATGTAGTGATTTCTCAAAAACTAATGCAGGATACTAGAATATTCCTTGAGGGAATGTTTTCATCCTCAAGTATTTTATCATTGGTTCACTCCATTTTGGTGTAAGAGATACATGATACAAAGTGCCACGTTCCACAGGTGGTCTTTCGCGACAAATAGGGCGTTCTTTACATAGCCTATAGACATTTGCTTCCATAGATGGCCAATACACTCCTAGTCTGTGCAAAGTCTACAATGTTCGATGTTTCAAATGATGTTGCTTCAATGCACCTACATGCACTAATTGCAACCAATTCTTATGTTATGATTCGTCTATGCAACAAGCAAGAATTTTTTGATTTTGTTTATATATGCTTCTTGCTAGTATCTAGTATCTTTATGACTTGGTGGTTTCTCCTTCTGTGATCCTAATCCTAGGATTCTTGGGTGCAAATGTGAGAACAAAAATAATGGGCGTGGCCCATTTAGGTACTATCTCAAGGTTAAACACATATGCATCTAGTAGTTCATCCACTATTCCTTGAGGGGCTTCTCCCATAGTTAATCGTGAAAGGTGTTAGGCTCTAAGGTGGGTCCTTCCCTTCTTGGCTACTACTTCGAAGTCGTATTCCATTAGTAAGAGAAACCAATGTATCAATCGTCTAGTGTTGTCATTCTAGCACAATGGGAAGTGCCAACGTGAGGAGCTTCACCTCGTAATTGTCAATCTGTGGAGAGGTTAGGCCCATATGAAGATCAAGAGCAAATGATGTGTATGAAGAAAAAGGTGAGAAATGCAAGAGCATACACACACATGCATACACACACACAAGGAAAGTCGCGATGGAGATCAATGGAAGGCAAGAAGAGAACTCTTAATCATATTCATCATCATCTAGTTACAATAGCTCTTCTAGTTCTAGCTCATAGATTTTTTCATAAACTAACAACAACCTCAAAATGAGCTCTCTAGCTCTATTTATAGTTTTTGCCTAGTTTTGACTGGTTTCACATCTAGTGACCGACATAGTTAAAAAATAGGTTCTACCTCTAATTTGAACTATCTAACGGCTTCCAAAGATGATAAAAATTGGTGTGAACGTTCTACCTAGACTCATCAAGCTCGAGGACTCCTCGGCTTGCAAAAAATGGAGTCGCATCCATGATAATTGGATGTATATACATATGATACATTGGTTTAGTGATAAAAATCACTGTTGTCATGATGAAATCTTTTGTGTAGTTTTAAGTGCTTCCTCTTCTTCTATGACAAGAACTAGTACTCGACCCTTTGTCTTCAACACTCCCTCCTCCTCATTTCTATCGTCCCTGATAGAACCTGATTTAGCATGATTAATGTAGTTTTGTGAGCAGGTCTATTGCCAATGTGTGTTCGATGATGCGAAGGCCCCGGATCAAATCACGTTCAAGCTTCTCCCAATCAATGGGCTGGGGTTCATATGGAGGTGGGCACATATAATGTTCTAAATACATGATTCGTTCACAAGCAAACAAGTGTAGCAAATGTGTTGGACGACTGATAAACACTTCTGAGTGATATTCCTAAAAGCCGGTGGTGAACATTTCTTCAAACGTCTGCTTGTAGCAAGTGGGCATATACTTCGATCTGGAGTGCCAAGCATAGCATACCTTGAGAGATGGTGTGGTGCTCGTATCATAAACGAGGTCCAAGTTTGCATATTCAAAGCCTGGTGTATTTATAGTGGGGTCCTTGACACGTCGAAAGGTCTTGAATACAATCTGCATCATATCAAAAATCTTTATAGTCATTTATGCAACGATATCTATCATTTTGTGTAAACGAGGCAACCAATGATGAATGGTGGCCATCATATAGTCGATAGTCAGGGTATTATTCATGGGAGGCACGAGATAGGGATAATTGATCCAATCCTTGCATTGATGATTATTTTGGACCTTAATAGAAAATGCCTTCCAAGTACGTCTGCACGGGACCGACCCATAACATGGGTTATACTTCAGGTGTGTTGGTGTGCGCATCCAGGTATGCATCATTTCTGGGTACTTTTGTAGTAATTCTGCACGCCAAGTGGGTTGATAGTTGTGGCCTCGCTCTGCTTCTAGTGGAACATCCTCGGGCTCAAATTGCATAGTGTGGGTGGGGTGCTTCTTAGTCTCTTTCTCCACTTGAAAATTATATTCCTCTAGCAAAAGGAAATATGGTTTATACTGTATTCACTGGACATTATATGTCTGCGGGGGGCGATAGCGGAAAAATAAGGAGACTTCAGAATAACTTCTTCGAGATTTGCCATCACGTGGAGTTGCGCATCTACGCGAGCAGAGTGTGTCTTACCCAATTCTTCGATGGTCTTTAACCAAGCTAGCGGCAGTAATTCGTAAGTGTCCTATCCTTCAAGGGATGAGCTACCACCAACAACAAGTAAGGGTACATATTCTTCTTCGAATGTTTCCTCGATAGGGATAGGTATCATCTCCTCTCCTTCCAGCAGATCAGGTGGTGACTCTGGTCGAGGGGGTTTGGTCATATTAGATACTTGCACCTGTAACTCTTGTACTTTCATATGTAGCACAGTCAATTCTTTCAAGAGACACGATGGTGCCACTTCTTGTACGATAGTGGGTCCCAAAGAATCTTTAAGCAACAAAGTTTTATTGGTTTCCTTGAGGGTTTGGCATTCTTCCTGTAAACGGTCATAGTCTTCAAGCACACATGCATGGTCTTCCAATAGTATCTGCATCGATTCGGGGGGAACAGCCTGAAAGCGGGACAGACTAAGTGGTGTATCCGGATTGTCCAATGTAGCCTCAAAATTCTCATGATTTTGATGTTGTAGACGTCGATTTTCCTCCTTTGTTGCATTGAGGTGTCGACGAACTAGCGCCATGTTGTGTGACAGTTGGGCATTTCGCATCAAATGAACATCTAATTGTGATTCAAATTCTTTCACACATTCATGTATCTGAGCTTCAAGATTTTGTTGCTGTGTCTGATATTCGATTTCCAAGTTTTGTTATTTTTGGTTAAGATCCTCATTCTGCATGGTGAGCGCATCTAAGCATACCTGTAATTCTTGTGTTGTCCGTTGTAGGGCGGAATGCTTCTGCCCGAGCGATGAATATTCGACATTAATTTGTTGCATACACCATATCATTTGCGGGAGAGTCGCATCAACAGTGGATGATGAAGAAGATGCAAGGGTGGGAAATGTGACATGCAGGGTGGTGTGTAATGCACTAGGAGTGGGACTAGGGTTAGGGATAGTGGATGCAGTGGTGAGTGACGGGAGCGACATGCAAATAGGTGATGTGTGAGATGTGGTACATGGTGTGGTGGATGCATGTAATTGTGTGTCTGGTGAAGTGGTGGGTGAGATGCCCATGTCACTAGTGGAAATTTCAGTGATTGCCACATGAAAGAGTGGTGTCGGTGCTATGGTGCGTGGTGGTGGGTGCAATTGTGCTGTGATAGGTGAGTGAGGAGGTGTGCTTGGTGGCCATAGAAAGGGAACTTGTGGCCGAAATTCTTGCGAGGGTTTCACAAACGGAAAAGGTGTAGATCGAGGTTGCAAAAAGGATGTGAAAGAACTATAGAAAGAGGTTGGCTATGTGGAGATGGGAAAGGAGTATAATGGATTAGTGGTATATGATGGAAAGTGAGGGAGCAGAAAGATGATGGGTGGTGTCATAATAGGTGGAATGGAGTGGGAGAAGTAGTGAGAATGGGCTAGATTCAGGGGACCAAATAGAGATGGGGGATAGAATGCGAACCTCAGGGCTATCTACAACATCAGGGGAGGTCGGGGTTGGGACTGAGTGATAAGGAAGGGTTTCACTAAGGGTATATACAAGGGAAGTGTCTTCCTCGGTCAAATCGATTGTGGAGGATCCCACGGGGTTTGCTGAAGTGATGGGACCATTAGGGACACGAATGTATGTACTTGGGCATTTGAGAATGCGAACCCATCAAGGGTCAAACTTTGGTAAGGGCTTCCGTAACAAAAAGCGTAATGCTTCAGGTGCACCAACAAATTTTACCAACTGTTGCATAGCCGAGATAAAAGTCTCTTTGAAGCCTCTGCTGACCAGCTCCTGTTGTAAGATGGCTTTGCTTTGTTCTTCTATTAATCTGGTTCGTGCCCAAACTTTATGCATGTTATTGTAAAGCCGTCAAATGGCGATGGTGTAAGCTGCTGCCGCTGCCGTTTCTTCTTCGTACGTGCTAGCTTCTCCTGAGATTTCAGCATAGGATTTCGATTGGTGTACTTCTTCCTCGCTAGTTTCAGTATCAGTGTTGCCTTCGTCAGTCACTATGCGATTGTCTTCTTCCTCGTCAGAATCAACATTCACACCCTCTAATGGTGTACTGGGATAAGCCAGGCATTCAAATTCTTGAGAGACAACATGGGTATCTGAAAACTAAAAATCACTAGACAATACATCAGCAATCTCAAAATCGGATGTAGTATTGATGTCTTCCGTGCCTAAACTTGTAAAGGGGAAGGTGAAGGAATCAGAGACGAATGTACAAGTTGCTATGGGAGATTCTTCAGTTGTGGTGGCCACAGTCATAATGGTCATAGGCACGGTGGTCTCTGCCTGGGATACTTCAAAGAGGGTGGCAGATCTGCTCAGGTGAACACGGAGAGGGGGAACCCTTTGTTGTGGTTGAACTGGAGATTGTTGAGGTGAGGTTTCAGGTGTGGGTTGAGGTGATGGTGATGCTGACACTTGTAGACATGGGATGGTGCCATGCATGCGCTTGACTCGTTGGGGTTTGGGGGGTCTTGTGGTCTTCTTGGAACCTTTATATTGTTTCAATTGTTCAGCTAGTAGTGCTCTCTCTATAGTAATATCATAGGCCACACACATGTATATGATGCATGTGATAACACATCATCCATGAACGACCTTCTTCTTCTCCCATCGATGTCCGGTCAACAAAAGCTGATCCTTTATGTAAGTGGCGATATCAATTGTCTAAGGCCCTGTGGTAGCCAAATACAAACCAAACCAAAGACACTTGTGTGGGATGGTGAATCGTTCCTGTGCAGGGAAAGCAAAGTGTTGTAGACAGATTCGTAGCGGGGTGGTTAACTGAGGGGTGATGGTGGAGATGGCATGCCATTTATCAATGTCGCTTTGCTTCATTGGTTCTAGGATGAGACGCTCCTCTGTGGGTGTATGAAGGTCGTGAATCTTCAGTGCAGTCTTGATTAAGTCCAGAGTCAATGTAAACTTCTTGAAAGGTGGGTCATTCACCAAGGATGGTAGTATGAAGACAGGGTCCAATTCTTTGTGCTCCCGCTCTCTAATAGAAGCCTCTAAATAATAACACCTATAAAAATCCGGTTCAGGGAGTTCTGCACTGAAATAATTTGCAAATCTTGCCCTTTGCCATATAGGTTGGAGTCTTCGCTATTTTGGAGATTCTCGAATTCTCATGAAAAGAATTGGTAGCGTAACCACTCATTTGCACCGTGGATCAGATTAGCTTCATATATGAATTCTGCCTCTCCGAGGGGCCCTGCAAGACCTAAGAACCAATGTTCCTTGCCGCTCATCCTTTTTGTTTGTCCTTGAGGTTGGTCTTCAATGGGCATCAGTCCTGTAAAACCCTGGAAATCCTCCGGGAAATCCTTAGGCAAGCTCTCAAATGGAAGAGCCGAGAAATCCACAACCGATCGCCCGAGCATTGCGCTTGTCGAACCTTCCACTTGCATGATGGAAAACTGGTGTTGCGGACCTAAACTGAAGTGAAGAGGAAAACACATTAGTCATGGAAAATAATTAGGATCACAAGAAGATGAGACCTCCATTCCTTTCCACCACCAACATGCTTCCCGTGCGGTGAGTGATTTTAACGATGTGAGAAGTGAATTGTGAGAAGTGCGTGCTTGACTATGAGTGGGAGTGTGTGAGGTGCATGACTTTACAATTGGTTTCGAATGAGTACTGACCACAAAGTTAGTGTATGTTACAAGGACAGTGGTGATATGAAGTTGTCTAACTGGGTCGACGTGTAGTGGTTAATAAGAGTGTTAGTTTCATTAAGTCGATGGTCAGAAATATTTATGTGTGCATGTAGATGATATCATTCTTATAGGTGATGATGCAGATGGAATCAAGAAGCTCAAATCTCAAATGAAAGAAGAATTCAAGATAAGTGATCTTGGATTGCTGACTTATTTTCTTGGCTTGGAAGTTGTCTACACAAATCAAGGGATGTTTCTTACCCAAAGAAAGTACATTAAGGATATGATTGCAAAGCTCAAAATGCATGACACTAAGGTTGCAGGTAATCCCATGGAGGTCAATCACAAGTTAAGTGCTCATGAAGGGGAACCAATTGAAGATATTACAAGCTACCAAAGTCTAGTTGGAAGCTTGAATGTGTAGCCTCCTCATGGAAGCTTCTGATAAATGAGGCTTTACTAGAAACTTTGAATGGTGTGGTGGAAGGTCATCAATATCATACATTGGAATCTACACACATGAAAAAAAAGCATTAGTATTCCATAAATGAATGAAAAGTAAACTTTAAATATAAATTTAAATATGTAAGTTAATTTGAAAAGATTTTCAATCGAGTAGAGTTTTCAACACAGGATAGGTGGATAGAAAGTTTTCATTGTTCTCTAGCTAAAAGGTGCTCTTGGAGGTCTATGCCATCCATAATTCACTAACAATTCATCACCAGTATGTAATGAAGTAATGGCATTGACAACTATGTATCTTGCTACATCTCTACTCATGTATGGTGATTCATGACTATTTTCATGCTCCTCAAATGTGTAATTAGTCATTGAACTATTATATCCTCGACTAGTGTTTATTAAACCTACTATATTACCATGCATGTAAGTTCTTCCATCAATATATGATCTTTCATTTTCTGCATGTGTAATCCCTCTACTAGCAAGAGAAGCTGCATTCATGCATAATCCATAAGTATTCATGTTTTGAACATAACGTGTAATCCAATGCCAATTCCCCCATCCATATATGGGACCACAAAATCACACAAGTGACTTCAGAGTTTGGAGGCACATACAAATCCTCTACAATAAAGAGACCACGACCATCACCAATAATAATGGAGGGAGCGGGAGCAATCATATAGCAATTACCCCAAAAGTTAAAAACCTCTCCATCTAAAGGAAGTGGTCATCTATTCCATCCTCCATATCTTCTTCTATCATGTGTTTGTACTAGAGGACAATCACAAGTTGGCAATGGATAATCTTCAACCGTTTGAGTTTGTAAACCAGAAGGTAGATGATCTCGAGAAACTTGTGCTTGTAATTGATGAATGGCAAGTTCGTGATGTGATGAGGTGTATTAGCATTATTAGTAGGAGAATCATCATCATCATCATCATCAAGAAAATATTCCTGTATATTAAGTATAATTTGATTTTGTATATGATTTTCAACTAAAATACTGACATTAATTTATAGAATCAATACATACCCAAGCATTATCACATTGATCAGGTGGTGGTGCATGCTCAAAACTACCATACTTTGCCTCATGTTGAATACATTCCAATTGTGGCTCTCAATACATGCCATAGAAAAAATTACACCAACATATAATATGCTCTTGATAGTAAAAGTCATCATAATTCTTATCGGAGGACACATGTGAAGTTGTTGCATGGGTAGGAGGTGGTGGAGTACCCTCTAATTGATCAGAATCTGATTATAATATAGTACTAAAAAAACATATATCATTCATGTATGTATCTATCAAATATTAGAATTAAAAGTTTGATATACTTACAATAAGTAGTCCTTGCACGATTAGGAGACGGTGGTGGAGTTCCCTCTGATTGATCAGAATCTAATAGTGTAGAAAATAAAAGTACGAGATATTAATAATCCGATCATTTACATACATACACATTCACACATTCTGACATATAAATACACATACAAAACTATAAATGTTTGATGTGTGTATGTATGTATGTATGCATGTATATGTGCATGTATGTGTGTGTATGGGTATGTGTATATGTTTCTATGTATGCATGTTCATAAATGTGTATGTATTTATATGTATGTGTCTATATGAATGTAGTATGTAAGTTTATGTATGTATGTGTAAGTGTATGTATGTGTGTATATGTGTGTATGTGTATGTTTGTGTGCTATGTATGTATCTGTATGCATGTGTCTAGGAGTATGTGTATTTGTGTGTATGTGTGCATGTATTTAGTATGTATGTGTGTGTATGTATATGTGTGGGTATGTGTATATGTGTGTATGTATGTATGTGTGTATTTATGTATGCGTGTGTATGTATGTATGTGTAAGTGTATGTGTATGCATGTATGTGTGTGTATGTATGTGTATATGTGGGTATGCATGTATGTGTAAGTGTATGTGTATGCATGTATGTGTGTGTATGTACACATGTGTAAGTGTATGTATGTATGTGTAAGTGTATGTGTATGCATGTATGTGTGTGTGGGTATGTTTATGTGTAGGTATGTATGTATGTGTAAGTGCACTATATATGTATGTGTAAGTATATGTATATGTGTATGTGTATTTGTGTGTATGTGTATGTGTCCATGTATTTAGTATGTATGTGTGTGTACTTATATGTGTGGGTATGTGTATGTGTGTGTATTTATGTATGTGTAAGTGCATGTATGTATGTGTAATTGTATGTATATGTGTATGCATGCATGTGTGTGTGTGGGTATGTGTATGTGTATGTGTGTGTATGTATGTATGTGTAACTATATGTATATGTGTATGTGTATTTGTGTGTATGTGTGCATGTATTTAGTATGCATGTGTGGGTATGTGTATGTTTGTGTATGTATGTATGTGTAAGTGTATGTATGTATGTGTATGCATGTATGTGTGTGTATCTGTGTATGTGTGGGTATGTATGTATGTGTAAGTGTATGCATATGTGTATTTGTATGCATGTATGTGTGTGTGTATGCATGTATGTGTAAGAGTATGTATGTATGTGTAAGTGTATGTATATGTGTATGTGTATGCATGTATGTGTATGTGTATGTATGTGTGTGGGTATGTATTTAGTATGTATGTGTGTGTATGTATATGTTTGGGTATGTGTATGTATGTGTAAGTATGTATGTGTAACTGTATGTATGTGTGTCTATGTATGCATGCTTATAAATTTAAAGTTTTTTTTTGATATTTTGATCCTTTTCTTTGTTTGAGATTAAAATAACACAAGATATTTTATGGTAGAGAAAAATAATAGAAGACCTAACATACCACCTAAGATGTGGCAATTTTTTGGTAGACAACTACGTCTTCAGGAATCATTTCCTCAGCAAAAGGTATACAAATTAATAGTTTATATTACCATGACTTATAATGCTCATATGTCTTATAAATGTTTTACATTTAATCTATTTATTTTTGTTCCTTTAAATAAACATAGGCTACTACAAAAAAAAGAGTTGATTTAGATCATACATCGCACCTAGGCTAAATGGGCCATGATGGTTTTGTAGATACATTTGCAAGCGTATGTATTATTGAAACAATATTTTTTATTTTAGTTAAAACACTAATCATTAATCTTTTTAATTTGTTTCAATGTCGCGAAAGGATTATGGTCGACATCCTACGCAAAAGGAAACCAATTTTGCTACACATTGTGGATATCGACGTCTGAGTGAGTACATGCAAGATCATCCAAATACTTTTGTGAGCATTATTGAATTTCATATAATTATTTTATTTTTATTGATGTTTTATATGTTTTATTTATTTATGTTTGTTATATGTAATACAAGAGTATTATGGAGAGGCAGATATGGATGAGGTGAAGAGATAGACACAGGTGGGATGATCTTGATCATCAATGAGTGCTCACACCTCTACCCATGATGCCACTACAGATACATCAGATCATGCAGATGATCATGATGATGAGGATGATCATGATGATGAGGATTTACATGATGATGTGGATGATCATGATCAGGATGACTGATATATTACATTGGATATATATTTTACATTGATATACATATTTTTTTTATATCTATATATTTTCTCATTCTAGTTATGTTTTGAATTGTGTCTATGGTACTAATTAATGAGAAGTCTTGTTCTAATGATTTTTATTACTCTTTATATTTAACATGTGATTAATTACTCTAATTATATAATTCATTCATATTATATGTGTGTTTGTGTGTATATATGTATGTATGTGTGTGTAGTTTTATGTGTATAAAATGTATGTATGCAGGTGTAGGTATATATCTATATTTGTGTAAGTGTGTCTATATGCATGTATATGTGTGTACTTGTGTGTGTATATATGTGCATTTTGATATATTTTATGCATATGCATGTGTGTATGTGTATGTACGATTATATGTATGTGTAAGTGTATGTGCATATGTGTGTGTGTGCATATGTATTTATATGTGTGTGTATATGTGTATGTGCATGCATGTGTATGTGTATAAATGTATGTATGTGTGTGTATGTGTATGTATAGATATATATGCATGTGTATGTGTGTGCATATGTGTGTATGTGTATGTGTATGAGTGCGTATATGTATGTATCTACATGTGTATGTGTAAGTGTATGTGCATATGTATGTGTATGTGCATGTGTATGTGTATGTGTGTATATATGTATGTATGTGCATGTGTATGTGTAAGTGTTTGTGCATATGTGTGTGTATGTGCACGTGTATGTGTGTATATATGTATGTATGTGCATGTGTAAGCGTATGTGCATATGTGTGTGTATATATGTGCATGTGCATGTGTACATGTGTGTATATGTATGTATGTGCATATGTTTGTGTATGTGTATATGTTGTGTGTGGGTGTGTGTAGGTCTCTTTCCCTCATTTGTGTGTGTGCGAGAGTGAGAGAGAGATTTCACAAGTATGTGTTCGTGTTTTTTGGTGCACTAATCTTGCAGGGCAGCCTTTGGACACCACGGATTTGCAGGAAACACAAATAAAAACTCCATTTTTCTCTCAGAAATTGCCGTTGAAGCGGACCATCATGACTGTCAGACCAACGTATAAATTTGGGGAAACTTTTTGCATGAAGGAGGAGCCTAGCGCTTGCATAGATTCATAGTCAAGAGAGATGGTGGATGCAATCCAAAGATGAGTAGGTGCTGCTACAACAAGCTTCACACCAGCCAACTGAGACTTCAGAGTTGATTAGTAGACCCTTTGAGCTTCCTAAATCCACCAAAATATCAGCCAAGTACTTTGGAACATGTATCCCAAAAGTTTAAGTCAAGACAGACTAGTTGCGAAATGACTAGCTCCCAAAACTTGCTATTTTTGGACATACACCTGCTGGAAAAACTGAACAGTGCTCTCAACCTGGTAGGAATTAGATAAACTCCTTTTGGGCATATCAAATAGACTTAGCAAGCTTCCCAATCCAAGTTAAAAAACTTCAAATGATGGACTGAGCACTAAGAACAAGATTTATCAATTTCTGGAACATGCCCACCATTCTCTGGGCTCTCCACTGATAGACTAGTGAGCAGTAAAATGCAGATATCTCCAAAATTATTAATCCAATGACCTTGAAAATTTATATGCAGAACCTAGATAGTAAGAGCTATCCAACGCACATTAAAAGACTGAAAAAGGTTGCGTAGAACTCGAGATATGACCTTCTGAAGTTACTGCTCTGAGTGAGTATAACAGAGAACAAAATAGAGAAGTAGATGATGATAAATGTATAGATTCACATATGATTACAACCACATTGTCAATGAATATTTGCACAATGGGAGTAGAATATAGAGCTATGGAGTAAGCTCTTCAATCTCTACAAAATGACATGAAGTGGTCACGTACAAGGCTTGCTTATCGCCTCTTCCTTCTTGCTCTTTTTATAGCTATTCTTGGAGGGAGTTTTGAAATCGAATTCGAATGGCTCCACCTAAAAGTGATCCCCAAAGTTAGGAGAGATTCCCTCAGCTCTAAAATTTGTGGTTTTAGATAGTTAGAGCCACGAATTAGCTTTTACATCATGGATGAGGTAAGCCATCCTTTTCCTTTTTTCTTTTTCCATTTACAAGAGATAAAATGTACTCTTTTACAAGAGGTGTTCACATGACTACACATGTGACTTACAAATGAGGATAATATCAAGCATATCAAGCATGTAGGCTTGGGTAAAATGCACCAACAGCTCCCCCTCAAGCCTAACATGCTTGGCATCCAAATAAGTCTTCAATTGTCCTTGATTTCCTGCAAGCCAATCATCAACTTGAATCTACTTAACTTTGTACCATCAAGAGCTTTAGTCAACATGTCTGCACATTGCATATCTGTAGAGACATAGGATAGTTGAATGTCCTTGCTCATTAGCTTCTCCCTTACATAATGGTAGTGGACTTCAATATGCTTGGTTCTAGCATGGTATACAAGATTGGCTGCTAGATGTAGTGAGCTTGTGTTGTCACCTAAAATGTGAGGTGTTGAAGAATGAAGTCCAAGATCTGTGTACAAAGACTTTAACCACATGATTTCTTGAGTTGCATTAGCCAAACCTCTATATTCAGCTTTAGTAGAAGATAATGCCACGGTTGGTTGCTTCTTCGATGACCAAGAAATGATTTTTGAACCTGCAAATGATATATACCCGGATGTGCTTCTTCTATCATCTCTAGATCCGACCCAATCTGCATCTGAGTAGACCTTTAGCTCAATATCTGAAGTAAATGAATAAAACAAACCTTCATTCATAGTCCCCTTTAGGTACTTGAGGACTCTCTTGGCCGCTTCCATATGTGGTCTTCTCGGCTTATGCATAAATTGACTCAATATGCTAACACTATAGCATATATCCACCCTTGTGAGTGTTGCATAGTTCAAACTTCCAACAAGCTTTGATAGCTTGTGATGTCTTCAATTGGCTCTCCTTCATAAGCACTAAGCTTATGATTTTGCTCCATAGGTGTACCTGCACACTTGGTATTTTCCATCTTGAATTTGACGAGCATGTCATGGACATACTTCCTTTGTGTGATGTATATACCTGAATCTGTGTAGATCAACTCCAATCCAAGAAAATAAGTGAGTGGTCCGAGGTCACTTATTTTGAACTCCTCCTTCATTTGAGCCTTTACCTGTTTGATTCCTTCAAGATCATTGCCTGTGATAATAATATAATCAACATACACACATAAATAGATCACTTCAGATCCATTCCTCTTTATGAACAAAGAGGTATCCGCCTTGCTAGCTTTGAATCCTTGGTCCTGCAAATCACCAATCTGAAATTCCAAGCTCTTGGAGCTTGCTTCAATCCATACAAAGCTTTCTTTAGTTTGCATACATAGTTAGGATGATGTGCATCCTCATATCCAGGAGGTTGTGCCATATACACTTCCTCAGAAATCCATCCATTCAAGAAAGCATTCTTTACATCAAGTTGATAGAGATTCCAATTTCTAGATGCAGCAAGACTTATGAGAACCCTAATTGTAGGCATTTTTGCAACGGGAGAGAAAGTCTCCTCATAATCAATACCATGGGTTTGAGCAAACCCTTTAGCAACTAACCTTGCTTTGTGTCTATTTATACTTCCATCTGAATTCCTCTTGATTTTGTATATCCATTGAGATCCAATTACCTTCATAGATGGCTTGTTCGGTACAAGCTCCCAAGTGTCATTCTCCTTCAAGGCTTCCATTTCTTCATCCATTGCATCTCTCCAAGCTTTCTTGCTTTGTGCTTCTTCGAATGTGGTAGGTTCTTCATTGGTTGAATCCTTTGCAATGTAGATTGAGTGCTTGGTGACCAAAGAAGTATCATAACCAAACCTCTCTGGTTTCTTCTTCTCCCTTGAAGACCTTCTAAGTGGTTGATGTGAGCTCTCGGGTCCATATGTAGCATCCTGCATCTTTGCTTTACCTTTGTTCTTCCATAGCTTTAGTCTTTCCAAGTCTTCTAGGTCAATCTCCGAATCACTTTCTTCAATTTGCTTCGACTCCTTTGGTTGAAGTGATGGAAAATCTTCATCCAAGTCATATGGCATCCCACTTTCCTGTCATCATCAAACCATGATTTGTTTTCATCAAAAATTACATCTCTACTCACAGAAAATCCTTTATTGGTTGGATTGTACAATCTATATCCTTTTTGGTTTTGATCATAACCAATGAATACACACTTCTCTGCCTTGGGATCCAACTTCCCTCTTACTTGAGAAGGAATGTGAGCATAGGCTAAGCATCCAAAGATTTTACAATGCTCTAGACTAGGTCTTCTTCCATTCCACACTTCATATGGAGTGGTTCCATCTAGTGACTTAGATGGAAGTCTATTTATGAGATATGTGGCTGTAGACACTGATGGAGAGTGTTAATCTCCAAAAGAACAAGTTATCCTTGATTTTAGATCACCTCTATATCAAGAACAACTTCAGACTCCACTTAATTTTAAGGAACAATCAACAACTTATCAAGAAATTGATTAACTGTAGAAAAATCAATTCTCAGAAAAGTCTGCTGCAGATTAATCATTGATTGACTAATCATTTGTGTAAAGTTTTTGATAAAACTTTGTAGAATGTGTCGCCTTAAGGTTGCGCACCTTTTGCAACTTAAATCTCCTCAAATGATTGAGTATACTTTGAGAAATGACTCAAACACTTTACCTATGTGTGAAACTGCTTCTCTGCAGTAGCGACTTTGACACCTGTAACTTCTTAGCTATGGTTCTCCCAATGTCGAAACCGTTTGGTCAAATACTTTTAGATGTAGATAGCTTATCTCTCAACTTAGATTTTGAGCTATCATTTATGTAAAACTTTACACTGTGCACTGAGCACTTTCCATTTCTTTGACCACGAAATCTGCGCCTGTTTCAGAAGACACTCAGAGCTTTTCACATACAAATGTTCCTATTCAAAATTCTCTCAGCCTGTTTGCAATTAGACTCTCAAACTTTAGCCATAGATTGATTAACTATGGACTTAGATGTGTACAAAAGGATTTCTCATAAGATTAAGCACAGAAGGAGAATAGGAGGAAAAAATCGACGTGCAAATTCCTGCAACATTTTTCTTCTCATAACTTCTCATACATCTGATTGATGATACATTCAATGTTCATCTTCTATTGACCTATTGTCTTCTCTATATCATCTATATCTCTCTCCTATCTCTATCTTCTATGAGTACGTATCTATAGATATATATACGAGTCTAACTCGTCATCCTTTAAAAAAACATTGAACTATTTACAAGAATAATATACAAAAGAAAAGTTTCTGATTCTATTCTCTTTCTTTGAAATCAATCTTCAACCTTCCACATATCTTTTCACTTCTGGACTTCATGTAATCACTTATTGATGATTGCTCTGCTCCAATAGCTCCCCCTCAATCATCAATTGTGATTACCTGCATCTTCTTTATTCCTGCCATATCTTTAAACCTCTGCAACTTAGGTCCATCCAAACTTTTTGTCATCATATCTGCAAGTTGATCTTTTGTGGGAGTATGCATTACTTCAATTTCTTTATCAATGACCTTCTCTCTTAAAAAATGATACTGAATTTCAATATGTTTAGTTCTAACATGAAACACAGGATTTGCTGCCAAATATAAAGAACTCATATTGTCTCCACAAATGATAGGAGTACTCTGAATCACATCAAAACTCTTCATAAGTGTCTTTAGCCAAATTACTTCCTTTGCAGCTTCCACCATGCCTTTGTATTCTGCTTCTGTAGATGATAAAGCAACTGTATGTTGCTGCTTAGAACACCATGATATTAGTTTGTCTCCCACATAGCACAAATATCCATGTGTTGATCTTCTATCATCCATATTACCTGCCCAATCTGCATCACTATATATTTTGACTCTTGTATCTGAGGTAAACCCATAGTACAACCCTTCTTTGAGTGTACCCTTGATGTACCTAAGTACTCTTTGTCCTGCAATCCAATGTTCCTTTCTAGGACAATGCATGAATTGAGATAGAACTCCAACCGCATATGACAAATCTGGTCTTGTTAATGTAGCATAAATCAGGCTACCCACCAAACTCTGATAAAGCTTCATATCTCTAAATTCTTCTCCTCCATATTTAGTCAATCTATGATTAACTTCCATTGAAGTTGGTGCTATCCTGCAATCTTCCATTTTAAACTTGGTTAGCAAATTTTTAAGATACCTTTCTTGGGTTACATATACTCCATGTTGAGTATATGAAATCTCCATTCCCAAGAAGAATGACAAATTTCCCAAGTCACTGATTTTGAACTCTTTCTCCATCTGCTTCTTAATCATTTGTATACCTTTATCATCTGTTCCTGTAAGTATTATGTCATCAACATAAATACAAACATAAATGAATCCATCTTCACTTGCTTTGACTAGCAAGCTACTATCTGCCTTTGATGCTTGAAATCCAAGATCCTTTAAGAACTTTACAAGCCTATAATTCCATGCTCTTGGGGCCTGCTTCAAACCATATAAAGCTCTCTTGAGCTTACACACATAATTTGAATACACTTGATCTTTGAACCCTTCTGGTTGCTCCATGTAAACTTGATCTGAAATGTAACCATTCAAAAAAGCATTTTTAACATCTAATTGAGATAATTTCCAACCTTTGCAAGCAGCAATTGCTATAAGTGTTCTGATAGTTGTCATTTTTGCCACAGGACTATAAGTCTCATCATAGTCCACTCCATATGTTTGTGCATATCCCTTCACAACAAGTCTGGCTTTGTACCTAGACACACTTCCATCTGCAAACCTTTTTGTTTTATAAACCCACTTACATCCAATGATTTTCTGGCTATTAGGTCTAGGAACCAAATCCCATGTCTGGTTTTCCATCAATGCATCATACTCCTCTTGCATAGCTTCTTCCCAATTCTTCTTTCCTTTGGCTTCATCATATGTAGATGGATCTTCATCTGCTTTTATCATGTAAGCATAATCCTTAGTAGTCAAGAATGAAGTATCATAACTATACCTTGTAGGTTGCCATTTGTGCCTTGTAGACCTCCTAAGTTCTCCACTTCTTGAGGTTTCTGGTTCATCACACTCTGGATCAAACCTTGGCACTTCTTCACCTTCAACCTGTATTTCATTTTTCTCTTCTTCATCAAATATCTAAACCTTTGGTTTGCCTTTCTTCTGATTCATAATTTCTTCAATTTCTGCATACACATTGGAAGTACCTGCATACCAAGTACTTTGCTCATCAAATGTAACATCCTTGGACACAAGGAATTGTTTTGTGGATGGACTCCACAACCTATAACCCATCTGCTTGTCATCATAACCAATGAATACATACTTCTCTGCTTTAGGCTCCAACTTATGCCTCAATTGAGATGGCACATATGCATATGCCAAGCATCCAAATATTTTACAATGATCCAAGGTAGGTCTCTTACCCCACCAAGCTTCATATGGTGTCATACCCTGCAAAGCTTTACAAGGCAATCTATTAACCAAATATGTGGCTGTGTTTACAACCTCAGCCCACAAATAATTTGGACAATTTTTCTCCTTCATCATGGATCTTGCAAACTCAACAAGAGTTCTATTCCTTCTTTCTGCTACCCCATTTTGTTGAGGATAGTACCTGCAAGTAACCTCCCTTTTTATACCTGCATTCCATAAGTAATCACTGAACTCATTTGAGAAATACTCTCCCCCTCCATCTGACCTTAGTCTCTTCAACTTATGGCCTGTAATTCTTTCTGCATATGCATGATAGTGTTTAAATGTATTAAACACTTCTGATTTATCTTTAATCACATAGATTGTGATCCACCTGGTAGCATCATCAACATATATGACATAATATCTTGAACCATTTATACTAAAGTCCTTTGAAGGACCCCACACATCTGTATGTACCAATTCAAGTCTTTCTGAATACATAAAACCATGCTTATTGTATGATTGCTTATGAGCCTTACCTAACTGACATGCTTCACAATTGTATGTCATGTGTTGACCTGCAATGTTAGGCAATCCAAGTACTGAACCATTATTTATCATTTCTTTGATACCTCTCTCATTGAAGTGTCCAAGTCTTTTATGCCAAAGATCCAATTCAGATACCTTCTGCTCTCCATATGTAAACATAGCATGTCCAATATTCCCTTGTACCTTTAATGTGAAGAGTCTTCCTTCCTTTTTCCCTGTAACAATCTGCTTATACCCTTGATTAGGGTCTCAACATAAACTCCATCATTAGTAAACCTTACCTCATATCCTTTCTCCACAATTTGACCTACACTGATCAAATTCTTTGGAATTGTAGGAACATAAAGAACCTTGCTCAAAAGAGTGCTCCCATCTTTGGCTTTGACTGAACCAATTGACTTTACCTTATGCTTTGTATTATCACCTGTTTGAACTGTATGATTAATTGCATTATGATCTAGATCAGTCATCAAAGCAATGTTTCCACTCAGATGATTGCTACAACCTGAGTCAATATAAAATACTCTCATATCTTCATGTGAGGCTTCACATGTTGCATTCATAATGAGAGTCGAATCTTCTTTCTGATCTGATGCATAATTGTAGTAGGTGTTATTATAGGATTGATTTTGGAAGCTTCTTCCTCCACCTCTTCCAAAAGAATTCCTACCACCTCTACCTCTGAAGTTTCCTCTCTGAAATCTACCACCTCTTGCTCTTTGATTAAAGTTCTGATTAAAATTACCATTGCTTTGATTATTATGCCAACAATCATGAGATAGATGATTGGTCTTACCACATATCCAACAAGCTCTGACATTATCTTTGTTATTTCTGCCTCTTCCTCTACTTCTGCCATTTCCTCTTCCTCTTAGGAAATTTGCTTGGCTTGAAGTACCTTCTTCTTCACCTGATTGTTGCTTTCCTTTGTTAGCTTTCTTCTTGTCTTTAGAGTACATTGCATGACCTGCACTCTTGTCAACATCTCCTTTGATATCATTCTCAAAAGTTAGCATATGTCCTAACAATTGATTCAAATCAGGAGTGAAATGGTCTAATGAAAGTTCTGTAGACAAAATAAAAGGCTTCCACTTCTCATCTCCTCTTAGCCCTGTGAGAATTTGTCTTACCAATTTGTCTTCTTCAATATCTTCATCCACTGCACCTAAAGAATCTGCAATGTCCTTCATCTTTGTCACATAATCAGATATTGATTGTGAAGCCTTCTTCTTGAAAGTAGTAAACTCTGCCCATAATGAAGCCTTCCTTGATTTAGTTGTGTTCTGAAAATGCTCTTCCAAAGCACTCCAAATATCACTTGCACTTTCAAGACCTCTAATGTGAGGTAGCAAGTAGTCATTAACTTCCATATAGATAATGCTCCTAGCTTGAGCATCTCTCTTCATCCAATTCTTCAAATCTGACAATTCCTCCCTAGTTGGAACACTAGGATCTCTGAATTGAGGCTTTTCTTCTTCTCTTGTAATGTAAGCTATCAAGTCTTTGCTCATAAGATGAGCTTCCATCCTCATTGACCATGCAAGATAGTTCTCTCTATCCAATTTCTCAATTTGGAGACTATCTCCCATCCTTTCTTCACCTGTACTATCAAATCTTTAATCCTTATGAGAAATAAATGTACCTTGGCTTCGAATATTACTCCTTCTGATCCTTTTGACAACTTCAATGTGTCTTCCTTCAAGCTTTCTTCACAATTTATCCTTTTGATCCTTCGAGATGTAAAGATTGTATGTCTGCAGTAGTCGGAGTCTCCCTTTCCTCAATTTGATACAACCTGCTTTGATACCACTGATGGAGAGTGTTAATCTCCAAAAGAACAAGTTATCCTTGATTTTAGATCACCTCTATATCAAGAACAACTTTAGACTCCACTTAATTTTAAGGAACAATCACCAACTTATCAAGAAATTGATTAACTGTAGAAAAATCAATTCTCAGAAAAGTCTGTTGCAGATTAATCACTGATTGACTAATCATTTGTGTACATTTTTTGATAAAACTTTGTAGAATGTGTCGCCTTAAGGTTGCGCACCTTTTGCAACTTAAATCTCCTCAAATGATTGAGTATACTTTGAGAAATGACTCAAACACTTTACCTATGTGTGAAACTGCTTCTCTGCAGTAGCGACTTTGACACCTGTAACTTCTTAGCTATGGTTCTCCCAATGTCGAACCCATTTGGTCAAATACTTTTAGATGTAGATAGCTTATCTCTCAACTTAGATTTTGAGCTATCATTTGTGTAAAACTTTACACTGTGCACTGAGCACTTTCCATTTCTTTGACCACGAAATCTGCACCTGTTTCAGAAGACACTTAGAGCTTTTCACATACAAATGTTCCTATTCAAAATTCTCTCAGCCTGTTTGCAATTAGACTCTCAAACTTTAGCCATAGATTGATTAACTATGGAATTAGATGTGTACAAAAGGATTTCTCATAAGATTAAGCACAGAAGGAGAATAGGAGGAAAAAATCGACGCGCAAATTCCTGCAACATTTTTCTTCTTATAACTTCTCATACATCTGATTGATGATACATTCAATGTTCATCTTCTATTCACCTATTGTCTTCTCTATATCATCTATATCTCTCTCCTATCTCTATCTTCTATGAGTACGTATCTATAGATATATATACGAGTCTAACTCGTCATCCTTTAAAAAAACATTGAACTATTTACAAGAATAATATACAAAAGAAAAGTTTTTGATTCTATTCTCTTTCTTTGAAATCAATCTTCAACCTTCCACATATCTTTTCACTTCTGGACTTCATGTAATCACTTATTGATGATTGCTCTGCTCCAACAGACACAGCCTCTACCCATAGGTAGTTTGGCAATCCTTTTTCGTTGAGCATGGACCTTGCAACTTCGACAATAGCTCTGTTTCTCGTCTATGCTACACCATTGAGTTCGGGTGTATACCTTGTAGTGACTTCCCTTTTAATGCCTCTTTCATGCAAGAAGGCCTCAAATTTAGAAGAGAAGTATTCTCCTCCACCATCTGATCTGAGTCTTTTCAAAGTCCTACCTGTTTGGTTTTCAACAAGAGCAATATACTTCTTAAAGCAATTAAACACTTCATCCTTGTGCTTCATGAAAAATAGAATGGTCCACCTTCTACAATCATCTATGAAAGACACATAATATCTTGAGCCTGATATAGATGGCTCCTTACTTGGACCCCACACGTCCGTGTGCACTAGATCCAAAGGATTTTGATACATATATGCTTTCTTATTGAAAGGTTGTCTATGAGCCTTGCCGAGTTGACAAGCTTCACACTTATAAATCATGTGTTGCCTTGTGATATTAGGCAAACCAAGTACACTTTGGTCCCTGCAAATTTGTTTGAGTGTCCTCTCACCAATATGAGGAAGCCTTTTGTGCCATATCTCCAACTCTGTTAGAGTTTGAGATCCATAGCTAAACAAAGCTATGTTCTTTGTATCTTCCACTTCAAAAGTGAAAAGCCTTCCTGTCTTTTCTCCTTTGGCAATCCTTCGAAACCTTTGCCTTGGGTCTTCAACATATGCTCCAAATCGATTGAATCTAACCTGCAATCCTTTTTCAACAATCTGTCCAACACTTATTAAATTTTTGGTAATTGTAGGGACATACAAGACTTTGCTTAAGAGGTTCATATTCCCATCTGATGTCTTCACATTACCTATATTCTCCACTGAGTGCTTTGTGTCATCTCCTATCTGCACTTCATGCTTGTTATGAGGATCTTCCATCAGAAAGTAAAGCCACATTTCCTGCTACATGGTTTGAGCATCCCGAATCAATGTAAAATATGTGATCATCCTTACCCTTCTTCACTGATAGATTCATAATCAATAATGAATCTTTTTGACTTTGGTCCTCTGCATAGTTATTGTAGTCTCTCCTTCCTCTATGGCCACTTTGATAGTTTTTGTTGTTGTAATTGTTGTTGTAGTAGTTGTTGTTGTAACCTCCATTGTATCTGCCTCTATTTGATCCATAGCCACCTCTATTGAATCCTCTTCCTCTTGAGTTCCTCGGGTTCCTGAAACATTCTTCAGTAGTATGATTAGATAAGCCACATATATTGCAAGGTTGAGATGATTGGAATCTCCCCCTGCCTTGCTTTCCACCTCTGCCTCTTCCTCTAGCTCTTCCTCTACCTGCAAAGTTTGCTTGGAAAGAGCTACCTTCATCTTCATTCTTCCTATTCTTTGACTTGTCTTTGATCTTAGCTTTATCAAAATATAAGGCAGAAGTTTGATTACCTCTTGAGGACTCACCACCTTTGATAATCTTTGCTTCATGAGTGAAGAGTTGGCCCATGAGTGTGTTGAGGTCGGGTACATGCATATCCATGTATAAATCCATGGCTGTTGTGAATGACTCCCACTTGTCGTCTACTTTGATTCCATTTATGATTTGTCTAATGATTTGCTCCTCTTCAATTACCTCTCCAATGCTTCCAAGTTGGTCGGAAATATCCTTCATCTTTGTGACATAATCAGTCACATTTTGCTTCGGGCTTTTCTTCATTGTTGTGAACTCCATCCACAATTGGTTCTTCCTTGCTCGAGTGTTGGAAGAGAAGAAAGAAGCAAGTGCATTCCATGTCTCTCTTGATGTCTTGCATCCCTTGACATGAGGTAAAAGAAAATCAGAGATTGAGTTTAGAATATAGGACCTTGCAAGTGCATCCTTCGAACACCAATTCGAAAGTCCTTCCACTTCTTCATGTGATGGTTGCCCTTTGTTCCTCGTGGTTGGCATTGCTTCATCTCTGGATATGAATCCATATAAATTCCTCCCTTGAAGGTAAGCCTCCATCCTTAGAGACCATGCCGGGTAGTTGTTTCGATCCAATTTGTCAATTGTTGATGGAAATCCATCTCCCATGTTGCTTGACTATGCTCTGATACCACTATGAAGAGAGATGGTGGATGCAATCCAAAGATGAGTAGGTGCTGCTACAACCAGCTTCACACCAGCCAACTGAGACTTCAGATTTGATTAGTAGACCCTTTGAGCTTCCTAAATCCACCAAAATATCATCCAAGTACTTTGGAACATGTATCCCAAAAGTTTAAGTCAAGACAGACTGGTTGCGAAATGAATAGCTCCCAAAACTTGCTATTTTTGGACATACACCTGCTAGAAAAACTGAACAGTGCTCTCAACCTGATAAGAATTAGATAAATTCCTTTTGGGCATAGAAAATAGACTTAGCAAGCTTCCCAATCCAAGTTAAAAAACTTCAAATGATGGACTGAGCACTGAGAATAAGATTTATCAATTTCTGGAACATGCCCACCATTCTCGGGGCTCTGTAGAGATAGATCAGTGAGCAGTAAAATGCAGATATCTCCAAAATTATTATTCTAATGACCTTGAAAATTTATATGCAGAATTTAGACAGTAAGAGCTATCCAACGCATGTTAAAACACTAAAAACAGTTGTGTAGAACTCGAGATATGACCTTTGGAAGTTACTACTCTGAGTGAGTATATCAGAGAACAAAAGAGAGAAGTAGATGATGATAAATGTATAGATTCACATATGATTACAACCACATTGGCAATGAATATTTGCACAATGGGAGTAGAATGATAGAGCTATGGAGTAAGATCTTCAATCTCTACAAAATGACATGAAGTGGTCACGTACAAGGCTTGCTTATCACCTCTTCCTTCTTGCTCTTTTTATAGCTATTCTTGGAGGGAGTTTTGAATTCGAATTCGAATGGCTCCACCTAAAAGTGATCCCCAAAGTTAGATTAGATTCCCTCAGCTCTAAAATTTGTGGTTTTAGGTAGTTAGAGCCACGAATTAGCTTTTACATCATGGATGAGGTAAGCCATCATTTTCCTTTTTTCTTTTTCCATTTACAAGAGATAAAATGTACTCTTTTACAAGAGGTGTTCACATGACTACACATGTGACTTACAAATGAGGATAATATCAAGCATATCAAGCATGTAGGCTTGGGTAAAATGCACCAACAATGATGACACATCATTGTGACTGTGTCTAACCATCGCGATGGTCACTCACGTCGTGGCGATTGGCTCACACCATCGCGATCTCATCTCATCATCGCGACAATGAATCATCATCGTGACAATGCTTGACAACGTGATTATCAGTGATCATCACAACCTGACCATCGTGACTTGACATGCGCGATCCTGACTGATTGTCGTGACTTGACAATCGTGATCATGACTGACCGTCATGACTTGACAGTCATGACTGTGTCTCATCATCATAAGGTTTGATCATTGTGACCTTTGACCATTGTGGGTGCCACACCATCGCGACTGTGATAGACCATCACGATTATGTCTGACCATCATGACTGTTAGAAAAAATGGCAAAATTAGGGTTTTTCAAATATTTTCAAAATTTTGGGGTATTTTTGGGGCATTAATTGTGAACCCTTGTGTGTGTGGCATAGGGAAAAGAGAGGAGCGAACAAGTACATCGAACTCTTGGGCAAAACCAAAACAACCGCTTCAAAAGTCCAAGAGAATATTGTAAGTGGAATTTCCATTTTTTTAATTGGTGACTTCTTTGAGTAAATATACATTGTGATAAAAGCGGAGTGTTTTTAGGACTCCTAAAATAGCGAGGATTTGTCGTAGATCATTGAGTGATAAGTGGCTGATGAGAGAAAGAGAAAGTGGGTGTAGGGATCAAGCCGAAAGGAATTGTGTGATTTGATTAAGCATCGCTCAAATGAATTAAAATCAAACATATTAAAATGATTCCTTGCGATAAATTAAAAAAAAAGACAAGAACCTCTAAAGAAAACACAAAAAGAACTAAATGATTGACCTAATCAAAGGGGTGAGTGCGATAAGGTGAGATTAGGATTAATGAACCTGAGATCTGGAAAATACTTAGGGAAAAGTGATAAGCGGATTGTTTGATCTTCTAAGGCTAGCGTGAGAACTATAGCACGATCGTGGGCTCAATAGTTAGGCAATTATCCATACGAGGTTAGTTCAGACACAAGTGACTCAGATATGTCTTTGAACATAGGGAGACCAGGGGTGCCATTTAATGTAGCTGATCTAGAGAAGACAAAGGGACCCTACAAGACTTAGTCTGAGTATATCCATATGAATAGATTCGGGGCCTGGGTATATGAAGATGGCCTTCAAAGGTCAGTAATTCAACTACATAATCTTGAGAAACCTATGGGATTAGATCATCTAGTCGTGAAGTTTGAAAACAAGGCTTACATAGACAAAGAAGGGACCATGTATATCATAGCAATTAAGGCTGACTCAACGAATGAACTAGGTGAGATGGTAGAAACTACAGACATAGATGTGGAAGGACACAATAAACAGATTGAGGAACCTAGAACAGCGAGAGGAAACAAGAGTGTTAACTCCTAAGTGGATGCCCCATGACAATAGAAGTATAGAACTGTTGTGGAATAAGGAGACCGATGAAGCCTTTTGGAGATATAGGCCAGAGTATCCTACTACTGCAGGAGCAAACACGATTTATGAACTAAAGGGCTGAGAGGTTCCAGGGAAGGTCATATACTTAGGTGACACCTCAGAACGAGTGTACAAGGTCAGAGAACATGGTCATCATGCATATACATGGGGAGGAGAATTAGTTTTTCCACTACCAAGATCGCAAGTTTCTAAGGATAGTTTGGGTATCGACACATCTCAGGGACATAGAGAGAAGAACAAGGAAGGTGCAGAGAGTAGTTTCATCCATCATGCAGGAAGGGAGAGGATCCTACCAAAAGTGGGAGGGCTGAAAGAGAACCACTTAGGGATCATAGGTTTCACATGGGTGGGGACGCTTTTCCCCTACCTAGAGCAAGAGACCACCCTAGAACTTTGAGGCCGACTCAATTGGTGAAGGCTATGAAGAATTGTTTTGACAAATCTGGAGATCCCTACGAGCATGTAGCAGAATTCAAACAAGTGTTATAGGCGGAACAAGTTGAAGACATGTTCACACAATTTAATGCCTTTGGACTCACTCTAAAGGGTGATGTGTTGGATTGGTTTTGACCATTGCACTAGCACTAGTTTAGAGACATCCACCACATGATGGAGTCCTTCATTACGGACTTTTCCAAAAGTGGAATCAGACACAACACGTCTTTATTGATACACACATTCAAAAAAACCCCTCAAGCAAGAGTGAGGATGGCCGGTCGAGGGTTTAGACATTACATAGAGAGATGTCCCCCATTGGAAGTACCCACTCAAGACAAACTGATAGCTTTGTTCATAGATGGCCTATTGAGTGCTAAGCTAAGATCATATGTATTCCCGAAGGAACCAAGAACTCTGGATCAATGTTTACGTATCTATGTAGACATAGAAGATAACTGAGATGAGCTAGAACTCCCCAAAGTTCATAAAGATTTAGATAGTACTACAGATACTTCATCCATACGTTCCAATTCTATAGAGGACTTAGCAGAACAAGTGGCCAAACAATTGGGGGTCTCTATTAAACCAGGCATCAAAGTAGCCCCCTCAAAGGTGTTACACTTGTGGAGGTGACCATATGGCAAACATGTGCCCACATGCAATACAAACCATAGGAAACTCCAATGGAATGTACTGTATGATAGAGCATAGGTACACTAACCACACGGCTCAGGATTTTCCATATAAGAAACAAGTGGTTAGGTAGAGTTACCCTCAGCAATATCAACCAAGGGTAGTACAAGCCACATCAATATTATTGTGCCCCCCCTCATTATCAAGTGCCATATCAAGCACAAACTAGACCTCAACCTGTCCTAGGACAACAAACTCCAGGGCCAATGTAGTTTTTGTGAAGTATGCCGCAACAGAGGAGAATTCAAATATGGCATTAGTACCCACGACCCCTTCGATCACAGACAATGACTCTAATGCAAAGAGTTTTGACTCCACCCATGTGGATAGCCCACCAGCCTACTACATGGAGTCATCCAAAAAACTTAGACCCTTACTATGAGAACCCTGTGTATGAACAAAACTGGGAGCTAAATTACGGTCAGGTCATGTATACCAACCCCAACCCGAGACCATAGGCTAGAAAACTAAGACCACAGGTACCCAAAGGACCATGCTTTAAATGCCAAGGAGACCACTTCATACGAGATTGTCAACACGCTTCAACTGTAGTGTAGTCGTAATATTCAATATTCAAGGCTTCTGTCCTGATTGTCGAAAAGATCACTTTACAAGGGATTTCCTTAAGAACCCTACTAATACCTCTACAAAAGTGATGCCCATCTAGGTGATAGGAATTGTGCAACACACACGAGAGGTTCCATACCCCAGTACATACCCATCCAGGCGGTAACTAGAGCCCAAGCACAAATGCAAATGCAACTAGAAACCCCCAAAAAAATAGCTGAAGCCAGCAAAGTAGCAAAATCAGCAGGAAAGAAAACGAGAACCTAGAAAGAGTCATGAGAACGACATAAGAGAAAATGGGGCAAAAAGATCAATGAGTTAGAGGAAAGCCTAAGGGAAACTAGAGCCAAAATCTTAGAAATGCCATCACAAGAGGATGAACCACAATTGGTTACCTCGAAACCAGGATTAGTACTAGCAGACCCCACCGCAGAAAACCTTGACATGATGTTCAAAGCTTATCAAACTAGGATACAAGAAGGACCACAAGTAGGAGAGTCGAGCAAGAATTACCCTAGAGGTGATTTAGAAATAGACAAAACCAAGATCTGCATGAAAATGGTTGAATTAGCGTAGGCAATGTTTGAGGCATCACAATACCTCAATTGGGAAATAATGGCTAGCCCTGAGCTACATTTTCAAGGACTACTAGAAAGACTAGGGCAAGTAGCATCTAACACCACAAAATTCAGCTCTAGCACACAAACTAGCCTAGAGAAACCTTTGAAAACCACTCTATTTGAAAGGGCTAGGTTAGACTTAGAAAATCATCAAGCAGGCTATATGGATTCACATGCCATCTTGAAAGAGATTTAAGAAGGAAGATGGAGGTAGGAACAAGAATCACGGCCACCTATACTCGAGATTCATCACTCAGGAGAATAGTTCCCTGCAGATATCCCATCTATTTATGGAGATCTAGTCGATGATTGGCCAAGTGAGCACACTAGCAATGAATCTAACTCTTTGCAAGAATTACCTCACTTCCCGAGACCATGGGAAGACCGCTCAATTCAAGTGAAAGCAGCCACTATTCAAGTGAGGGGGGAGAACTCAGTTCTGGCTAGGAACACAAAGGTCATTAGGAACACTAAAGTTCAATGCCATTTGAATCTGGACGAGCTGTTGAAGATCAAACCAAAACTATGGAAACATGTAGCAAATCAATTCTTGGAAATAGCCACAACCTCCTCTAGACCAAGTGCATGAGGAAAGGTACCTGAAATACCCCTAGATAAAGTGGGAGATGCGAGTGAAGGAGAGGAAGGTAATGCTTATTTTCCCATTACATACAAAGGTTACACTACCAAAGCCATCTTAGATACAGGTGCAGGAGTTGCCATCATGACCACCTCTTTGTGGAAGCGTTGGGGAAAACCAGCCCTTAGACCCACTAGGATGAAGTTGCAGATGGCAGATGGACATATAGAAAGACCCTTAGGATTATTGGAAGGAATTACCCTATCCACTTGCGGAGTAGAATTTGATCATACCCTTTGCAATATGTGATTTTGGAAAGAATCAAGCATACGAGATGCTTTTAGGTAGGTCTTTCATGTGACAATTACAAGTTGTATAAGATTGGGGAACCAACTCTTTGTACTTACAACACCTAGGAGTGACCACGAAAGTGAACCTCACAGACTATTCACATAGGGATGTTGTTAGCTCAGAAAATGGTTGGTTTTGATGCACTAATGTGGTTCTATTTGGAAGGAAAATACGTTTGATGTCAGGTACTTGAAGAGTGGATTTGATGATTGATGAGAAGCATTTGGAGATATTGGTAAAGGAAAACAGGGCTATCGATTATGAATTATAATGAGAAGTCAAGCATGGGCTGTTTGAACGGGAAAGGACAAGAACTCGAACAAGAAGAAACTGTGAAGAATGTTTCGATTTGGAGGATTCCGGTGATGGTGGGTTCTTATTGCAGATTGCAGGGATGTGGAGAAAAGGTTTCACTTGAAAAAGGCCATTGTGCTTTTGAAGTTGGAGGATATTTTATCATCAAGGGTTCTGAGAAGTTGCTTCGCAGGGATTGAGCATGGAGAAGCCTCTTAAGAACATAGGAAATGCTGATGTGCAAAGGAAATTAGAAGCGGCTTTGTTTCAGGGGGGATGCTTTCTTATCAAACATCAAATACAATCGTTTGACCGATTTCTGGAATTTGATCTTCGACACCTCACCAAAAAAGAATTCAGAGATGTGGAGGTGTTCAGCCATTTCTTTGTTCTCATCCCAAAGGCTGGCTGTTTTAATTGTCAGAGAATAAAAAAACCAAATTGGCAGCTTTTTGTTTTGTGTGCAGAAAAGAGAAGTTCTTTGATTTGTGTGGTAGCAAAGGCATGACATGGGGCAGCTAGGCACTGGTGGCCCAACCGTTTGGGAATCGTGAGGAATGGGGGAAAGAGAAATTTCCCTAAAAAGGGGGGAAAGAAGCGACCTCTTCTTCTTTGTTTTTGGGGTGTCCGTCGGCCGCTGCTGTTTTTGGGGTCTTCATCCTCAGGGGGTATCAGAGCCTGCTGTGAGAAGCTCTTCTTGCTGCTGTTGATTTGAGATGAAGCCAGAGAACAACTCTTCTTCGAAGGAGTTGAGAGCAAACTTGCTTGTGGTATTGTTTGGCTTGGTCCTGTTCATTAGGCGATGGCTTCTGCATCTACTACTACTTCTTTCCGTGCGGTTGGCACTCTTCAATGCATTTTGCAAAGAGCCAACATCTCATCGATTTCTGCAGTTTGGGTCAGACTGTCTTCTACAATCGACAGCATTTGCTTGGATACTGGCATACCTGTAGTGTCGAATCCATCCGACAATTGAAATAAGACGGCGGAAGGATTCTAAGGGAGCCCCGCAGATTTTATACGACTCGAAAGGGAGTGAGGTTCTGGAGCTGACTGGACTGATCAATAGGAATATATGCACAGAGATACAGAAATGGAGTTTAGGTGAGAGCATTGTTGATGTCTGCACATTAATCTTGTTGTACGCGTTGGTGCCACTGATACGAGTATGGCTGCACTTCAACTGATGTAGAGATTTGTAAGTACTTTAATCATTTAAGTGCCAGGAATGCTGTCATAGCAATTTTATGAATGCTTTCGCCTTTTTCTATCATGCATGTATTTGCGCATGTTTGATTCAATTTTTTCTTCTTAATCCATATGAATGGTATAGTTTCACTCTCACCCTCAACGGACTATTCTGCGATCATATAAATCTGGCTGGCAGTTGAAAGGATGTGTTTTATGCATTTATCTTTTGCGTGCCTCTAGTTCGAACTACCAAAATTTTGTCTGAAGAATTAGTAAGGAAGTCTTGTAATGTTGAACTATGTGGACAGGGGCTCTCCATGTGTTGTATGAGAAAAGGGTGTAGAAAACTTTTTCAGCAAATGAGGTTTTGCCTTATACTTGATACTAAAGACACGAATTGAGAAGAAAACACACAGTCATCTGGTCATTAATGAAACATTCAACATAGCAGCGCCGTACACTTGCTAATAGGATTTAATATGGTCCAACTTTGTGGTTTTGAAAGTATGCAATAGGTTGTTTTGACGGTTTTTTTGTGCAAGCATTGGCAGTACATGGTGAAATGTTTTGCTGAGTTTTAGATCGCCGGTCTTGCAACTTAATAAGAAAAATGGCATCTAAATATAAAAGTTATGTTATCCTTGTATAACAGTGCTCTTGACTTCAGTTTCTAAAGGAATAAAATACAAATTATGAGCAGCGAATCATCAGAGATTTTTGTATGGCCATTGCTAAAGTAGATGGAAAACCTTTTTACTTGTATTAGAATCATGAGTTTAATGCTCTGAAGAGTATCATTGCATTAAATTTCTGCGCTGAAGAGCATAAGTAATCTTTTATCTGTTGAGAGGCTTTGAATGAGAGCCTTGTCAGAACTAAGGATTGCAGAAAGCTTGGTGCTATACCAGATGATGAAGTTCAACGTATGATTAATGTAACCTTTGTTTTCCAACCTCATGTGTTAAAACCGAACTCGATGTATGCTGACTTTTCCTTCGCATTAGGATGGAACACTCTTTTGCATAAAAAGAATGCAATCGACATTTGCTGAAAGAATAAGAACTAATGCATTGACAACCAGTCGAAAGATTGTCTTTTATGGGATACTTATATCACCATCGATTCAGTACGTCTTCTGTTGATACATGTGTATTTAATTAGATGTGCATGCAGCAGTATACAATATGGTTTATACTTAAGCAATGTTTGTACTAAAAAACGTTGTTCATTTAAACCAAAAAGAAAAAAAACTTATCTTCGCTCATAAAGTAAAAAGTTTGACCAACATCATAAAGCTGAGCGGCAATTCAAAGTCTTAAGTGAAACTTGATTTTTTTCTTTAGCACAACTAATTGATGTAAATCACTACTAAAATTCCACTCCCTAAGTTTACCTACCTAAGGACCACACGACTCTTTGACTCAAAGTTTGCCTAAAAGCACTTAGGATAGGTTGATCATATTATCGATAGTTGACTTGAACTATCAACAAAGCCATACACATCGATATGTGATTACTTTCTTGGCACCCCGTGTGCACCCCTTAGCACCCAAGATCCCGACCACATAAGTGAACCCGACGTGAAAGGAGGGGGTTGAGTGAAGAAAGGGAGGTTACAGGAAGTGACCACTGGAGGTGGATATCCAATCGCGCATGTGTTTTCTCGCCTCCTCCATCAATACTTTGGCGTGAAATTGTGGACTTAGGGAGACCAAAAATGACCTAGTATCAGAAGGTTTGGGCAAAATATCATTGTGCGTGTGCACTCTCCCTTGGGCTAAGAGGCTAAACATTTTGGTGCGTCTGCCGGGAATTTGCTTGGCACGTCTCTATAAGAGAGTGCCATAGGTTCGCCTAGCGCCACATGTTGGCCGAGCTTGCGGACTCCAGATCTAGTACATGAGCGAGGGGAGCTCAGCCTCAGGAGCAACACAAACGCAAAGAGAGGAACGCGCTCAGAGAAGAGCCCTTGAAAGAGAAAGGAAGAGTTTGGAATTGCAAAGTGATTCAACCTCGACTAGCTCGAAAAAATCTGCTAAAAATGTGTACTCCCGTAGGAGAGTTGCGAATCAAGTGCAAAAGTTTGAAGGAGGGATCCTGAGGCCGCGTGCACTAAATTTTTGGGATCGAAGTGATATTGACATCACACCTCTGTTCGAAATGGCTCAACGGATTTCAGTTCATTTGGGGGACTTCACCAAGTTCTCAGGTGCTTGGGACTAGGATCCGGATAGTTTTATCCAGCTATTTGAGGTTACTTGTGAGGCCAATGAGGTAGTTGACCATGGTCAAAGATTAAGAATTTTTTCGGCTATTCTCCGTGATGAGGCAGCCAATTGGTATGGGAATTTGACACCACAAGAGCGTGGAACGTATCAGATGCTCAAGGAAGCCTTCTTGGCAAAGTTTCGACGACAAGGCTTCCAAGATAGATTGGCCCAACAGATGGATTACTTGCGACAGGGAGTCAATGAGAGCATCGATAACTACATTCAGAGAATGGAAACGTTGGTAAGAAAGATGGGCACGAGTGCCCCGAACGACGAGACATTGAAAAGAAGATTCATTGCGGGATTGAGAGATCCTACGGCGCAGCAGCATATCAGCCTGACAAGACCTGCAACTTTAATAGATGCTAAGGAACAAGCAAGGCTTTGGGAGGAAGTACAGTTATGTCAACAGAGGAAGATGGAGCTCTTATACGAGCCGATGGGAGGCCCAGGAAACATACCGATGAAAGATCCTGGTCAAGGAAGTCCCGCATTGACGACCCTAGCTTTTGTAGCTGCCACTAGCACGTCAGGCGAGGTAAAGCCTGCACTAATTGAAGAACGAATATTGGAGTTGGTCACACAAGCTATAAAAGCTGCCACAATGACCCAAGAAACATACACAATAAAACTAGAGGTAACTATAAACCCCAACCAAGTGTTTAGATCGAATACATGGTGTGGAAAGTGCCATGGTTACGGCCATTTGGCTTCAGAATGCCCTACAGTCTCGAGAGTATTCACAGATAGATCACCACCTAGAATGCGTTGCACTTTTTGTGGAAGAACAAATCACACGGAAGACCAATGTTACAACAAGAGGGCCTATGAAGAGAGGACCATGAAATCGGGAGATACAAGAGAAAGATCCTACACGGGATTGCCTGCTCAAAGTGTCCCGCCTACATCTTGTTGGGAAAATAGACAAACTTATGGATATGGTGCTCAGGGTCAGGGAGGAGACTATCCGAGAGGAGTCGCACGTGATCAAAGGAGAGATGGTCCAATCCAGTGCTGGAGATGCCATGGCTTTGGCCATACTCAATCTAGATGTCCAAACGAAAAGAAACCAATTGATTATACCCCACTATGTAGGTACTGTAGTGGAGAGGGCCACTTTGATGAAGATTGTCCAAAACGAAGAGCTTCCATTGGCAAGGATAAGGGACCAGTAGGGTCCTCGAATTATGTTGATACTCAAATTCATTCCACAATGAGAGCTCAAGAGCACGTTCCTACGATCGGAGTAGTGTTCAAGACACCGAACCCTCAAGAAGGCTCTAGCTCGTCAATGCACTTTGTGGATGCTTACCAGGCCAAGAAACCACATAAAGAGCCAACTGTGGCAGTAGTCACAAGGACCCAAGAGTATTCAAAGAAACATCGAGAAGGCGAAAGCGAAGAAGCGAGATCAGAGAAGATAGCTGAGCATGGAGAGGTAGAAAACCAAGTTGGAGGATTTGCTGAGCAGCAAGAGTTTGAGGATGGGGAAGAGATAGAGATTCTTCCACCAGTAACCAAAGAGTTTGTGCCAGGCATAGCACCATTTCCCAAAAGATTAAGGGCTCCAAAGTGTAGGAAGGAAAGACAAAGTTTGGAGGAAGTGGACATTGTAAAGCTGCTCGCTGACACGGAAGTCACACTGGACATTGGCACATTGCTGAAATGTTCACCTGCATATAGGAAACAATTCTACAACGAATATATAAAGAAGCCGAGGAAAGCTCGCAATAAAAAGAGACAAGATAAAGAGGTCCAAGGTATGATTCAAAGTATAACGACACAAATTGATTCGAATGCTCCAGCTGTGACCGTCGATATTAAATGATATGCAGTCCCTGGGGCTCAGTTAGATAGTGGAGCCGCAGTCAACTTAATGACTGAGTACATGATGAAAGCTTTGGGCCTCAACCACATGGAGGACACTCCAATGCCTTGAGAATGGCAGATCAAACACAAGTGAAGCCTGCGGGTCTTTTGAAGAATGTAAGCACAGTTGTGGGCGGTCTAGAATTTAAAGTTGATTATCTGATAGTAAGACCAAGGACCTCAGAGGCCACCTTCTCGATCTTACTTGGACGGCCATGGCTGGTGCAAGCCGAATGTGTGCACGATTGGCACACAGGATTTATCACAATTGGACTGAAGGCTGATCGAATACAACTTCAAGTGTCTCCAAACTTGACCGGCAAGAAATCGACAACAGCTGAGGAAAGGGAGCAGAAAGCAAAGGAAAAGGTTAGAAAAGAAATGGTGCGGGTAAGATTTGCCTTGCACACGAAAACTTCCAAGGACCTTTTACAGGATGGATTTAACTTGCAATTGTCCAAACTCCAACACGCGAAAGTGGACCAGTACAAAGATCCACTAGTTTACAAGGATGACTCAGACCAAGAGTTGCTAGGATGGTTGACACATACCAGTGAATTTGAGTGCTACATGTTGAGTATAGACGCAAAGGAAAGCAAAGCTACCCAATCCCTGGAGAAGGGAACTTCAAAAAGAAGAGTTGAAACTGGAGTTAGCTTCGACAATGGAAGTACAACAGTTGAGAGAAAGGGTTAGAGTGCTAGAAGCAGAGCTTCTAAGGAGAAGTCGAGAATCGGAAAAAGAAGCGAAGAGTAAGACTAAAGTGTCGGAAGCCATTGCAAAAGCTGAACTAAAGAAATTGGGTCCGGTTGAAACAGAAAAAAACAATGATTTATTGGCCAACCATGCACGCGTGATCGGGGAGCACTTTCCAATCACAGCGTCATCAAGGAATAAGGAATATTCTCGAGAAGCTCAGGTGGAAAAATGGGAAGTTTTTCCAGAAAAGTTCTTGAGCATGGGGTCTGAGCTACCAGATGGAGTACGAGATTGCATTAAATTGGCACTCAAAAATTTCAGCAAGGCCTTTGCATGGTCATACAGTGATCTGAGAGGAATTGATCCCCTAATCTGCCAACATTATATAGATTTGGAAGAAGGCACCCGACCAATATGTCAATGACTTAGGCGGACAAATCCAGTCTACTCGGAATTGATCAAGCTGGAATTGACTAAGTTATTGGAAGCAGGATTCATATATCCCATCACATCCAGCAATATTGAATGTTGCGCCGC
Organism: Ceratopteris richardii; assembly: GCA_020310875.1. Lineage (NCBI taxonomy): Eukaryota > Viridiplantae > Streptophyta > Polypodiopsida > Polypodiales > Pteridaceae > Ceratopteris > Ceratopteris richardii. The sequence continues at coordinate 69,623,825 of CM035417.1, read as the reverse complement.
CTAGAAGAATATGGAGAAAGCTTCTTATGAAGCTATTTGTTGGACCAATGAGGACATTGACTTCCAACACGTCTGTCGTCCCTGACAGACCTTTGTTGGGTGGGTCGTTGGATGTAGTATTCTACCACGTCTTGTGCTAAGTGATGTTCTGCAAATCTCAACCCTTTGGCCAAGTCCGTGAGTAGAGCATCCCAATCTACCGGCCCGGGAACCTTTGGATGTGGTATACGTAACTTTTCTGAATGGAGAGCTTGTTCCACTGTAAACAACTGCAATAAATGTGTTGGTCTGGGAATGAATATCTCTGAATGATATTCCCAGTATCCCGTGACAAACATTTCTTCAAATGTCTGTTTGAAGCAGGCTGGTAGATACTTTATACGTGCATGCCATGCATATACAACATTAATAGATGGTGTTGCGCTCATGTCGTAGACAAGGTCCTGATTACCTTCATTAAATCCAAGAGCTGACAGATGAGGTTCCTTGACATTCTTGAAGGTCCTGAAGGTGACCAACATGAGTTCAAAAATTTTAAGGCACATTTGGGCCATGACATCTGGTACATTTTTGAACTGGACCCCCCAATGGCGAATCGTCGAAATCATATATCCTATGGTAGGTTGGCCTTTAGGTGGTGCTAAGTAGACATAATTGAGCCATTTCTCACATCCTTTGCCAGTTGTCAGCATAGTTTTTGTGTATTTCGGCCACGACCTTCTTCGAAATACAGGGCAGTAGCATGGGTTGTATTTGATATACAAAGGCATGTTATTCCATGTCCTTACCATCTCAGGGTAGGTTTCTAGCAGACGAATCCTCCACGTAGGTTGGTGTATATTTCCCTGCTTGGCACTTGCTGGGATGTCGTCCGGTGCAAACTGTGTAGCCGAGGTTGGTTCTTTTGAGGTGTGGTGCTTGATTTCAGCATTGTAATCCGCCATTAAGACACAGAAAGGAACATACAAATCGTCGGATGTGCCGATCCACCTATGATGGGAGATGTTTCTAAAGTAATCCGATTTTATGACTACCTCTTCCAAACGTGACATGGAAGCTATCTGAACTGCCACTCTGTCATCATGGGTTGTGGCCACTTTCTCTAACCTCTGCATCCATTCAGGAGCCTTGATCTCGATGGTGTCCATGCCCTCTTCTGTTTGCTTGCCCCCTGGTGCAGGCATGGGAACGTATGGGTCTTCGAAGGTTTCCTCTACTTCAATTGGCACTAAGTCTTCAGGCTCGGGCTCTACAAGGGGAGAGGGTTGACGTTCGTATTGCATGACTTTACTTCGTAATTCTTCTAGTTTTGCTCTGAGTTTTTCGACTTCTTCATACGTGTCAACTGCGGTTGTGACTTTGCTTGGTGACTCTTGCTGGGTTGCCAGCTGCTTTAATAGGTCATCTCTTTCTCTTTCTAATGCTGCATGGGCTTCCAGGAGGTCGGCATGGGTTTCCAATACCAATTGCATGTTTTCTGAGGGGATGGCCTTGAACTTCTCGGGGTCGATTTCCTGTGGGGAACCCTCCATTGCTGCTTCCAAGTTTTCTTCGTTCTGTTTCTGTAGTCGTTTATTCTCCTCGAGTGCTGTAGGCATGTGTTTGCGTAAGAGGGCCAGGTTGCGTCGAAGCTTGAGATTCTCTGTTATCTGGGAGTGTAGCAGATCATCCATTTGTTGTTTTTCTTCTGCATCTGACTGGGGTGGATTGGCTACTAATTGCTCATGTTGTTCCTGTAATGTGACATACTGTTGTTGTAGTAGCCGCTTTTCCCTTTCTAGATCAATGAATCGTACTTGAAGTTCTTCATGGCTTCAGAAGAGTCTCGTATGTTGGTTATCCAGATGCTGGTAGTGCTGTTGTAGTTGCGACATACACTGATACATATTATTAAATACATTATTAATAGGGGTGGATGCAGGAAGGGTGTTGAATGCAGAAGGGAAGGGGAAGGGGAATGGGAGTGTGGATGCAGTGCTGGAAAATGGTGAAGTGGGAGGTGGGGGAATGGGAGATGGTGGGTGTATGGGAGGAGGGAGAGGTGCGGAGGTGGGTGATATGTCCATAAAATCAAAAGTGGATGCAGTGGTGGGATTGATTGTGAACATGGGAATTGTGGGTGCGGTGATAGTGGTGAAAGTGTACAGTGGTGTGTGCAATTGTGAATACGAACTGCCAGGAAGTGTGATCGGGGGAATGAGGTTTTCCGTGGCTGCAGTTAGAATTACTGTGCCAGTGGTCGTATAGACAAGAGAGGTGGAGATAGGGTGTGTGGGTTGACTGATGGTCTGTGCTTCGGTATGGGTAGTGGACTCGGAGGCGGTGATAGTAGTGGTTACACTGGTTGTGGGAGGTGAATGTGGTGGAGTTGGAGGCAGGGGTGGCAAAGGGGGTGACGGAGGTGCACTTGATGTATGGGTTTCCTCAGTATCATGAACGGTGTGTGCTGCACCCGTGGTTGTGGATGTGCCTTGTGGTTCTGATACTAATATATTCATCTGTTTTCCTGATCGAGGGGGACGTCTGCCATATCTTCGCTCCGTTCTTTGTGCTTGTGCAAGGGCGGTATGCACCATCTCAGGTACTCCTAAAGCATCAGATATCATATCAAGTGTGGCGCGGTATTGCTCGTCTACTCCTTCCTCCTTAAGGATTTGGTTCATGAGAGCTTTTCCTGCTACGAGGGACAGTCTATGTTGCTCTTGAACCCTGTTGATGGTATCATAGAGCTTTTTCAATTCCTTCGTATAAGCCGGGGCACCCTCAAGTACTTGCAGAGCTTCCTGGTCATATTCCTACTCTTCTCCTCGGATTGTCCACCATGTTCCTCCTCTTGTTCTTCTTCTTCTTCACCCTCCACATTGACGACATCTGGTTGTCTAGGATGGGGTTGGTCTGTAGCAGTTTGTTGTCCACTAGCTTGCTCTGCCTCGACTTCCGCGTTAACAGCTTCGATTATTCTGGCAACCTCCTCATCAGTTAGGTCTTCTAACGTGAATCCGTGAGGAAACTCTAGGTCGGTTGGTACAGGTGGGAACACCAGATTCGGTCCATCAGTGCTGTGTCTTGGTAATCTGATAGTGAAGGGTTGTACCCGCCTCGGAAGTCGTGGAGTTGTCTCAGGTGTCAGCGTCGCACCACGGGGTTGTGCACAGGGCATCTGAACTACGCCTCTCATTTTCTTAGATGGCGGTCTTGCGGTTGATAGTCTACATTGGAATTCCTGTACCCTGGTCCAAATTAATGCCCTCTGAACTGGCACATCATAAGCCAAACATCTATACACAATCCGGGTGAGAGCACATCATCCATACAGTACACACTTTTGTTTTTTATACCACCTTTGATGAGCCAAGTGGATTTGGTCGATAATCCAGTGGGGCATATTGATTGTCAAATCAAAAGCGTCAGCCAAGTATAGACTAAACCATATCTTTTTGGGTGGCATTGTGAACCTCTCCTGAGCGGGGAATGCGAAATGTTGCATGACCATGTGCAAATGAATGGCAATTGTAGGTGTCATTGCCACCATGTCCTTTAATTTTGTCAGATTCCTGTTCTTCATATTGTCGGGGACCATAGTCTCTTTCTCCGTAGGAATGTGCATACCTTTCATGTCTAGAGCTTCCCTTACCAAATTGATAGTCAGCCTGAAGCGCTTCAGCTCATTGCCCCTTGTGAGAGATGGGAGGACGAAGGTGCTGTATCCCTTTTTGTCTTTGCTTGGAGTGAGGGTACTAATCAAATATGAGCATCTGAAAGTCGGGCTTTGGCAGTTGGAATTTGAAGTAATCATAGAGTCCCGCCTTCTTCCATATAGGTTTCAGTCCTTCATTATTTTGCAGTTTTTCTCAAATTCTCTGGTGAAGAAGTGATACCTGCCCCAGCGCCCATTGAATTCTATCTCGGCCTCCCACATGTAGGTGCCTTCACCCAGAGATCCTGCCACATCACTAAACCAATGTGAGTTTTTGCTGACCGGCATTGTGTGCCCTTGTGGAGGATTCTGAATCGGTATGGCGTGTAATGCCCTCAATGCCACTAGGCGCTCCTTCAATTCCTCCTCAACGGGAAGACTTTCAATGTCCACGACTTGGGGGCTGGTGCCTGCCTGGGAGCTAGTTCCTGCCGTATCTGCCATGTTACTTCTTGCCTCCTGACTCTGTGAGAATATAGAAACAAGTGTTAACATTGTAACGGACAAGATAGAACCGTTTTTGTCCCCATTACAACATTAACATGAGGTTTGGAAGAGATTAGTAGGCTATTAAGTGCTCGGTGCTTGTGTGTGTAGCTAGAATTCTGGTAGACCTAGGAGCTAAGTGGAATGATGTAGTGAGAGAGTGATGTAGTTAGTAGTTGGGCGTGGATTTACAACTGGGGTCCGGGGGTTTATTACAAGTTTTGGGTTGCCAAATGCAGTGGATGGGTTTTGATCTTGATTTTGTGGAGACTCTGGAGAGTTTGATAGAAGTATTTACTTGAAAATGAGGCTTTTTAGGGACCCATTTACAAGTGATTCTACTTGTACTCATGGAAGAGTATGTGTCTGTGCGTGATGTATAAGAATGGGCATCGGATGTTCGAGTGAGTGAAACATGTTGTACCGGGTGTGGTCTCGGTGTAGCTATTTGTGCCCGCAAGCAAGCCTTAGGCACCCAGATTTGTCGTGATTGTGGGCTGGCCTTCATCGACTTCTTGGGTACCCAAATAGACTTCACTTTCGCAGAAGAATTTATGAAAGACTTCTTATTAGTGTCGTGTTGTTGATTACTAATAAGAGGCTTTGGCCGTGGGGTTGGCATGGTCGCCACAGGGTGTTCGCCTTTCCGCACCCACACTTGTTTCAACAGCTGAGACATTCTGCTTCGCACGTCTTTTTGGCCTCCAATATAGGTAGTACTGTGCTCCTTCTGTACTTGAACTGCCTTTGGTTGCTGCATCCTTCTGGCCTTTGGAAAAGAAGGGAGTGCCGTCTTCTCCTTGACTTCGTTGTTGAGACAAGCCTCTTTCTGCATCATACAGTTTTGGACAAGAATAACATTGTCAACTTCATGTGCACCCCTGGAAGGACCAGGAGTTCGTGCCTTACCTAGTTCCTTGAGTGCCTCATTTTCCAATTCAACTGTAATTTGACTATGATTTACCCATACCTGAAGAAGTCCACTCCTTAGGTTTAGGTTGACTGCATGATCATAGATCCAATCTTGACCCAAGACAAGAGGCTCAGTAAGGTCCTCATCTTGACACACTAGTACTTTGACTGTCATTACTTCGTCTTGGATGTAGAAGGGAAGTTCCACCTCGCCCATGCAAGGGGTTTCGACACCTCCCAATCCTATGAGATATGCTTCTATAGGATTGACAGTTAATTTCAACTCTTGACAGTAAGACAATTTATCAACACTAGTGGCTGCACCGGAGTCAATCAAGGCTCTTACAGACCTTGCACCCTTTCCTTGTCCTATCTGGTCATAAAAGGACGTCGATCAATTATCCTATGAGAGCTAATACCTGAAACTTCACACATAGCCACATGATATCCTTGATCTGCATATGCATCTGTCGTAGGTTGCTCTCTACCCTATCTTCTCAACTTCATTCTCCGTATGCGCTCCAATGCTTCTACTTGAGCTTCTTCTCGAATTCTTTTTTCTTCTTCTTTGCATTTCTTAACAGTGTTGAGTCGACTTAGCATCTCTTCCGTTAGAGGTTCCTGATATAACTTGACTCTGCATCCGCTTATGTAGCTCGGGAGAATATCGCCTTCTAATGTGGCTAGTTGCACTGCTCCACTTGTTGAGATTCTATTAATGATCATGGGTCCATAGCCTCTCTTCTCTAGTTTCCTTGCATGTTGTTTCAAAGTATACACTAGTACTAGGTCGCCTGCCTTCAAGCCTTTATCCTTAACGTGGGCATCAAAGTATGCCTTCTGACGTTTCTTAGCTGCATATATCCCTACAACCGCCCTCAGTCTTGTTTCTCCTAATCGTTCAAGGTCAAAAAGTTTAGAGGAGAGTTCATGACCCGTCCATTCATGCTCTTGTGCTACTTTCAATGTGGGTATTAAGAAGTCCAATGGTAGCACTGCATTTTGGCCAAATACCATCTGAAAGGGGGTGGCTTGGAGTACGGTTTTGTAGGTGACTCGGTATGCCCAAACAGCATGGTGAAGCTGTTTGTCCCAATCAAAGCGTTTATTGTTCACTAATTTCGTCAGTACATTGCATAAGATCTTATTGGTGCTCTCAGCCTGGCCATTTGCTTGAGGGTGATAGGGGGCAGACTTCTTATGTACTACCAAGAATTCTTGGAGCAGATTTTCAATAACTTCATTCAAGAAGTGAGTGCCTCTATCACTAACTAGCTCTATAGGTAGCCCATATCTAGTGAACACATTCTCAAATAAAAACTTAGCTGTTGTTTGAGCATCGTTCTTCATTGTGGCTTTTACCTCTACCCACTTGGTTAGATAATCCATGGCCACAATGATATATTCAGCATGAGAACCCTTAGCTGGGGGATTAATAGGACCTACAAAGTCTATTCCCCACTTAGAGAATGCACGTCCACCCATCATAGGTTTCAGTGGCATCTCATCTTTGCGTATAGGATACTGAGTTCTCTGACAAACATCACACCGTTTCACATAGGTATGTGCATCCATGTGAAGGGTCGGCCACCAGAAGCCTGCAAATAGTATTGCCTTGATCACCCGATCTGGTCCAAAGTGTCCTCCTGCTACACCTTGATGAGCAGTTTCCAAGATCTTGAGATATTCACTCTCATGGATACATAGTCTCAGGTAGACATCTTTACCACGCTTGTATAGATTATCACCAATGAGTGAGTAATCCAGGGCTTCTTGTTCTAAACTCCTTTTCCTAGCCAGAGTCATGTCTGGAGGGAATGTTTTCGTCCTCAGGAAGGATACTAGTGGTTCACTCCAATCTGGCACTATGGACACTTGATAAAGAGTGGCATGTTCCACAGGTGGTTTAGTGCAACACATTGGGCATTCCTTGCACAACTTTTGGACATCAGCCTCCATAGTAGGCCAATGCACTCCAAGTCTCCTTAGTGTCTATAGGGTTCTTTGCTTTGAGTAGTGTTGCTCTAATGCACCTACATGTGCTAATTGCAACCATTTAGCGTACTCATCCTCTTCCACACAACAAGCCAAGATCCCTTGATCCGTGTGCTTGTACATACTTCCTGCCAGGATGTGATACTTTTGGCTTTTACTACCTCTCTATCCTATGTGTTTATTACTGGATGGTTAGGCCCGTATGTCAATACTGGCACTAATGACTTAGCCCACTTCGGTACCACTTCCAAATTAAACAAGTAAGCATCAGGAAGGTCATCTGAAACTCCTTGTGGGGCCTCTCCAGATGTGAGCCTAGAAAGATGGTCGGCTCTCAAATGAGTCCTACCTTTCCTTACCACTGCCTCAAAGTCATATTCCATTAGTAAGAGAAACCATCTTACTAATCTTCCTGTATTGCATGGCTTGTTCACAAGATATAGCAGTGCCTGATGGTCAGTAAAAAATTTAAACTTATTTGCAAGCAAGTAATGTCTAAACTTTTCAACCGCATAGACCATGCCTAGTCCTTCTCTCTCAGTAGTGGTATAATTTCGTTCAGCTGCATTCAATTGTCTACTAGCATAGGCAATTGGAAGGTCCATATTACCTTCACCGGTAGGTTGCGCGAGTACACACCCAATAGCATAATTGGATGCATCTACATGAACATGGAAAGGCTTATTCCAATCTCGTGTGGTTAAGATTGGTGCTGAACATAATCGCCGTTTAAGCTCATTGAAGGAATTCTCACATTCGTGAGTCCACTCAAAGTTAGTCAAAAGTCCATACAGAGGCTTTGCTATGATGGCATACATGTGTATAAACCGTCGGTAATAACCACAATGCCCCATGAAAGCTTGTACTTCCTTGACATTCTTTGGCCTAGGTAACTCGGCTATAGCTCTCACTTTCTCTTCATCAGTGGATATGCCATTCTTTGACACTATGTGTCCTAGAATTTTGCCTTGCCTGACCATAAAAACGCACTTTTCTGGGTTCAGGCAGACTTGATATTCTGTACATTTGTCAAAGATTTGTCTGAGTTCAGGAATATGGGTTTGTCTAATGTTGGAATGAGCACAAAGATCATCAACATAGACTTCTAAGTTCTTCCTCAGGAACTCTTTAAATACATGGCACATCAGCCTATGGAAGGTAGCTGGTGCGTTGGTAAGCCCAAATGGCATTACTCTAAAGGCAAATATGCCCCATTCAGTGGCAAAAGCCGTCTTATGCTGATCTTCTGGAGCTATGGCTACTTGATTGTAGCCCGAAAATCCATCAAGGAAGCTGTACACTTCCTTGCCTGCTACTCTTTCTAAGAGATGCTCTGTGATAGGATGCGGATAGTTATCTCGAATTGTGGCTGCATTGACCTTCTTTAAGTTAATGCATACACGCAGCTTCCCATTTTTATTCGGCACCACTACGATGGGGGATACCCACTCAGTGTGCTCAATTTCATAGATGAATCCAGCTTCAACCAGTCTATCTATCTCCTCTTTGATCTTGGCAGCATAATTATCATTATATGTATATGGCTTTTGCTTAGAGGGTTTGGCATCTGAGGTCATGGGGATAGTGTGTGAGCATATGTCAGGGTCCACTCCTTTCAAATCCTTGTAACTCCAAGCGAATACATCACTGTATTCTCTTAGCAAGGCTATTAGCTCTTGTTCTTCCTCTTCTGTCAGGTCATGGCCTATGTACGTGCATCTTTCTTCTCCTTCTTTGATGGCTACAACTACTTTCTTCGTGGTTTCTTTGTTATCATAGGCCTCCCCCGATTGCGCCTCTCGTTTAGGCATTCTGATCATGACTCTCCTGTCATCTATCTCATACTTCTTAAAGTTTTCAGGGACCTCAAACAAAGATTCTTCCTCTTCTGGTGTGACTTCTCTCTTCTTTCTTTTCTTTCATTCTTCCTTCGGGGTCACATGTGTGGCTAGCCTTACATCATTTGTAAGCTCTCCATACCTCTGGGGTTGAAATTCTACTTCATAGAAGTATTCTTCATCTGATGCAAAAGGTGGGTCCATGATGATTGACTCTAGATCGGAGTCACTTGCATCCTCAAATGCATCAGGGCTAGGTTCACACTCTTCTAACACTGCCTCTCCCATGATTGGCTCTATGGAGAAGACTGAAATGTCATAGCCATCTTCATCATAGTGAGGTGTCCATTGTTCTTCATTGATGGCTACATCCATTGTTGCTAGGATTTCTGCCCAGCCGTGGGGTTCAAATTCTTCGTCAGGAAAGACTACAGGTGCATAGGCTGGGTCTTGAATTGATCTATGTGTTTCTTTTGCACCTATCTCTCTGGCTTTTTCTCTCTTCTCTTCTTCTACTGCGACTTTGCACATCCATAAGTGGGTGTCTTCATGCATCCATGAGGATCCTGATCCTATGGAATGCATCGATTCCGTATCATCCTTGGCTCTATGGATGGGATTCCATTGGATAGGAGGTACATCTCTATGAGAGTAATCTTTGAGATTCACTTTGGTAGTAACACCTAAGTGTTGCAAGTACAAGGAATTGGTTCCCCAGTCATGTACCACTTGCAACTGTCGCATAAAGGGTCGTCCCAAGATCATTTCATAGGCATGATTTTTGCTAAAATCACATATAGCAAATGTATGCTCGAACTCAACATCACATGTGGTGAGGGTTATTCCTTCTAGCAGCCCTAAGGGTCTCTCTATGTGACCATCAGCCATTTGCAATTTCATCCTCGTGGGCCTGAGTGCTAGCTTGCCCCAACGCTTCCATAGGGAAGTGGTAGCAATTGCAACTCCTGCACCTGAGTCTAGAATGGCCTTGGTGGTGTATCCTTGATGGGTGATAGGAAGATATGTGTTTCCCTCTTCGCCCTCACTCATGTCTCCTATCTTGTCCAAGGGTATTTCTGGCACTGTTCTCTGGGATCCTACCTGGGAACGAGGTTTTGCTATCTCTGGTACTTGTTTGGCTACATGTTTCCATAGCTCTGGCCTTACTTTGAGTAGCTCTTCTAAGGTGAGGTTGCACTGTACTTTAGTGTTTTTCACTACCTCTATGTTCCTAGGTATGACTGAGTCCTCATTTCGTACCATGACCGTGGGTGCTCTCATACAAGTAGACTTCGCTTCCCATGGGCCTGTGAAGTGGGGTAATTCTTGTAGAGAGTTAGAGTCAAAGTCTAATCTTTCCTGAGACTGGGTGCTCTCCTGCTCCTCATAAATGGATGGGATGTCTTATGGGAATTGGTCGTGTGCATCATCCACAAGTTCAATAGGAGGAGGGACTTCACTTTCTTTAGCCCATTTGTCTTCTTGAATCTCTCGAAGGAATTCGGGTGTGAACCGATTCATAGAAGATGATGTGTCTGGCTCCGTAGAGTTAGGCACATAGGCTTCCTGGGCAGGAAGGTTTACTCTTTCACTTGCCTTGTCCTTGTGTTGAGAGGCGGGTTCCTTTTCTGATTGTGCAATCAGCCTCTCTATTCTTTCTAATAGTCCATCAAAGTGCAACTGTGTCTTCGCTGAACTAGAGATGTTAAATAGGCGACTGGCTTCAAACATGGTCTGAGCCAATTCCACCATCTTAGCGCAAATTTTGGTTCGTTCTAGCTCTAGTTCTGCTCTAGGGTAACACTTTTCATGATCAGTTACGTTTGGCCCTTCTTGGATTCTGGCCTGATATGCTTTAAGCATCATATTAAGGTCCTCGGGAGTGGGATCTGCTAGGACTGATCCTACTCTTGGGGGTGGTGGAATTGTGTGAGGTGGGTTGGAAGGTGGCGGGTCGGATGGAGATGGGAATGGTGGTGGTGGGGTAGTGTGAGAGGGAGTTTGAGATGTGAGTTCAGTTATCCTGGCCTTTGTTTCTCTGAGGCTTTCCTCGAGTTCACTCATCTTTTTTGCCCATTGCCTTTTCATTCTTTCACGACTATCTCTCCAAGCTCTAGTCCTCTTCTTTGTCATGCTCTCCGTTTCACTAACCTCTGGGCTCTTTTCCTGGCCTATGCTTTGGTTCTGCTGCAAGGCTTGGGCTCTAGTGATCACTTGCACTGGTGTCGTGGACGTCACGCTTCCTGTGGAGTCTACAACTAACCCAACGACATTGATAGGAGTGATTTTCAGCATATTATTAGGATTCTTTGGGCAGTCTCGTAAGAGATGCTCCTTTCCACACTCTTGGCAATAGCCCTGGATAGTCACTGACTGGGGTTGTGTAGGTGGAGGCAAGGGACAATCACGAATGAGATGATCTCCCTGACATCTGTAGCATGGTCCTCTAGGAAATGGGGGTCTTACCTGCCTAGGTTGGGGTCTAGATTTAGGGTTTGTGTACATTACATTGGTGTACTCTGGCTCCCAACTAGGGTCACTTGGTTCTTCACTGTAGTAGGACTCACCATGTTCAGGAGATTGCATGTAGTAGGCCTGGGGGTTGTCAATATGCGTTGAATCAAGGCTATGGTCACTCGGGTCACTTTCAAAAAGCAATGGTGTTACAGGGACTATAGCTCTATTCAGGTTCTCTTTTGCCGCTGCATATTTGACTGGGATCACATTAGTAGGAGCAGGTGGTTGTTGTGCCAGCACTGGCTGGGGTCTCAGTTGGGCCTGATATTGCGGTTGGTAATTTTGCTGAGGCCTAGTATACTGTTGTGGTGGGTATGGACTCTGGTATCTGCCTTGTTGAGGGTATGGCTGAGGGTAGGTTTGCCTAACTGCTTGCTTATTGTATGGACAGTCTTGTGCTGTGTGATTTGTGTATCTTCGTTCTATGGTGCAGTACTAGCTACTAGGATTTACTTGGGGCTGAGCCATAATGGGACATACATTTGCCATATGGTCACCTCCACAAGTATAGCATCTTTTCACTGGGGCAAATCTTGGGATTTGTTTGCTAGTGATGCCTAATTTCTGAGCTACTTTCTCTGCAAGTTCCTCAATTGATGTGGATTGCGAGGAGGAGAGGCTAGAGGCACTATCTGAGTCTTTGTAGATTTTGGAAAGCTCTAGTTCTTCCCCTAGGTTATCCTCGATGCCAATGCACATGTGTACACACTCGTCTATGGTTCTAGGGTCCTTCAAGTACACATATGATCTCAATTTGGTACTTAGCAATCCATCCAAGAATAAAGCCACTTGCTTAGCTGGTGTGGGTAGCTCCGAAACAGGGCATCTTTCAAGGTATTGCCTAAATCTTCTTCCGGCAAGTCTCACGGTTTCTTGAGGGGTTTGCTTGAAGCTGTGAATCAGCGAGGAAGTGTTATGTCTTATGCCACTTTTAGAGAATTCGATAATGAATGCTTCTAGAAGTTGGTCTATGCAGGGCGGTGTTCCTAAGGGTTAGACCAAAGGCATTGTATTGCATAAACAGATCTTCCACTTGTTCAGCTCTCAAGACTTGCCTAAACTCAGCCACATGGTCATAGGGGTCTCCCATGCCATCGAAGTAGTTCTTCATGGACTTAACTAGCTGGGTCGATCTCAAAGTCCTCGTGTGCTCTCTAGGTCTTGGTAGAGGGAATTCATCCGCATTTCTTCGGTTCCCTGGGGCTCTATGTCCCTCAAGTTCCACTATTTGTTTCCGTTCTCGTTCTTCCTCTTCCCAAGGAGTTGGCAACACGTTCGATCTTGGTTGGGGGAAAACGAGTTCACCCTTCCAAGTATAAGCATGCCTGTCCTGTTCTGTAACCCTTGTTCTTTAGTGCTCGAGAACCCGATTCTCAAGCTTGCACAAAGCCCTTGCTTTGGATGCTCTCAATAGACTTGTATCAGTCCCAAGATTAGCTCAAGACTTAAATTCAAAGGACAGAACCAAGCACTTTCATTCATGTAACTTAGATACCAAATAGCCTTTTGTCTTTATGGAAAACAATTCTAGAGATCCCCTGGTTTTGTTCCCCCTGGATATGGTCAACTTCAAAATACTATATCCAACAAGACAAGAATCACAGCAAATGGATTTCGTATGAGAAAGTTATGTCAGTTCAGGGTTCTGGTGCTAAAACGGGGTTCAAACAGGCTAACAAATAACAAGATTTTTCTCAAAAATACACGTGTAGGGACCTCACAAATCACTAATTGCTAGACCAATATGCCCAAAAACTATCCCCAAATCTTGGAATAAAAACCCTAATTTTTTGGCCAAAAAGCCTGTCAATCGCGATCGACAATTTTGTCAATCGCGATTGACAGAGGTGTCCATCGGGGCCTGTCGGTCGCGATCGACACGTCAGTCACGATTGACTCATGATCGATAGAGTCGGTCGTGAGTCCTGTCAATCGCGATTGATGGTGTCAATCGCGACTGACACATGTTCCGAGATTTTCGTCGTAAATTCAGTCGATCGGGGCTATGTCCGTCGCGATGGACACGTGGCAACGCGTAGTTTTCTGTCAATTGTCAAAATTCAGTCGGTCGCGATCGATGGTGTCAATCGCGACTGATAGAGGTTTCGGTCGTGGCTGTCGATCGCGATCGACGGTGTCAATCGCGATTGACAGGGTCCTACATGGCAGTCAGTCAGTCGTGGGGTCTGTCGGTCGCGATTGACAGGGTCTGTCGGTCGCGATTGACAGATATTGTCGATCGTGGCTGTCGATCGCGATCGATGGTGTCGGTTGCGATTGACAGAGAAACACAGAATTTTTCAATTTTGTTTAGTGATTTGGAATGTGCTCTTTGTGCTTGTCCTAGTGGTGCACTTAGTTTTACCAATTGGTCGAATTTTCTGTCGATCACGATCGACAGAGGTCGGCGACACAGAGACAATTTTTGAGTTTTTCCGTACCTGCGCAGCGTGTTGGAGGGGATGATACAGTTGGATCCTGCAAGAAAACTCAACAAACATGCAAAAACAATGCACACAATATTGCTTTCTCGCTCTCTCTCACAAGTGGAATGAGGGAAATGGAATGGAGAAGGTGACAAGATCAAAACTGAAAATTTTTGCGATGATGGAGATGGAGGTGGGAGATGGTGATGATGATGATGGTGATGATGGTGGTGAAGTAAGAAAGAGAAAAACAAGAAAAGTAAAGAGTTTACCTACAACGCCAACGTCTCGAATCTACGTCTTACCATCACACGCTCGTCCTCAAAGCTCGATCCCCGGCAACGGCGCCAAAATTTGGTGTAGCTCAGTGATGAGTAGCACCTCCTTTAATGTCAATCCGGGAAGACAAGAGGATGGTATGAAGACCTCGAGCAAGTGAAGGCACAAGTGCGTGAGTGAGAAGCACACAAACATGCACACACATACACACACACGCGCGCACACGGCAAGACAAAGAGTGAGAAGCAATGGAGTTCTTAGATTACTTTCAAAAAGCTCATACAAGTTCAATTCAATTACAAGCTAACCCCAAAAATGAGCTTTCTAGCTCTATTTATAGTTTTTGACTAGGTTTTGGCCGTGTCCAGACCTAGTGTCCGGCCTAGTTAAAAATTAGGTTCTAGGGCCTATTTGAAGACTCAAACGAAGTCTAAAAATTATGAAAATTGGTAGGTAGCTACTTTGAATGCTCCTCAAGCTCAAGGACTCCTTGGCTTGCACAAAATGGAGCTACAAAAATATGAAATTGTATCTACAATGGCTCTTGGTGATGAAAATCACTATTGTTGTAGGGATTTCTTCTAACGATTTGACATACATATCTTCGAGCTCCCTACTTGCTCCTTCTCCTTGTGTGTCCACCTCTTCGATATGCTTTAGTGTCCTGAAAAAATATTGGCCTACTTGCCAGATCGTCGTTGACTACCCTGTCTGCTTGTGCCTTCTCTCCTCTCTGACTCCCTTCGTAAGCTTCCTTGCCTTGTGAGTCCTTCAGTTCCAACAACATTTCACGTTTTATGTGGATCACGAAGCCCTAAAGTATATCATTAATAAACCCGAGCTATCAGGGCGATTGATGAGGTGGATGCTACTCCTACAAGAATTTCAGTTCATAGTGGTAACCAAACCAGGCAAAGCGCACATATTGGCTGACCATTTATCTCGAATTATCAATGAGGAGCCAATCTCTGGTGTGCCCGATGATGCTCCTGATGGGCATCTATTTCAGGTTGATGCTAAAGTACCTTGGTATGCCGACTTGGTGAATTTCTTGTGCAGCACTAAATACCCGCCGCGAGCAAGCAAGAGAGAGAAGCAAAAACTGTTAGCACTGGCAAAACACCATAGCATCATTGGTGGGCAGCTCTATCGATATTTTGTCCATGAGAGCATTTATCGGAGGTGTCTTGAGGAAGAAGAAGCAACCCTAGTGTTGAGAGCATTACATGATGAACCCTGCGGTGGGCATTTTGCTGGTGAGCTGACGGCAAGAAAGATTTTATTGGCTGGGTATTGGTGGCCAACGCCGTTCAAAGACTCTCACACATACTGTAAGAAATGCGACAAATGCCAAAGAATGGGCAAACCAACATTAGCACATGCAGCTCCTCTTACGCCGGTGCTGGCTCTTAAGCCTTTCGAAAAATGGGGAATTGATTTTGTGGGGCCTATTGATCCTCCCTCAAGACGTAGATCCAATAGGTATATCTTGGTCTGCACTGACTATGTTACCAAGTGGGTAGAAGCCAAAGCTCTGAAAACTGACCGAGCTATTGATGTAGCTAAATTTTTGTATGAACAAATTATCACCCGATTCGGATGTCCGTTGGAGACAGTGAGTGATAGAGGAACACATTTTGTCAACGAATTGATCGAGGAATTAATGGAATTGTATAAGATCAAAGATAGGAAAAGCACTCCATATTACCCGAGGGCGAATGGACAAGTGGAGGTTACCAACAAGGTTCTTGAACAGATTCTGACAAAGACAGTAGCTGTGCATAGGCGAGACTGGGATGAGAGACTTTTGGAAGCTTTGTGGGCGTATCAAACATCCTACTGAGTGACGACTAAGAGCACTCCGTTCTCCCTAGTATATGGCGAGGAAGCCATCTTTCCCATCGAAAAAGAAGTGCCAACATTAAGAGTGGCCATCGAGTCTAGGCTGGGAGAGGAAGAGTCATTGAAGGAGAGGTACATACAATTGGTCAAGCTAGAAGAAAAGAGACTCATTGCACAGCAAAGTTTGGAAGCGTTTCAGAGAAGACGTAAGGAGAGGCATGACAAGAATCTCAAGACCTATGCGATTCAAGAAGGGGATTTGGTGCTAGTCTATGATAGTAAATATTATAGATTCCCGGGGAAGTTACAGACAAGATGGGCAGGGCCATTTAAAGTGGTGGAACTCAACTCCAATGGTTCCATGCAAATTCAAGATTTAGGAGAAGAATGTGCTCCCGTGAAGGTTAACGCGCTTCGAGTCAAACCATATTTCAAGTAGCATTAGGATGGGAGAAGCCAGACGAGATCCAAGCGGAAGGACGTAGTAGACTACTTGTACATAGATGTATAGTTATATATATATATACATATATATATATGCGCATATGTTAGCTATGATTTTTGTTGTCATAAAGATTATTTCTTGCTAGCTCAAGAATTTTGGACTTCTAATTATTTTTTTTGTGTTGCGCAGAGACTGTTAGGAGCTAAGTAACAAAATGGCAGATCAAATAACTCAACTCTATTTGTACGAGCTAAGGATATATTTCTCGGACCAGACATTCGCCCGCATGGACATAGAGGTCGACGACTTTGAGACCGAGTATGATGTGGAGCAAGCGCACTGGCTGGTATGCTTCATAAACCAGGGTTTGGATGTTATATTTCATATTGAGTGGTTTGAGACATACCTGATCCGACATGTAGGATGGGCGGGGGATCGATATTACTATTCTGACCCTTCGAGGGAAATGCCTAACGAAGAAAACGATATCACTTGGGCTTGGGCAGATGTGTTAACGATAGGAAGTGATGACGGAGCTCCTGAAGTTGAGCCTGACTCACCCTAGGGAAGTCGTTGGGATGCGAGTACGAGTTGAGGCTATATGAGACATCCCGGAGACTCACATTTTAGAGCATCTAAGGATAGGTATACAAGGGACCAAGGCATAGCCGGCTGTAGTTACCAAGTGAAAAGTCAACTCGATGAATACATATGTAGTGTCTATAATTGAGAGAATGGAGTGAAGAGGTGGTTGATTTGTCAAAGGCTAGAGTGTATATGTTTGCATGCATTTGTGGGAAAAGTGGGAAAATCCCTTTCTTCCTCTCCCTAATTCTCAGGACTGGGCAAATTAATTAACTATGAAAAAAAAGAGAAAAAAAAAAGAAGAAAAGAAAAGAAAAAAACATTGTGTTGTGATTGTACCAACGCGCTATGGTGGGCTAGTAGGTGGGTGGATTTATCCTAGCCGGGTGGTTAGGACCACGAACCGCAGCTAGTTTCGCCGTAGGCTTGGGATGTACATGTTTGTGTCTTAGCTACGCGCCATAACGGGTTGATAGGTAGGTGGAGCCATCATGGCTGGGTAGTCACAACCACGAGCCGCATCCAGCTTCGTTATGGGCTAGCTGATTTATGTACTTGTCTATCGTTATGTGTTTGTGTGTTGTGCGTTGCGTTGCATTGGTAGATGGGTGGAATCAACTTGGCCGGGTGGTTAGGTCCACGAATCGCATCCAATGTCAACGTAGGCCAACGTGTGAATATAAATAAAATTTACCTATGAAATTATTCCCCACTCCTGAGGGGGAGAGAGAGAGAGGAGAAGGCGACGATCGCCTGGAAGGGAACGTTATTTGCTTGTGTGGTTGGTATATGGTAGCTTGCGACAGATCAGCTCACTCTGAATCAACATTCTCAAAGGCACGGATACTGTATATGTACTTATAGATGAGACCTTTAGCGAGGTAATGCAACGGTCTTGCTTTATAACTTGTGTGCCCTATCCGAGGGTTTTCCAGTGTGTGGAGCACTCTAGGGTTTTTATATAGGTCTTGACTTGTACTCGAATCTTGCTGCTTTTGTAGGACGACGATGGAGATTCTTCGGGAGTGTCTAGTCATGGAATATGTGTACATAGCGAATAGTAGGTCAATAAAAGGGGTATGCATTTTGGGTATGTTGCATCTCCCGTTGAATTCATTTTAGTTGTTGTTGTTTATTTCGGTAATTTCTTTTCTGTTTTTTCGCAATGACAGTTGTATGTGTAAGACACGGAAAGGTATGAATGTGTTATTTTGGTTGAGAGTATTTTCATAATGGAATGCATGGGCAATTTGATGCATGTTGGAATTGGAGTTGCATATATGTGCATGTTCTTGGATCATTTTGAAGTGAACGATTTGTATGTATTCATGAGTGATTTTTTTGAGCACTAATAGCTTCAATGAGTGCAGGTTCCGTTGGAGTAATGGCTCGATGGAAAAGTATGCAAACTAGTTGTACACTGACATGTTCATGGCTGTTTTGATTATATTGCAGCGAGAGTGGCTCGTCAAGGACGACTTCGCAAATAAGAAGAGGGGAGTATGTTAGCTCAGAAAATGGTTGGTTTTGATGCACTAATGTGGTTCTATTTGGCAGGAAAATACGTTTGATGTCAGGTACTTGAAGAGTGGATTTGATGATTGATGAGAAGCATTTGGAGATATTGGTAAAGGAAAATAGGGCTATCGATTATGAATTATAATGAGAAGTCAAGCATGGGCTATTTGAACGGGAAAGGACAAGAACTCGAACAAGAAGAAACTGTGAAGAATGTTTCGATTTGGAGGATTCCGGTGATGGTGGGATCTTCTTATTGCAGATTGCAGGGATGTGGAGAAAAGGTTTCACTTGAAAAAGGCCATTGTGCTTTTGAAGTTGGAGGATATTTTATCATCAAGGGTTCTGAGAAGTAGCTTCGCAGGGATTGAGCATGGAGAAGCCTCCTAAGAACATAGGAAATACTGACGTGTAGAGGAAATTAGAAGCGGCTTTGTTTCAGGGGGGATGCTTTCTTATCAAACATCAAATACAATCGTTTGACCGATTTCTGGAATTTGATCTTCGACACCTCACCGAAAAAGAATTTAGAGATGTGGAGGTGTTCAGCCATTTCTTTGTTCTCATCCCAAAGGCTGGCTGTTTTAATTGTCAGAGAATAAAAAAACCAAATTGGCAGCTTTCTGTTTTGTGTGCAGAAAAGAGAAGTTCTTTGATTTGTGTGGTAGCAAAGGCATGACATGGGGCAGCTAGGCACCGGTGGCCGAACCGTTTGGGAATCGTGAGGAATGGGGGAAAGAGAAATTTCCCTAAAAAGGGGGGGAAGAAGCGACCTCTTCTTCTTCGTTTTTGGGGTGTCCGTCGGCCGCTGCTGTTTTTGGGGTCTTCATCCTCAGGGGGTATCAGAGCCTGCTGTGAGAAGCTCTTCTTGCTGCTGTTGATTTGAGATGAAGCCAGAGAACAACTCTTCTTCGAAGGAGTTGAGAGCAAACTTGCTTGTGGTATTGTTTGGCTTGGTCCTATTCGTGTAGGCGAGGTCCTGTGGTATTGTTTGGCTTGGTCCTGTTCATTAGGCGATGGCTTCTGCATCTACTACTACTTCTTTCCGTGCAGTTGGCACTCTTCAATGCATTTTGCAAAGAGCCAACATCTCATCGATTTTTGTAGTTTGGGTCAGACTGTCTTCTACAATCGGTAGCATTTGCTTGGATATTGGCATACTTGCAGCGTCGAATCCATCCGACAACTGAAATAAGATAGCGAAAGGATTCTAAGGGAGATGTGCGCAGATTTTATACGACTCGAAAGGGAGTGAGGTTCTAGAGCTGACTGGACTGATCAATAGGAATATATGCACAGAGATATAGAAATGGAGTTTCCAGGAAGTGACCACTGGAGGTGGATATCCAATCACGCATGCGTTTTCTCGCCTCCTCCATCAATACTTTGGCGTGAAATTGTGGACTTAGGGAGACCAAAAATGACCTAGTATCAGAAGGTTTGGGCAAAATATCATTGTGCGTATGCACTCTCCCTTGGGCTAAGAGGCTAAACAGATGTACCACCCTTGCAATGGAATATTGTACATAGGAACGAAGATGAGAAGGAATCGGTAACATCAGATCCATAATGGCTGCATGAGGATACACACCTTTGGATGTGTAAAATCGCAGCCAAGGAAGAGAAGCATGTAACAACAAGAGTGCTAGGAGTAGGACACACCTCTAGACCCATTGAGGACCCAACATATGTTCCAGTAGTGTTTCTAGATGAGGAATTCAAATGCTATGGTTGGGTAAAGATTCTCACGACTATGGACATAGCAATTAATGAAGAACAATGGATCCCCCATTGTGATGAAGACGACTATGATATATCCATCTTCACAGTAAACCTAGTAGGGGAAGATACAAAAGAGGATAATCTTGAAGGAGAGATCTCAGAATGGAGTAAGCAAGTGAATGACGAGGAATGGGAAGAAGATTCAGACAGACCCAAATGTTCATCGGAAGAAGAATTTCTAGGTTGGGTAGAAGCCATGTCCCCAAACCTCACCACCCCTAGGAAGGAAAGGGATAAAAAGTCCTAATCAACAAGATCAAAAGATGAGGAAGGAAAAGAACGTGAAAAATGAGGAAGAGAAACCATTGATGGAAGTGCCATAAAACTTTAGGAAATATGCGGTGGAAGATTGAAACACCATGATTAGAATACCAAAAAGAGACAAACACTCGGGAGAAGCTTATGACAATAAGGAAACCACAAAGAAAGTTGTAGTAGCAATCGAGGGTGGAGAAGAACGATGCACATACACAAGACATGATTTGACTGATGGAGAGAAAGAAAGTTTGATTGCGCTACTGAAAAGGTATAGGGATGTGTTTGCATGGAGTTACAAGGATTTGAAAGGGGTAGACCTTGATATATGTTCCTATAGGATACCCATGACTGCAGAGCTAAGACCCACCAAGCAAAAGCCCTATACGTATAATGACAATTACACATTGAAGATCAAGGAAGAAATAGACAGCCTCATAGAAGTCGGATTCATCTCGTAGTTGTGCCTAAGAAGAGCGGTAAACTGAGAGTGTGCATTAACTTAAAGAAAGTCAATGCTGCTACCATTAGGGATAGTTATCCTTTGCCTATTATAGAGCCCCTGTTGGAAAGAGTTGCAGGCAAGGAAGTGTATAGCTTCATTGATGGATTCTCAGGCTATAACCAAGTCGGCATTGCCCTCGAAGATCAACATAAGATGGAATTTTCCACTGAATGGGGTATCTTTGCATTTCATGTGATGCCTTTTGGGCTAATGAATGCACTTGCAACTTTCCAAATGTTGATAATATTGGAAGTGAGGTAGGCCCTTGGCTCATGTCACAGGTCCATGGTTCCATAGGTCCAACATATACAACACAGAATCTAGCAATCTTCAATATTGACAAAACATGAACATGCCACAACTTAATCATACAGATGATGAGACAAAGATAGAGAAAGAATAGACGACATGTGTAGGGTGTTACGTAAGCCATCGCTTACTCATAGTATCATATATACCAATGTTCAATGTACAATGTGGGAGCAAACTCTCAACCACTCTATGTGATGAGAAATAGATGAATGAGTGAATGTACAAACGTAACAAACATATTCAGATGTATGGGCAGTAATCTGAATATACATGAGATGCGTGACCTGATAGGTTATAGAAGAGTGAATATGAGTGACTGAAAGAGGAAGGATCAGTGTGAAACTGATAATCAACAAACCCTCATCTAACCTTAGGCTATGGAAGACCCTAAGTCAGGTAGGTGTGTGAAAAGATCACATACTTAAAAAGTAGCAAAGAATGCTAACAAGTTTGCTGCCGGAAATCCTCAAACTCATGTGAACACACCTTCTCAAACACCTCATCCAAAGATGCATAAAGCATATACGTACTGTTTCTCTTGTACCTATGCCGAATAGGACTCCTCTTGATATGAATGCTACTGCCTCCATAAAATTCAAGTAGTACCTGTGTGCATAAAGAGAATATGTACCTGAATACTTAACATAAGATGTAAATCTTATCTTAACCACCATCCAATGTCTTTGAAGTAGCCCGAAATCTTCATGTAGAAGACAATCTTCAAATACACCATATAGATGGCCGATCCTCACCATCAAGCTGCTAATAACCAAGTCCTCTTTCGATGAACAAGAGATAACCTCCTCTCCATGAGCAAGAGTGTGAGCACACTCTTCATCTTCTCCAAGAAGAACTCCAAGAAGAAC
Organism: Ceratopteris richardii; assembly: GCA_020310875.1. Lineage (NCBI taxonomy): Eukaryota > Viridiplantae > Streptophyta > Polypodiopsida > Polypodiales > Pteridaceae > Ceratopteris > Ceratopteris richardii. Next base: position 69,601,565 of record CM035417.1, on the reverse strand, counting down.
TCCATAACTGCTCCTCAACATGCTTCAATTTAGCACCATGGCTGCCCCATGTGCTTGAAGAAACACCACCTCTATTGAGGTCCAAGCACCAAGGCTTGTGTTGAACACTAGGTGAAGGATACAATACAAGTGACCATGCACTTCTTATATAGTTTCTTTGTCCATAAAATAAAGCATATCAAAAGCACTTTGATCTACGATCGTAAAAGAAACTCAATCGGAAAAAACTCATCCGCCAAACGCGTCGCGCGCTGTCCATCCGTCGTGGATTAAGAAAAGCCTTATTTTTAAAAAATCTTATCAAGATATCGCGTTGCCGCTCAAGGGATTCGAACACTGGTCGCTGCTCTAGGAGGCTGCTCACGTAGCCAAGGCGCTCAGCCTGTTTTCTTGTAGAGAACCTATCAAAGACAGCTATACATACTGTAGTCTTCTGGACAAAGTGGACCAATGACCATGGGATTTTGAGACTTGGACCTTTGGGACATTGTTTTCCAACAATCCCCCCTGCAATGTCACAATGGTACAAACTGAACTGGATTTGCAAACTATCAAAGCTGCAAATTACCACAAGCTTCTTATAGCCTGTCACAAGCTTCAAGCTTGTACTGCCGTACTTCAGATTCAAACCTTTTCTTTGAAAGTCTTCTTCAAAACTGAATTTGACTTTCCTTCAAAAAATCTGAACTTGTTGAATATGAACCATAATACTTGAGAAAATATGCAAACTAGATATCCAATAGTGTACACATCAAGCAATCACTGCTTGACAACAAATATAGCATGAACTCTCTCTGAACCTGCTATCTCTTGTCTTCAAAAACCTGAAAACATACACTAGGATCCACATATTTGCATTTACCTTCCAAAATGGTTTCTCAACGTACTGCTGTGTCATGTAAATACAGTAAACAAAATCAGGAACTGAATCCTGGAACCTGTGACTGTCAACTCACAACTTAGTGTATTATGAACACTACTGGTTCATCTCTGACTGTACTGAAGTCAAATCAACTCAACTCAATTGAAATCAACTGAAATCAACTGAAATCAACTAAAATATGAGTAAAAAAATCTATGATGTCATCATGTCTTCATCCTTGTTCAATTTGTAAGTCTTTCATACCTCTTTCCTTCAGAACCTAGTATAAACATATATGTGCGCACTTCTCAAATATACCTTTATGAAATATCAAGCTTTTCTTCAATAGAACTCTGGAACCTTCTCCTAAACAGGAACATCCTAACAGGAACTTTCTCCAAACATTCTTTTTCTTCCTTCTTCTTACAAAGCTGAAACATAAAGAGAACCTGACAAAGGAAATATAGGAATACCTATAGGTATGAGTTTGTATTCTTTCACATATGGTTGAAAATAAGTCTTCATGTTTCATCACCCCCCTGGATGACTTAACACTAGTATCTAGTATTCTTCAAATTATATCAGACTTTATGAAATCTGGAACGTCTTCCTTCATAAATCTGATGCTCAGTGATCAATACCTGTATCTGAAACAAAAATTCTGAATCCTTTTTATTAGCATTGCGTAGATGCCAATAGCTTTCCATGTCATTCCTCAGCTTTCCAAAATCTAGAATAAGGTTAGCTGATCCTAACATAACAAAACCCTACTGAAAGCTTTATGGGATTCATAACCTTCAATAACATAACAAGTATCTTCTATCTCTCTTTATCACAAATGTGATAGAATCTGAATCTTTGACTTACTTCTTCCAATGTTAAGAATCTTCACAAACAAAGGATAGACAACTGACTCATAAATACTCAAGATCATACAAGATCATATAAGATCAATGATCTCTCTTGTGTAGAATCTGCTCTTATCAAATCTTCATGACTGAATGTTTGATTTGTTACCTGAATGTCTCCAAGTGTCCATGCTTCTCAAAAAGTTGTAAAACTTTTCTTCAAACAAATCCTTCCAAGAATTTGCAATTCCTTACTTGAAATATAAGTGGACAAAATTCTCACCTTGAGAACTCCAAAAGAAAGTCAAGCAGGTACTATCACATTTCACCCGGGTAGAATATGAAAGATATGAAGTATCAACTTGCAGCTAGACAATCATAAAAAGTAGATTCTCCATTGAATAGTACATCAACAAACCTGAATTTTTGAAGTTTTCTGAAAATAGTGAATATGAGGTAACCTTTTCCAAACATAAAACCTCAACCCAAGTCTTCAACATCTGCTACAAAAAACTCTTTTACCTTAAGAGTTAGATAAAGAAGAAATATACTTCTCTACAACTTGTCATATACCAAGTAGCTCTGTATTGACACACCAAGAATTCTTTGAGGGAACATATAAGCTGCCTGCTAAAAATCTTCAACTTATATATAACTCATACATATGAGTCAAAACATATATCTGCTTCTTTTTCTTTCTCTCAATGCAGTTCTTTGTCAAATCTACTAAATCATGACCAAGTGTAATGCAAAACAAGAAACTACTTCTTCTTTAACACAAGATGTTTTCATAGACTTGTCTTTGGATGTAGAGGATAAAATAGGAAAAGTATATGGAAAGTATATGAGAAAAGGAAGTCTTACTTTTCTTTTGGAAATGATGGACTTTCTTCTTCTGCATCTTTCTTCCACCTAATGATGATGTTAACGTCTTCAAACTTCTCTTCCATACCTTTTGTTCTCTTCATCTTGAAGTGGCAAGCACTCTTGACCTCTTCAAATGAACTTTTCTCTTCCTCTAGTGCTAAGAGAAAGAGACAAAACAAACATGGTATACAAGTGGAAGTGAATATAGAATCATGTTTTATCATCTCCTCATATCACTGAATCAAAATTCTGGTTTAAATGTCTAAAAGACTAAATTCACCAATCCTTTGTCTGAATGATGAATTTGTTGGAACAAGCCAATCACAAATTGATGATTATACAGATCTTGAAGAAGGTTTATGGTCAGAATGAAGTGAAGGAAAACACTTGTGAAAGTGAAGAAGATTTCAGGGTGATGTCTTGTACACATATGTACATATAAGTAAAGAATCTTGTAAATTGAGTATAGTAAAACCTTTAGGATGATAAAGAGCAATGTCATAGATACGGGATGAGTCTAAAGTCATGTATATATAAGTTAATGATGACAAGAAATATGTAAGAGAGTCATTTGTAGATGACAAACTTCAGAAAGATGTGTAGAGAGTTTTTTCCCAGAAAATAGCGACGGGTTTTTCTCTGAGTGCTCTCTGTCTGATCATGTGGATCAAAAATCCTTTTGTACACATCTAATTGAGAAGCTAATGAAGCTATGTCTAGAGTTTCAGAATCTAATTCCTCTTCTACTGTGAGAATGATCAATAGGAACATTCATATGTAAACTTTGGAAACTGAAGTCTGAGAGTAGCGCACTTTTCCGTCTCAGTATTTTGATCAGATCTGAGTGTATACTGTAAAGTTTTTGATGAGTGAGCACTTAAAATTTAAGTTAGAAGATAAGGAAGCTATGGCTAAAAGCATTTAGCAAAACGGGTTTCAGATTGGGAGAAATCAACTTAAGAAGTTGACTATGTCGAAGGCGCAACTTCTGAGAGACATTTTCTGACATATCTTTGATCTTAATGATCAAATTAAACTTTTGGTGATTAGTTTTGAGAACTAATGATTGACATGATTGCGCAAAGGTATTGCGAATACTTGTGCATCATTTACTTGAAGAAATTTGAAGTTATGTGCAGGTAATGAAGTTGATTCCTGAAGCAGACTTTCTGAAGTAGACACTTCTTCACTCAGAGAAGTGTTGATGAAAGTTTTGGTAAAGAAGAACAAGTTTTGTGTAGAGTTTGGTTTATAACTGACATAGAAGTGTTCTGAAGTCAGTATAGATCAAACCTTTGGAGATTAAGAGGTCTCCAACAGTGGTATCAGAGCTGAAGGTGCAATACAAGAGAAGAAAAGACAATCGAAGTTCCGACTGGTGCAGATATTGGAGATCTTCCAAATCAAAGGAGGACAAGGACAAATTATTGAAGATAACTTGCAGGAGTTCAAAGCACGAGTTCGAAAAGAATCAAGAAGGACAAAGCTTATATCAAAGGTACACTTTATTCTCATAAACCATAGTAATTGCAGATACAGAAGGTCAAGGATGGGAGAAAGCTTGCAGATTGATAAGCTAGATAGAGAGAACTATCCAGCTTGGTCCATGAGGATGGAGGCACACCTCATGAGTAAAGATTTGATGACATTTATTACAGGAGATGAAGAAAAACCTGAATTTGCAGATCCTAGTATTCCAACTAGGGAAGAGCTTGCAAATTTGAAGACTTGGATGAGAAAGGATGCTCAAGCAAGGAGTATCATTTACATGGCTGTAAATGATTATCTTCTACCTCACATCAGAGGTTTGGAAAGTGCTACAGATGTTTGGAATGCCTTGGAAGAGCATTTCCAAAATACAACTAAGTCAAGGAAGTCATCACTATGGGCTGAGTTCACAACCTTCAAGAAGAAGAGTTCACAATCAATTTCTGATTATGTGACAAGGATGAAGGATATTGCAGATAGCTTGGGAGCAGTGGATGAAGACATTGAAGAGGAAAAGTTGGTAAGACAAATACTTACAGGTTTGAGAGGAGATGAGAAGTGGAAGCCTTTCATATTGTCCATAGAGTTGTCACTTGATCACTTTACTCCTGATCTTAATCAATTGCTAGGACACATGCTAACTTTTGAGCAGGACCTTAAAGGAGACAATGATAGAAGTACAAGCCAAGCTATGTACTCCAAGGACAAGAAAAAGAATGGCAAGGGAAAGCAATCGAATGATGATGAAGGGAATTCAAATCAAGCTAACTTCACAAAGGGAAAGATGAATTTCAGAGGTAAAGGAAGAGGAGGTAAGAACAAAGATAATGCTAAAGCTTGTTGGATTTGTGGCAGAACAAATCATTTGGCAAATGATTGTTGGTATAACAACCAAAATGGTGGAAGTAATAATCAGAATTATAATCAAAGAGGTAGAGGAGGTAGAAACCAAAGAGGCAATTTCAGAGGAAGAGGTGGTAGGACATCATATGGTAGAGGAGGTGGAAGAAACTTCCAATCTCAGTCCTACAACAACAATTATTACAATTATGCATCAGATCAGAAGGATGATATGACTCTTATCTTGAATGCAACTCATGAATCAATAGGAGAAGATCAAAGAGTGTTTTATATTGACTCAAGGTGTAGCAACCATCTGAGTGGGAATCTATCCTTGATGACTGATATGGAAGCAAGGGTGAATGGACATACAGTTCAAACAGGTGACAATACCAGACATAAAATGGAGAGCATTGGATCAGTAAAGACAAAGAGTGGAAGTACACTTCTGAGCAAGGTACTTTATGTTCCTACTATTCCTAAAAATTTGATAAGTGTAGGGCAAATTGTGGAGAAAGGATATGAGGTAAGATTCACAAATGATGGTGTTTATGTACAAGATCCAAATCAGGGATATAGAAACATAATTACAGGTAAAAAGGAAGGAAGATTGTTCACTCTCAAAGTCCAAGGTAATGTGGGACATGCATTATTTACCTATGGAAGTCAAAAGGTATCTGAATTAGACCTATGGCATAAAAGGCTAGGTCATTTTAATGAGAGAGCTATAAAGGAAATGTCAAAGAATCAGGTGGTGCTTGGATTGCCAAATATTGAAGGGCAACATATGGTGTACAAGTGTGAAGCTCGTCAATTAGGTAAAGCACATAAAGGTTCTTACAACAAGTCAGGGTACAAGCATTCAAATATGCTTGAATTGGTTCATACAGATGTATGGGGTCCCTCAAGGGACTATAGCATAAATGGATCCAGATATTATGTGTTGTTTGTTGATGATGCAACCAGGTGGATTACTTTGTATGTAATCAAGGATAAATCAGAAGTTTTCAAGACATTCAAACATTTTCATGCTTATGCAGAAAGGATCACAGGGCAAAAGCTCAAGAGGTTAAGATCAGATGGAGGGGGAGAGTATTTCTCTAAAGAGTTTGATGATTATTTGTGGAATGCAGGTATAAAAAGAGAAGTAACTTGCAGGTACTCCCCTCAACAGAATGGAGTAGCAGAAAGGAGGAATAGGACTCTTGTAGAATTTGCAAGAGCCATGATGAAGGAAAAGAATTGTCCAAATTACTTATGGGCAGAAGCCATTAACACTGCAACATACCTTGTGAATAGGTTACCTTGTAAAGCTTTGGATGGAGGAACCCCTTATGAAGCATGGTGGGGTAAGAAACCTACTCTTGATCATTGTAAAGTATTTGGATGTATTGCATATGCTTATGTTCCTTCACAATTAAGACATAAGCTAGAACCAAAAGCAGAGAAGTATGTGTTTATTGGATATGATGATAGACAGATGGGGTACAGGTTGTGGAGTCCATCCACAAAGCAATTTCTTGTTACCAAAGATGTGACATTTGATGAGCAAAATACATGGTATACAGGTTCAACAAATGATTATGCAGGTGTTGAAGAGATACAAAGAAAAGGAAAGGCAAAAGTAAAAGTGTATGAAGAAAGTATTGATGATGTTGATTCTAGAAGTAGATTGCAGGATCATGTAGAAGAAGGGCCAAGATTTGATCCAGAATCAAATGAGGCTGAAACTTCGAGAAGTGCAGAAATCAGAAGATCTACAAGAGAAAGGAAAGAACCTATAAGGTATAGTTATGATACATCTTTCCTAACAACAAAAGATTATGCTTACATTGTGAAGACAGAAGAAGATCCAATCACTTATGAAGTGTGTAAGCTCAAGAGAGCTTTATATGGGTTGAAGCAAGCCCCAAGAGCTTGGAATTACAGATTGGTCAAGTTCTTGAATGAATGTGGATTTCAAGCATCAAAGGCAGATAGTAGCTTGCTAGTGAAGGCAAGTGAAAATGGATACATTTACATGTGCATTTATGTTGATGATATTATTGTTACAGGAACAGATGCTCAAGGAATCAATGAACTCAAAAAGCAAATAGAGAAGGAGTTTAAGATAAGTGATTTGGGAAACTTATCTTATTTTCTAGGAATGCAGATTGTATATACTCAACATGGAGTATATGTTTCACAAGAGAGGTATTTGAAGAATCTTCTAGTCAAATTTAACATGGAAGATTGCAAGACCTCAACTACACCATTGGAGGTAAATCATAAATTAAGCAGGTATGGAGGTGAAGAATTCAATGATATGAAGAAATATCAGAGTTTGGTAGGTAGTTTAATCTATGCTACCTTGACAAGGCCAGATTTGTCATATGCAGTAGGTGTGTTGTCATAATTTATGCATTGTCCAAAGAAGACTCATTGGATTGCAGCTCAAAGGGTACTCAGATATATCAAAGGAACCCTAAGTGAAGGTTTGTATTATGGTTTCACTTCTGATACAAGAATCAAAGTGTTTAGTGATGCAGATTGGGCAGGTGACTCAGATGATAGAAGGTCTACTCATGGGTATCTTTGTTATGTTGGAGATAAGCTAGTTTCTTGGTGTTCAAGGAAGCAACATACAGTTGCTTTATCATCCACAGAAGCTGAGTATAAGGGAATGGTAGAAGCTGCAAAAGAAGTGATATGGTTGAAGACCTTGATGAAGAGTTTTGAGACTGATCATAGTACTCCAATTATTTTTGGAGATAATATGAGTTCTTTGTATTTGGCAGCTAACCCTGTTTTTCATGTCAGGACTAAGCACATAGAGATTCAGTATCATTTCTTGAGGGAAAAGGTACTTGATAAAGAGATTGAAGTGATGTACACTCCAACAAAAGAACAAGTGGCAGATATGATGACAAAGAGTTTGGATGGACCTAAGTTACAGAGATTCAAGGATATGGCAGGAGTGAAGAAGGATGGAGTTATCACAATTAGTGATTGAGGGGGAGCTGTTGGAACAAGCCAATCACAAATTGATGATTTTACAGATCTTGAAGAAGGTTTATGGTCAGAATGAAGTGAAGGAAAACACTTGTGAAAGTGAAGAAGATTTCAGGGTGATGTCTTGTACACATATGTACATATAAGTGAAGAATCTTGTAAATTGAGTATAGTAAAACCTTTAGGATGATAAAGAGCAATGTCATAGATACGGGATGAGTCTAAAGTCATGTATATATAAGTTAATGATGACAAGAAATATGTAAGAGAGTCATTTGTAGATGACAAACTTCAGAAAGATGTGTAGAGAGTTTTTTCCCAGAAAATAGCGACGGGTTTTTCTCTGAGTGCTCTCTGTCTGATCATGTGGATCAGAAATCCTTTTGTACACATCTAATTGAGAAGCTAATGAAGCTATGTCTAGAGTTTCAGAATCTAATTCCTCTTCTACTATGAGAATGATCAATAGGAACATTCATATGTAAACTTTGGAAACTGAAGTCTGAGAGTAGCGCACTTTTCCGTCTCAGTATTTTGATCAGATCTGAGTGTATACTGTAAAGTTTTTGATGAGTGAGCACTTAAAATTTAAGTTAGAAGATAAGGAAGCTATGGCTAAAAGCATTTAGCAAAACGGGTTTCAGATTGGGAGAAATCAACTTAAGAAGTTGACTATGTCGAAGGCGCAACTTCTGAGAGACATTTTCTGACATATCTTTGATCTTAATGATCAAATTAAACTTTTGGTGATTAGTTTTGAGAACTAATGATTGACATGATTGCGCAAAGGTATTGCGAATACTTGTGCATCATTTACTTGAAGAAATTTGAAGTTATGTGCAGGTAATGAAGTTGATTCCTGAAGCAGACTTTCTGAAGTAGACACTTCTTCACTCAGAGAAGTGTTGATGAAAGTTTTGGTAAAGAAGAACAAGTTTTGTGTAAAGTTTGGTTTATAACTGACATAGAAGTGTTCTGAAGTCAGTATAGATCAAACCTTTGGAGATTAAGAGGTCTCCAACAGAATTACCTTTCTAGAGTTACCTCTCTAGATCACATTTGTACCTTGATATCCAACCAACTTACAACACAAAATTGGTTTAAAACAAAGCTCATCCCATCTTCAAATGTGTCTTCTTAGATGAGCCTTCTTGCCATGAAAGAGATCTCTCAAAACTCTCTAGAAAAACCTATAGATACCTGTTTTGATGTAGCCTTTAACTTTCAAATGATGAAAGCGTATAGAAGCACTCCTTGAAACCTTGAAATCTCTTCATAACTGCTCTTCTAAGATATGACTTGCAAATGATAATCTGATAGTAAAAATTGATACCTATGATTTGATGTTGATCTGATTCCTTCATCTTCTCTAAACCATTGTTCTTTCTTGAATTTGAAGTAGTCTTCTCTTCATCAAGTCTGGGTCTTCAAACAATACTTTTGTAAAGTATTTGCATACTCTTACAAAAATATTCGGCTCCTAACTGATCATCAACTTCATACTCCACACTGATGAATACACATGTAACTGAATTGCCTAATTCTCAAATCTCTACTCATCTAGATTAAGTGTGTATGTCAAATGTTAGAAGATGCCTTTAGATCATATGTTGTAAACCTGGAATTCTGGAAACCTGAGAATATGAATGAGCCTTAATGCATTGATGCCAAAGACCTAAAGTTCTGAAACCAAAACCTTAGTGCTCTGATACCAAATGTTGGAAGTGAGGTAGGCCCTTGGCTCATGTCACAGGTCCATGGTTCCATAGGTCCAACATATACAACACAGAATCTAGCAATCTTCAATATTGACAAAACATGAACATGCCACAACTTAATCATACAGATGATGAGACAAAGATAGAGAAAGAATAGATGACATGTGTAAGGTGTTACATAAGCCATCGCTTACTCATAGTATCATATATACCAATGTTCAATGTACAATGTGGGAGCAAAACTCTCAACCACTCTATGTGATGAGAAATAGATGAATGAGTGAATGTACAAATGTAACAAACATATTCAGATGTATGGGCAGTAATCTGAATATACATGAGATGTGTGACCTGATAGGTTATAGAAGAGTGAATATGAGTGACTGAAAGAGGAAGGATCAGTGTGAAACTGATAATCAGCAAACCCTCATCTAACCTTAGGCTATGGAAGACCCTAAATCAGATATGTGTGTGAAAAGATCACATACTTAAAAAGTAGCAAAGAATGCTAACAAGTTTGCTGCCAGAAATCCTCAAACTCATGTGAACACACCTTCTCAAACACCTCATCCAAATATGCATAAAGCATATACGTACTGTTTCTCTTGTACCTATGCCGAATAGGACTCCTCTTGATATGAATGCTACTGCCTCCATAAAATTCAAGTAGTACCTGTGTGCATAAAGAGAATATGTACCTGAATACTTAACATAAGATGTAAATCTTATCTTAACCACCATCCAATGTCTTTGAAGTAGCCTGAAATCTTCATGTAGAAGACAATCTTCAAATACACCATATAGATGGCCGATCCTCACCATCAAGCTGCTAATAACCAAGTCCTCTTTCCATGAACGAGATAACCTCCTCTCCATGAGCAAGAGTGTGAGCACACTCTTCATCTTCTCCAAGAAGAACTCCAAGAAGAACTCCATAGCTGCTCCTCAAGATGCTTCAATTTAGCACCATGGCTGCCCCATGTGCTTGAAGAAACACCACCTCTATTGAGGTCCAATCACCAAGGCTTGTGTTGAACACTAGGTGAAGGATACAATGCAAGTGACCATGCACTTCTTATATAGTTTCTTTGTCCATAAAATAAAGCATATCAAAAGCACTTCGATCTACGATCGTAAAAGAAACTCAATCGGAAAAAACTCATCCGCCAAACGCATCGCGCGCTGTCCATCCGTCGCCGATTAAGAAAAGCTTTATTTTTAAAAAATCTTATCAAGATATATATCACGCTGCCGCTCAGGGGATTCGAACACTGGTCACTGCTCTAGGAGGCTACTCACATAGCCAAAGCGCTCAGCCCGTTTTCTTGTAGAAAACTATCAAAGACAGCTATACATACTGTAGACTTCTGGACAAAGTGGACCAATGACCATGGGATTTTGAGACCTAGACCTTTGGGACATTGTTTTCCAACAGATGTGCCATGTGTTCAAATAATTTTTAAGGAAAAATCTAGAAGTGCATGTGGATGATTTTTGTGCCCACTCCGTGCGTAAGCCACATCATATTCCGGAGCTTGAACACATTGTTTGTTGTTCTTTGGAGTTGTCCTCTCCAATCATTTAGTATAAAGAATCAACAACACATCTTATACTTATCAATCCTGGAAGTATATATGAGACCACAACCCCTTCTAGATGATAGAATCCAAGAAATAAGAGAAAACTAACTAGATTTCTGAGAAATAATGAAAATGAAGAGGAATTTCTAGGGTTTGGATTATCTTGAGCAATACTCCATCATTTTCAATAATCTTGGTGTCTAAAGTGTGTTATTTTCTCAGCAGAACACAATCATAAAGTCAAAACTCAAAAATGATACCTGTAACCTTTAGATGAGACAATCGCGATTCTGTAAAATCTGACGATTTTCATCTCCAGCACCATTCTTCATCAATTTCTCACTCAACACATCAGTAATCAACTCTCTTCATACACATTCATTAGAAATACACAATAGAAGCTTGCAAATCTCCATGGATACACATAGAATAGACTCAACAAATCAAAGAAATCCACACAAAAGGAAGAATCACGATTTTCTGCAGGAAACTCTCTCTCTTTGCTTGGATAGCATCAATTACAAATAACCAACCCTCTCATAATAGAGGAAATTGTCTTTTATACATTTTCAAGTGTCCCTTTTCACACTTGAATTTTGGTCCTTTCCTCTTCTAATCTAAAAATATGCTATCTAGGAGTTTCCAAAAATTCTAGAAAAAATACATATGATTCTAATCTACATGAGGAAGACTCTTCCTCATTTTTACATCATTTGCATAAATATTTTTACAATTTTTTGGCATTTTACAATTATTTTCCATCAAAAATATTTTCAAAAATACTTCTTCTAACACACATCTTCGATAAGTGTCGAGAATATCAAGTCTGTTTAAACCTTGAGAAGTGTATTTTTATGGTTAGACAAGGCAAGATACTTGGTCATATAGTTTCAAAAAATGGAATCTCCATGGATGAACATAAGGTACATGTAACCAATGAATTACTCAGGCCAAATAATGTAAAAGAAGTACAAGCATTTATGGGCCATTGCAGTTATTACCGATGATTCATACACATGTATGCAATCATCGCTAAGCCACTCTACAACGTGCTAACAAACTTTGAGTGGACAGAAGAATGCAAGAGTTCCTTTAGTGAACTAAAATGACGATTGTGTTCTGCACCTATTCTCGTCATGCTTGATTGGAATAAACCTTTTCATGTACACGTAGATGCTTCTCATCATGCCATAGGATGCGTGCTGGCACAACCCATAGAAGAGGGAAATATAGATTTACCAATTGCATATGCCAGTAGGCAATTGAACCCTGCGGAGATGAATTACACCACTACTAAAAGAGAGGGGCTAGGAATGGTCTATGTAGTGAAGAAATTTTGCCATTATTTATTGGCAAATCAGTTTAAATTTTTTATCGACCACCAAGCTCTCTTGTATTTAGTAAACAAACCATGCAACACAGGCAGGCTAATACGTTGGTTTTCATTATTGATAGAGTATGACTTTGAAGTGGTAGTCAAGAAGGGTAAGACACACTTGAGAGCAGACCACCTCTCTAGGATAACTTCCAAAGAAGCAGCTACTGGGGTAGCAGATGAGCTACCAGACACTTATCTCTTCAATCTCGAGATTGCCTTGAATGGGCCAAGTTGTTAGTTCCAATATTGACATATGAACCTAAGAATCCTCAAGTGAGAACCCAAGAAAAGGAGGTAGTGAGAGCACAGAAATACCAAATCCTCACAGGAAGTATCTATAGGCAAGACCATCAAATATCCTTGCTTGTTGTGTAGAATAACAGGAGTATAACAATTGGTTTCAATTAGCACACGTAGGTGCACTAGCGCAACACCATTCTAGACAAGTGACATTATTGAACTTGAAAAGGTTAGGTGTATATTGGCCGTCAATGGAAAAAGATGTCCAACGACTGTGTGACGAATGTCCGAAGTGTTGTAATAGGTCCCCGATAGAACACACCACTTTATACCAGGTGACCCTAACGCAAGACTCGAGTGAACCTTTAGTTACTTACCTATGGACAAAGACCTTTCCAGAGGACATGACTATAGCACATAGACGAAGCGTAGAACAAGAGGCCTTAGACTACAAGCTCATTGTTGACAATTTGTATAAGCGAGGAAGAGATGGTTACCTGAGGATATGCATGCATGAAAGTGAATATCTTAACCTTTTGGAAGCTGCAAACCAAGGTGCAACAAGAGGCCATTTTGGACCTGATCGCATTGTCAAGGTCATACTATTTTCAGGCTTATGGTGGCCCATTGTACATATGGATGCCCACACATACGTAAAATGATGTGATGTATGACAAAGGACTTAGTATCCCATACACAGGGATGAGATGCCCCTACAATCCATGATGGGAGGGTGTGCATTCTCAAAGTGGGGAATAGATTTTGTGGGACCTATTAACCCCCCTGCAAGGAATTCCCATGCCGAGTATATCATAGTTGCCACTGAGTATCTTACTAAATGGGTAGAAACCAAGGCCACAAGGAAAAATGACACACGCACCACTGTAAAGTTCTTGTTCGAAAATGTCTCCATAAGATATGGACTTCCTATCGAGCTTGTAAGTGATAGGGGTACTCATTTCCTAAATGATGTTATTGAATATTTGTTACAAGACTTTATGGTAGTACACAAGAAATCGGCACTGTATCACCCAAAAGCTAACGAACAGGCTGAGAGTACTAATAAGATTTTGTGCAACATCCTAACCAAAATTGTGAACAATAAACATTCCGATTGGGATCATCAATTACACCATGCCCTATGGGCTTATCACATAGCCTATAAAACAGTACTTAATGCCACACCATTCTAGATGGTGTTTGGTCAGAATGCTGTGTTGCCTTTAGAATTTTTGATACCCACACTCAAAATTGCTCAGAAGCATGAGTGGACGGGTCATGAACTTTCCTCGAGAATACTTGAATTAGAACGATTGGGAGAGACGAGACTGCGAGAGCAACAAGAATTTATGCCGCTAAGAAGAGATAGAAAGCCTACTTTGATGCTCATATCAAAGATAAAAGATTACGAGTAGGAGATTTGGTGCTAGTTTACACCTTAAAACAACATGCCCGCATGTTAGAGAAACGAGGATACGGACCCATGATCATCAATAGGATATCGACTAGTGGTGCTGTTCAACTAGCGACCCTCGAAGGTGAAGTAACGCCTAATTATATCAGCGGATGTCGAGTTAAGCTATATCAAGAACCCTTAACTATAGACATGCTTAAACGACTAACTCTTGCCAAGAAGCAAAAGGAAGAGGAGGAACAAATCAGAGCTGAAGCCCAAGCAGAAGTGTTGGAACGCATTAAGCAAATGTGACTACAAAGGAGAGGACTAGGTAGAGAACCTCAATCGGCAGATGCCCCATGATATCCAGTAGCGATGTGTCAACTTGGAGGAAGGGATATCCCAAATATTATTGATAGGAGACCATTCGTTAACATCACTCTAGGATAGGACCCTCTGTGCATGCAATGCAAGGCTTTAATCGACTCTGGTGCAGCGACGAATACAATTCAACTCTCTCTTTGTAGAGAGTATAAAGTGAAGCCTCTTGAGGCCTATCTCATAGGAGTAGGTGGATTAGAAACCCCTTGCATAGATGAGGTCGAATTACCAATCTCCATCGAGAACATAACCTTGATAGTAAAATTGTTGGTTTGCCATGATGACAACCTAATAGAACCAATGATCCTAGACCAGGAATGGTTATACCACTACTCGGTGAATTTAAATCTTCGTAGAAGTGTTCTTCAATTCGAACTTGCAGGACAGTATCATGAACTCCCACTCAGAGGTTGGTGTAGAGAGGTGTTGGACGTGCTAGAAGCCCCTCCCACAGCGTGTGGCCTCCATCCAACTTTGTGTGAATCAACATACCCTACTGAACAAAAGCCAAAAATACCATCCATCCAAGAGAGAAACTTTAGTATGCTTGAAGAAAACCTTTTCTGAGAGTACAAGGACACCCCATACACCTTCTTTTGTAGATTCCACTTCATCTCTTCTAACCCCTCATGTGGTACAGAAATGGATTCCCAAGCCTTCAGGAATCATGACAACTCTCAACTGAACCCACTATGACCACCAACTTTGTGAAGATAAACACTTATTGACCACTCCACTCATACCCAACCTGACAAACTCATATCACCACCCTCCTTGTAACATACACTAACCTTGTAGGCAATACCCATTCAACATCAATTGTAAAGCCACACACCTCATGCACTGCCACTCATAGTCATAACACACACTACTCACAATGCACCTCTTACATCGTTAAAACCACACACACTGCATGGGAAGCATGTTGGTGGTGGAAAGGAATGGAGGTCTCATCTTCTTGGGATCTTAATTATTTTCCATGGCTAATGTGTTTTCCTCTTCACTCCAACTTAGGTTCGCTACACAAGCTTTTATCATGCAAGTGGAAGTTTCCACTAGTGCAACGCTCGGGTGGCCTATTGTCAATTTCTTGACTCTTCCATTTGAGAGCCTACACATAGCAATACGGTCAGATTTCTAGGGTTTCACGAGACCTATGCCCATTGAAGTCCCTCCCCAAGGACAGATGTGTTGATGTCGTGACAAAAGCTTGTTCACTAACAAGACTGTGGAAAATTGCCACGCCTCAACTAGAACTAAGCTAGAGTGATATTAGAACACCTCTATAATCATCAGTAGCTTAGCAACCTTCTGAAACTGAAAACTTTATAACTGTATTTAGTGAAAACTAAAAATTCACTTTACAGAAAGCTTCACGTTTCCTTCAAGCTTTAATTCTGGACTGATTTACTTCAAACTTTACACTACTGTGTTTGCTTATAGTTTGATAATCTTTCCGTTACTTAATTGTGCCAAAACTATGTTTTGAACTCACCGAAATGTCACCGGAACTTCACCGGACTGTTACCGGAATGTCATTGTAATCTTACCGGAATCAATTGCAATTCTGTTTGTGATTACTTCAAATGATCGTAGATGAAGTAAGGAAGGAATACCTGAGCTTCCTTCAGTAATTGAACTCTTTCTGAAGTTTAAGAAAAAACTTCATCAGTTCAGGATACCTTTTTACGGTCAGACTTTGTACTGTATACTTGTCCCGTTTCAAGAAACTCTTTTGATCAATTTGTAGTTCAGACTCCTAGCTTTAAGATGAGCTATCACTCATGAAAAACTTTACACTGTATTACGAGATCTAACTCTCAGAAGTACCGGAAAATGTTTACTGAGAAAAACTGTAACTGTTAACTAACTTTCACAGTAACATGAAATTACTCAGATTTCTTCACATACGAAGAATGCGCTCAATCTTCCACATGAACATGTGTTTTATATTAGAGAAGATGTGTACAAAATAGCTTGGCCTCACTTTGCTCATAGCTATGGAAAACTCTCCTACTCTGAGTAGTTATTCCTTACCATCTCTCTCAGATGAATACCCGATAGTTCAGGTTCTATTATTCATCTCTACATACGCGATCTCTGGCATCTTCTATATCACTATCCTTGTCTCTTACAGACTCTTCTCTTCTCACCTCACCTATTCTCACCTATTCTCACCTATTTATTCCGGTTCTATGCTCTCTCTTATATACATCTTGATCCGAGATTCAAACTCGTAATTCTCGAAGTTTCTACACCGTATATTACAAGCGTGAATTTGTGCCTTCACTAAGGCTTGATTTTCTGAATGTTTTGTTTCTGCTTCTCTTTGTCTTTCTTCGTCAGTGTGTCTATCTGTATGTTAATTTGTGAGTGATTCTTCAACAAGATGAAAAGAGTAAGCAGCAAGGCGCATTGGTTCCAAGGGCTCACCGGACCCCTAGGAGAAGCAGAGTTCATCTATGAAGCCAATCTGACTTACGGTGCAAATGTGTGGAGGTGCTATCAATTCTTCTCACAAGAGTTCGAGAACCTCGAGAATAGTGAAGACCTCAGACCCATATGGCAGTGTGCAAGATTCGCAAACTACTTTAGTGCACCGCAAACTACTTTAGTGCACCGCTCCCTAAACTCGACTTTTATCAATGTTACTATTTGGTGGATTCTATTAAAGAGCAAGCATGCAAGGAGTTGGATCCTGTCTTTGTACTATCATCCTTGGTCAACGATCCCCCCTTCAAGAAGTTCACCTTGTGTTTGGACTTAATTAGGACCGCACTTAAGATTCATGGCGACCATATGCCCATAGAGAAAGAGCGCCTTATCCCAGAACCCATGAAGCAAAGTGATGTTGACAAATGGCCCGCAATCTCTGCCATCACCTCTCAATTGGCCACTCCGTTGAGAATATGCCTCCAACATTTTGGCTTTCTTGCATAGGAGCGATTTACCATTCCCCACAAACATCTATGGTTTGTATTGTATCTTGTCACCACCGGGCCTCAAACAATTGATATTGCTACTTATATTCAAGACCAGCTTTTATTGGCAGGTCATCGGTGGGAGAAGAAAAAGGTTGTTCATGGATGATGTGCCCTGACACACATTATATACATGTGTTTGGCTTATGATATTTCTATAGAGAGAGCCCTCCCAGCATTGCAATTACAAAAATGCAAAGGGTCTAAGAAAACCAGGTGACCTCCCCATGCTCGAGTCAAGTGCATGCATGGCACAATCCCCTGCTTACAGGTTCTGGAATCGCCATCACCACATCCCACACCCAAAACCTCCCCTCAACGACCTCCAACTCAACCACAACCAAGTGTTCCACCACTATGATTGCCTACAAGAAGAATGCCGCACTCTCAAGGAGTCAAATAAGGCCTTGTTGCTCAAAGATTCATTAGGGCCTACTATTGTACAGGAAGTCACACCACATGCTCTCTTAGAAGAACTGAATGCGCTACATCTGAAAGTACAAGAATTACAGACCCAGGTATCCAAGATGATGGAACCCCCTCGACCGAATTCTCCATGTGACTTGCTGGAACCCGACGAGACAATACCCATACCAGTTGAGGACACATTTGAAGAAGAATATGTATCATTGCCCATTGTTGGAGGAAGCTTATCTCTAGAAGGACATGATACATATGAATCACCTCCTCCAGCTTGGTTAGAGACAGTTGAAGAACTGGGCAAGACAAATTCCACACAAGTCGATGCACAACTACATGTGATTGCCAACATCAAAGAGGTTATTTTGAAATCATCATATTTTGCTACTATTGCCCCCTGCCAACACATTATGATAAGCGAGCTCCAATATAAACTGTATTTCCTCCTGCTCGAGGAATACAATTTCCAAATTGAAAGTGTCACTAACAAGTGCCCCACGCACACCACGTAGTTCAAGCCCAAAGATGTTCCAATGGAAGTAGAACATAGTCACATATATCAACCAACATGGCATG
Organism: Ceratopteris richardii; assembly: GCA_020310875.1. Classification (NCBI taxonomy): domain Eukaryota; kingdom Viridiplantae; phylum Streptophyta; class Polypodiopsida; order Polypodiales; family Pteridaceae; genus Ceratopteris; species Ceratopteris richardii. Next base: position 69,582,999 of record CM035417.1, on the reverse strand, counting down.
TGGAATTACTCTAGAAATACCCTAAAATGATGCACACGTGGATGCATGCACCTACGCATTTGAAGTACAACTTGTATTATGGACCAATCCCTTGTAGACGCACCTGGAAGGCATTCGTTATTAAAGTTTAGAACAATCGCCAATGCAGAGTCTGGCTTAATTATCCTTATCTCTCACCTCCCAGGAATAACACTCTGACTGTCAGCTATATGATGGCCACTATTCATCATTGGCTACCACGTCTGCATCGGATGTCTGATATTGCGGCACAAATGACTGAGAAAATTATCGATATGATGCAGATGATTTTTAAGATTTTTCGATGTATCAAGGCTCCCACTGTGAACACACGAGGATTTGAACATGCAAATTTGGATTTAGTCTATGACATGATCACCACACATTCCCTCAGAGTATGCTATGCTTGGCACCGCAGATTGAAATATATGCCCGCCTACTACAAGCAGACGTTTGAAGACATGTTCACCACTGGCTTCTGGGAATACCACTCAGAAGTATTCATCAACCATCCCATGCATTTGCTTCATTTATTTGCCTGTGAACGTATCATGTATTCTAAGCATTATCTGTGCCCACCTCCAAACAAACCCCAGCCCATCGATTGGGAGAATCTCGAATGTGACCTTATAGGGGAATTCGCATCACGAAACATACCTTGGAAACCAACCTTCTCACCAACTACATTACTCATGTGCAATCAAGTTCTGTCAGGGATGACAAAAATGAGGAGGAGGGGAGTGTTCAAGGCAAAGGATTGAGTACCAGCTCTTGTCATAGAAGAAGAGGAAGCACATAAACTACTCACATATTACTTCATTATGTCAACAATAATTTTTATCACTAAAACAATGTAATATATGTATATACATCAGATTACAGCAAGTGCGACTCCATTTTGTGCAAGCCGAGGAGTCCTCGAGCTTGAGGATTCTAAGTTGAAAGCTCACACCAATTTACATAATTTTTTGAAGACATTAGATAATTCAAATTAGAGCTAGGGCCTATTTTTTAACTATGTCTGTGAGTAGATGTGAAACTGATCAAAACTAGGCAAAAAACTATAAATAGAGCTAGAGAGCTCATTTGTTGTTGTTGTTGTTGTTATGTTAGAACTTATGAGCTAGTATTTAGAAGAGCTATTGTAACTAGTGGACGATGAGTATGAGTATGCGTTCTTCCCTTGCCTTCCATTGATTTCCATTGCTACTCTCCTTGTGTGTGTATGCAAATTGCATTTTGCATCATCGTCTTCATGCGCATCACTTGCTCTTGATCTTCATATTGGCCTAACCTCTCTGAGGATTGACAATTACGAGGTGGAGCTCCTCACGTTGGTACTTTCCATGGTACTAGAGTGACATAGAGTGCCTAGGAGTATGCCAAGATATACAATATACTCCTCATATATGTAACAAGCCACCCTTCCTAAAATATGCTTCTAAATGAGAATGCAAAAAGTGGTTGGATGATTTTTCATCATCATATACAATCTTTATTGAAGGTGAAATACATCATGTATGAATACATTTTTAGATACATCAAGATCTATTTCATGGGATACAAAATATGAATTTGACTCCATAAGAGTGAGTCATACAATGTAATCAAAATCCATATACTTTGTGTAGCATCCTTAATCTTCACTTTACCATGATCAACATTCTTCATATCATCATGCTCCATATATGCTTTACTTTTCTTCAAAATTCGGAATTGCACATGAATTTGCTCAAAGCTGGAGCTGATGGAGATGGTATCGAAGATGATGATATTCTGCAGATTCCTGTTCGTGTTGTTGTCTCTATTGCACCTACTATAGAGCAAATTTGTTGGGATGGTAGAGATGCTCAAGCACATGCATTGATAGCTTTGTTTGTCAAAGGTGCCATTATTCCTCACATTCGCTCTTGTAGAACAACTAAGGATGCTTGGGATACACTTACCACACTGTACCAAGCTAGGAATGAGGTTTGTGTTCCTTACCTCTGAAACAATTGGAGAGTGAGCACATGAATGAAGGTGATTCTATGGACAATTTTCTCGCAAAGATCAAAGATTTGAAAGAACAGTTGATTTCTGCTGATGATGTTATACCAGATAACTCATTTTGTACAGACCGTTCTGAATGGTCTTCCTAACTCATATCAGAGTTTTGCTTCTACTCTTCATTTGATGATGAAAGGCAATCCAAATGCCTTGTCATTTGAGGAGTTTGTCTCTGTTCTGTTGCAGGAAGAACAATCTAGGCAAAATAGGTCTATTATGCATGTTGCAGATCAAGCTTTCCTGGTTAGTCAGAAGGGCAAAGGTAAATGGAGCTCTTCTACTAGTAAGCAGAAATCTGCAAATATTGCACATTCGAAGAAGGAAGACAAAGATGAGAAGAAATCAGAAAAGCAAAAATTGTTTTGCAAATACTCTAAAGCAAATGATCGTGTCATCAAGAGCTATCCAAAACTGGCTGCTAAAGAGGCAAAGAAGAAAGAGACCGGAATGGTTGTTGTAGAGGCCTCTACACTAAAAACAGAGTCTACTAATCTTGTGCAGGAAGAAGAATGGGTGTTTACTACTGTTTGCAGTTTTGAACCATCTTCTCATGAGCAGTGCATGTCTGCAGTAGACTCAGATGTTTGGTACTTTGATAGTGGGGTGACCAAACATATTACCTTGCAGTGCAGTTTCTTCTCTTCACTCGAGCCTGCCCCTACAGGGAATACTGTTACATGCGCCAACAACTCCTCCTATCCTGTTATGGGAGTTGGTAATATCATTTTGACTACTACTGATGGTAGTTTTTTCACTTTCTAAGATGCTTTTTTTGTGCCAAGGATCAAGAAAAATCTATTATCAGTTTTTGCATTAGCCAAGATTGCCTTGTTTGTGAAATTTGTTGATGATAGATGTGCAATTCATGATCTGTCAAATGGCGACATCATTATTGCTTCTGGCATTTTATGTCGTGGGTTCTATAAGCTCATAGACTATGAAAGATCTGTAAATGATTTGGCATGTGCGTACATGATTCTCAGGCTATGTCAGATGCAAAGCTTTGGCATGCATGCTTTGGTCATCTAAATTTTGCTAGTTTGCTACGCCTGTAGAAATTTGAAATGGTGTCCTCTTTGCCCAAACTTGAGGCACCTAGTAAGCATGTATTTGAAGGCTATATTTTGGGCAAAATGCAGCATTCTTCCTTTCCAAAAGATGGTTTAGTTCGGGCTACTCAGAAACTGTAGTTTGTACATAGTGATGTCTGTGGTCCTATGTAAAAACCTTCTTTTGTGAACTATCTTTACTTCATGACTTTCATCGATGATTTTTCCAGGCATGCATGGGTACATCCATTGAAGGCAAAGTCCGAAGTGTTTATGTACGTCAAACAATTTCTGGTTTTGGCTCTGCCAACATGTGAAATGGGCACCCTCCTTTCTGATCGAGGGGGGGAATATTTGTCTTCTAACTTTAACGCATTTCTGGCTGAACGTGGGATAAAACATCAGTCTATAGTGCCGTATACACCTCAACAGAATGGAGTTGCTGAACGAAAGAACAGGTCACTCATGGAGATGGTGAGGTGTATGGTGAAGAGTCAAGCTTTACCACATAGTTTCTGGCTTGAGGCTGTTATGTGTGCACCATATGTATTGAATAGGTGTCCCACTAAAGTGCTGCAATATGTCACTCCATATGAGGTTTGACATGGTCCCAAGCCATATGTTGCTCATTTGCATGTTTTTGGTTGTTTGGCATATGCATTAGTGCATAAACAACATCGCAGAAAATTGGATGATAAAGCAGTAAAATGTATTTTTGTTGGGTACGGTTCTGAAAGCAAAGGCTATCGTCTATATCATCCACAGACTAAACGCATTCTGGTTAGCCGTGATGCTATTTTTGTGGAAGATGCTATTCAACCCTTACTTTCATGTACTAAGGAGACATCTGTTAGCTCCAAAGACATGTATGATACTTTGCTGCCTCTTTTTATAGGTGGACAGTCTAGTGCTGGTCCTAATGAGGCAACATCTCAGCCTTTGTAGGTTTCATGTGATGATGGAGATATTTCATTTCTGATGCAAATTTATATGATGCACTTGTTGATCAGAGAACTGATATTGAGCAGGCAAAAACTAAGCCAAAATGGCTAGGTAGATTTTGCGTGACAGCAAATTAGATGCGCCTCTATCATATCGTACTTGGTCAAGCTCTCATAGTGCCTCTTTTGCATCAGATTGCTATGCTATGGCTGTGTCTAGTCTCTGTGATGAGAATGAGCTTGTTTTATTTGAAGAAGCACAAAATTCAGAAAATTGGATGACTGCTATGCAATCTGAATATGATGCTATAATGAAGAATGGTACCTGGTCTTTATGTGACTTGCCTCCTGGCAAGAATGCCATTTGCACAAAGTGGGTATACAAGCTGAAGCGAAAACCTGATGGAACAGTTGACAGGTATAAGGCTAGGCTTGTTGCAAAGGGTTATGCACAGGAAAGAGGCATTGATTTTGATGAAACCTTTGCTCCTACTTGCCGAATGACTACTGTTTGTAGCATCTGTGCACTTGCAGCTCATCATGGTTGGAATGTACATCAGTTGGACATTAAAACAACATTTTTGAATGGTGACTTGCATGAAGAAGTGTATGTTTTTCAGCCCCATGACTTTGTGTAGAAAGGGCATGAAAACTAGGTGTGCAGGTTAAAGAAGGCATTATATGGTTTAAAGCAAGCACCACATGCTTGGTATGAAAAAATACATGCCTATCTGATTACACATGGTTTTTAGAATAGTCCAACTGAAAGCACCTTATATGTTAAGTGTGCTAATGATGTGCTTCTGGTCATTGTGGTATATGTTGATGACATGCTGCTCACTAGTCCTGATGACATGCATATTGCTGATTTTAAGGCTGATTTGCATGCCTCATTTGAGATGTCTGATTTGGGGCATTTGCATCACTATTTGGGCATTCAATTTATGCAAGTTGATGGTGGAATGGTTTTGTGTCAAACAAAATATATTGACATATTATTGCAACATTTTGGCCTTGAAGACTATAAGCCTATTGCCACTCCTATGGAGATAGGTTTACGATTGAGTCTTCATGATGTCGGAGATGCATTTGATGTTGTTCTCTATCAGTAGGCTATTGGATGCTTGATTTACTTATGCATTACTCAACCACATATTCAGTTTGCTATCTCACAGATGAGCAGGTTTATGCATTGCCCAGGTGTCAAGCATTGGCAGGTGATTAAGCGCATCTTTCACTACTTGAGTGGTACCCAGCTACTTGGATTGCTTTATCCAAAGGGGGGATCACTACCACCATATTTGCATGCTTTTCCTGACAATGATTGGGCTGGTTGCTATGTCACTCGTGTGTCCACTAGTGGTTTTTGCTTCATGATTGGTAGCTCATGTATATCTTGGTTGAGCAAGAAGCAGCCTACTATGGCCACTTCCAATTGTGATGTTGAGTATAGGGAAACTTTCACAGCGACTTTTGAGTGTGTGTGGCTCATATGCCTTATGGCTGATTTAGGTGTTGGTCAGTCTTTTGCCACCACCATCTTCACTAACAGTCAGAGCACATCGGTAGTTGCGAGGAACCTTGTCTTCCATGCTCGCACTAAGCACATTGAGGTGCATTATCATTGGGAGAGCTTCTCTACCGGGGAGATAAGCCTGGCATATGTGCCCACACAAGAGAACATTGCAGACCTTTTCACGAAGGCTCTACCTAGGGAGAAGTTTGAAGCTTTCCGCAAAGCTTTGGGCTTACTTCCTTTTGTGGATTGATTCCACATAGCTTGGCACTTCCTTATACATGAGTGCCAGCTCCTTGTTCACCGCATCACTCCCATGGGAATTTGTTGATATATGTAGGTAGGTGAACACTCTAGGACCGTTGGGGCACTTTTTTCCCTCTTTAGGAGGTTTTTTCCCCCTACTTGTATATATGCCTATTGCCCTAATGGGCTACTTATCTTTGTACATTCTAGTGGTAATACATTCAATATTGTGTGTTGTGCTCCAAGCTTCTTCTTCTTCCTTGTGTTGTTCGCGTGCTTCCGCAGACGTCTAACTCCAACAAAAAATACTCCATATTGGTTTATCTTTGTGGAAACCTAGAATATGCACAAATAAGCAAATACTTCCACCAAACATTAACATCACTAGTACATGAGGGAATGATCCAATCACAAAACTCCATATCATAACAATGAGATAATACTCATATAGAGAATGAGAACATTGATTAATATGCATTATATCCATCCCATATGCATCTACCCAATCAGAAAACAAATAAATAGTGGCACACTTCAAAGCTACCTTTTGTATGATATGCTTTGGAAACCTACTCATGCCTTCCTTATGAGGTAATGTTCCTTGATAAGTGAAATAAAGCTGAAAGATAAAGTGAATTGGGTGGCTAGGATGTTCCATAAATGACAAATAATGTTTTCCACAATCCTCTATCAACTTTGCAACATGTGTGCTAACGTAAATAATGCTTTTCTCCTCATTCCCTTCATTTCTATGCATCACAAAGATGGAAAAGATATCATAAAAGTTTTCTTCTTCATCATCACACCCTTTATATGCATCAAATATGGGTATACTAGCATCATACAATATGAAATCATGCTTATATGTGGCTGCCATGAGAGTATGTAAATGTGCATCATCAATGCATTCCAAATTATCATCATAATAAGCATCAAAGATAGGTAAAGAATCATGCTTTGCATCATGCAATATGGCAATATCATCATCATCATAAGTATAAAAAATTGGTGGAGCATCAAAATTACATAATGTAACAACATGCGTGTTTTCACTTTCACTAAATATTGGTAAAGTGTGAGCAAGTGTAGCTTCATTTTCATCATCAACATGTAATGAATCAATGTATGAATGTGATTCAACTTTTTCTTCACAATAAGCATGAACATATAGAGCAATATTTTTATGTATCCATCATCATGAATCATAGTGGTTGTTGTAGAGAATTCATTTGTATGCATATGATATCTACATTCTTCATTATGGTTAAAACCACGATCATCCACATTCATATCAATTTCATGCATATCATCACCAATCAATACCATAGTATGAGTATGCTCATCAATAAGATTGATTTTATGATCAATTTTCTCATGCAATGAATCAACATTAGAGAAAAATAAGGAATTCGCACAAAAATCATCACCTTCCTTTATTTCTTCATTTAGTGCATGTACTAATGTATCCTTATGTGCATATTTTCCATTATTTTTGGATTTGAGGGGCTAATGCACATTTACTAATGTATCCTTATGTGCATATTTTCCATTATGTTTGGATTTGAGGGGCTAATGCACATGTACTAATGTATCCTTATGTGCATATTTTCCATTATTTTGGGATTTGGAGTGTACATGATTTCAATCTCCTTATCAAGGAGGTGGAAGAGGTGGATTTGGCAACACTAGAGGTAGAGGTGGACACAACTTCAAAAACAACAATAGCATTCACAATATAAGGGACTTCAACAATTATTAAGAAGATTAAGCATATGAAGACTCATTCCTTCTAATTAATCTGAGCCACAAAGAAGGTAAAGAAGATGACCATATATTCTACATAGATTCACGATGTTCAAACAATGTTGTAGGCGATGTTGATCTTCTATCTAACTTGGAAAGTCAAAAGAAAAGATATGAAGTACAAACAAGGGACGACACTAAGAACAATGTGGAGAAGATTGGTAATGTCAAAGCTTCCAATGGTAGGACAAACATTCTGAGTAAGGTTCTCTATATATGTATCACCGCTAAAAGCCTAATAAGTGTAGGCCAAAAAGTTGAAAAAGGCTTACAATTTAGGTTCAACCAACATGGATATTTTGTGGAAGACCCATGTCAAGGCTTCAAGAAGATAGACAGAGGTGAGAAGCATGGTAGGCTCCTTACTTTTGAAGTAGGAGAAACCAGGAACATAGCTCTATTCAATTTTGGGTCTCAAACCCTAAGTGAGCTTGAAGTGTGGCATACGAGACTTGCTCATGTGAATGAATAAACCTTGAAGGATATATGGAGGGATAAAAGTGTTCTAGGGCTACCAAACATATCAAAACAACACATAATAAATAGATGTGATGCTTGTTAGATTGGGGAGGTACAAAGACAACCATTCAACCACAAGGGCTACATTCACAACAACATTTTGGACTTATTACACACTAATGTATGGGGACCAAGTCAAGAACCTTCATTGGAAGGCTCAAGGTATTATTTTTCCTTTGTTGATGATCATATTAGATGGACCATTCTATACTTTACCAAGAACAAAAGTGAAGTGTTTGAATGCTTCAAGAAGTACCTAGCGCATGCGGAGAATCATAGAAGTAGATCATTGAAGAAACTTAGATTTGATGGAAGAGGAGAATACTTCTCCAAAGAGTTTGATGAATTTCTTTAGGATAAAGGCATCAAAAGGGACGTGAATACTAGGTATTATTCTCAATTGAATTGAATTGCAGAGAGAAGAAACAAGACCCTAGTTGGATCAACTAGAACAATGCTTGAAGAAAAGAAGTTGCCACACTATGTATAGGCAGAAGTAATCTCAGTAGTTGTATATCTTGTGAAAAGACTTCCATCCAAATCTCTTCAAGTTACGACTCCTTATGAAGCATGGAATGGTAGAGAAACAAGTCTAGGACATTGCAAGGTATTTGTTTGTTTAGCTTTTGTATGTGTACCTTCACAAATAAGAGGTAAACTTGATGGAAGGGCAACCAATGTAGTATTCATTGGCTATGCTTCAACTCAAATGGGATATAGGTTTTATAATCCTATCAACAAGCAATTCCCCACAAGCAGGGATGTTGTGTTTGAAGAACACAAGTCTTGGTATGATCAAGACAAGCAAAAGGTAAACCTAGCATATGATGTTGCTTCTTATTTCCATCCATTAGGTAGAAAGCATGATAAAAAGGTCCAAGATCCAAGAAGTAAATTTGATGATGAAGAAGATGAGAAGGAAAGTGAATATAAGCTCTAGAAGTCAAGAGGTAAGGCCAAAATGAAAGAATGTAGAGAATGCTCCAAGCATACTCCTAGAAGGTCAATAAGGGAGAGAAAGCAACCTAAAAGGTAAGGATATGATTCTACATTTGTTACAAAGCATTCAATTTACTTGGCAAAAGAGTAAATTTTAGAAGAACCCTCAACATATGAAGAAGAAAAATATACTCTAATTGGGAGAAAGCTATGAAAGAGGATAAAAGCCTTAAAAGAAATGGAAACTTGGGAGTTGTTTTCAATGCAAACTAATAAGAAGGTAATAGATTGCAGATGGCTCCATAAGCTAAAAAAAAAATGGATGGATTGATTATGCTCATTTTCAGCCAGATTTTGATGCAAATGTTCAGCCATATGTGATTGGAAATTTCTAGCAGTTTTGACAATTTTTTGCTGAAAATTTTTAGCCATCTTTGGCTGGAAATTCTCTGCATTTTCAAATCTCTTTTGCTAGAATTTTTCAGCCCTTTGATCCTCAGTTGGCTGATCTACATGGCCATAGTCAAGCACACCATTTCGGAATAAAGGCATGAGTGTATCGAACACATCTTATGAGCTAACTGTTGGCTGATTTTTGCATTCAAGTATAGGGAAAACTGAATTTTCAGCAAATACCACATCTCGACTCACAATAATTGTGTTTATCAATGGATGATACAAATGATATTCCTTACTTTCAGCACTATAACCAACAAATATACATTTCTTTGCTTTGTCATCAAGTTTGTGGCGTTGTTGTGATGGCAAAAGAGCACATGCCAAACAACCAAAGACATGCATATGACTAACCATAGTCTTATGTCCATTCCAAGTCTCATAAGGAGTGATGACTCTCAATGTTTTTGTAGGGCATCGATTCAACACATAGTTTGCACACATGACCGCTTCCATCCAAAACTTATCAAGAAGGTGCTTTCCTTTAACCATACATCATGCCATTTCAAGGAGTGTTCTATTTTTACACTCGACAACACCGTTTTGCTGAGGTGTATATGACATCATACATTGGATTGAAATACCTCTTTCATGAAGAAAAGCATTAAACTCATGTGACATGTATTCACCACCACGATCCGTGCATAGATTCAAAAACTTGTTTGAAGAGAAATTTTCAACCATAGTGAAAATTGCTTTGAAGCAAGAAGATACCTCATTCTTTGCTTTCATAGGATACACGCATGTATGGTGAGTAGCATCATCAATGAAGGTAACAAAATATACATGCTTCCCAAAAGATGGAGTCTTGAGGGGACGACCCACTATGACTATCTTTTTTTGTAGTGTGGGTATGACTATCTGTTGGAAAAGAAGCACGATGCATTTTTTTCAAGAATGCAACCTTCACATGCATGCTTTTCAATGGACTCAAGTGTTGGCAAACCAATAACCATGTCCTTCTTTTGCAAGTAAAACAAACTATTGAAGTTCAAATGACCAAAATGAACATGCCAATCTGGTATCTATGTTGATTATTGAAGAAAAGACTCTTGGTGAGGATTGAAACCCCCAAGGGAAGCCTAGTTCTGAGCAGTTATTCTACTCTGGCAAAGGAAGAGGTAGAGATAGAGGTTTCAGAAGCGGAAGCGGAAACAATAACCAAGACCAAGGTCAACAACATAATCATGCAGGAGGAAGAGGACAGTTTCAAGGCAGGGGGAGCCAAAGAGGTCGCAGAAATTTCCAAAGAAATGATTCAAGTAATGATAGTAAAGGATACTGGAATTGTGGTAAACCGGGACACTTTGAATATGATTGCAGGTTGAAGAATCAAAATAATAGAAGGCAGCAAAACAACTATACATCCACAAGTGTAGATGATTATGAGAAGTTGTTCATGGTTCAACATCACACAATGAATACGATGTTTGCTGGTGTTTCAAGATTGAATGATAATGTTTGGTATGTTGATTCAGATGCTTCAAATCACATGACGAGTCATGCGGAATGGTTTAGTACTTTGTAGAAATTGTCAGTCCCTAGATATGTTGAAACAAGTGATAACACATCACACCCTATCGAGCATACAGGAAACATAGCATTGTCTATGGAAGACGGGAAGGTAAAACACCTTGCTGATGTGCTGCATGTTCCAAATATAACAAAGAATCTAGTTTCATTTGGACAAATGGTTGACCAGGGGTTACAAGTCAGGTTCAATGCTGATGGGTTATATGTAGAACAATACAAACAGGATGGTAGATTGATTGCCAAAGGAAACAAAGTGGGTAGGATGTTCACCTTAAATGTGAAAATTCCTGAAATGAATGCAGCCATGTTTGCAAAAGGTGCACGAGTTATTACTGATATAGAGATCTGGCACAAATGGATTGGACATGCAAACTTGCAAAGGCTGAAATTGATGTAGTCAAAGGAGATTGTCCATGGACTACCAAATTTCAAGGTTGTAGAGATGCAAAAGGTATGTGCAGCATGTTAATTTGGTAAACAGTCAAGATCATCATTTCCGCATGACAAGCATGTTAGTGAGAATGTGATAGAAATAGTACATACTGATGTTTGGGGTCCTGCAAAGACCACATCTATGGGCAGTTGCAGGTTTTATGTTACTTTCATTGATGATCATATACGAAAAGTGTGGATCTATTTCATGAATGAGAAGAGTGAGGTATTCACTCACTTTCAGAATTTTAAAGCTATGGTGGAAAAGCAGACAGGGAAGTATATTCAGACATTAAGATTTGATGGAGGAGGTGAATGCATGTCAAATGAGTTCAACAATTTTCTAAAAAGTCATGGAATTCGATGTCAGTTTTCATGCAGGTACACACCACATCAGAATGGTGTTTCTAAACGCAAAAATAGACATATTGTAGAAATAGCAAGAGCCTTGATGGCTAAGAAGAATATGCCTCATTGTTATTGGGCAGAAGCTGTTCATACTACTGTATACATCATGAACAAAACTATGACAATTGTTGTACATCAAGTTACACCTGAAGACAAGTCTATAGGTAAAAAGCCGAACTTATCACATCTGAAAGTTTTTGGCTATATTTCATATGTACATGTTCCAGATGAATTGAGGATGAAGCTTGATCCAAAAGCAGAAAAGTGTGTCTTCATTGGATACTCCCTTGAGCAAAAGGGATATAAATATTACAACCCACTCACACGACAAGTGAAGGTGAGCAGAGATGTGGTATTTGATGAAATGTCAAGCTTCTATGTAGATGCCAAAGAAGGAATAAATCTTGAACCAAATGACAAAGAAAATGTTGAAAAATCAAGTGCAGAATCTCAAACTTTGAGTGGACCGGATGCATCACCAAGCAATAGTTCCAACTCAAATCCATGGAGTGGAAGATTGCGTGGAAATTTCAGTCCAGCAAATTCATCAAATACATCCAAGAAAGGTAAAGAAAAGCTTTCTGCTGGTCATAAAACATGTGCATGTTTTGAAGACGTTGATGGAGATTCAAGTGGTTCAGAAAAGAGTCTTGATGAGGAACTTGGATTGCTCTCTGTGAAGAATCCAAGAGTTAGAAAGGCACATGCAGATGATACAAGGACAAGTGACCCAGGACCAAGAAGGTCTGGGAGGATGCAGAATTCTATATAATGATTAACATATGATAGGTACATGGCTCATCATTATGCCTACATGACAAAGGTAATACAAGATGCTAAACCTTCTTGTTTTGAAGATGCAATTGGAAATGCAGATTGGGAAAAAGCTATGGATGAGGAGATGGCTGCACTTTATGGAAACGAAACATGGAAGCTGGTTCCATAGGAAAGAAACCCATAGGCTGCAAGTGGGTTTACACAGTAAAGCACAATGCTATGGTAGCATAACCAGGTATAAAGTAGGTTTGGTAGCAAAAGGATATGTACAAATGTATGACATTGATTATGAGGAAACATTCAGCACTGTAGCTGAAATGTCTACTATCAGAACACTTGTTGCATTAGCTACAGGCAACGGATGGATTTCGCATCAAATGGATGTGAAGAATGCTTTCTTACATGGTGAGTTACAAGAAGAAGTATACATGGACCATCCACAAGGATATGAAGATTCAAAGCATCCAGAATATGTTTGCAGGTTGCAAAAGGCTTTGTATGGTCTGAAGCAAGCTCCTCATGCATGGCATGCAAGGATTGTTGATTACTTAGCCATCATTGGGTTTTCTATGTGTGATGTAGATCATTCACTATATGCAAGGAAGGGTGATGATGGCATCAAGATTGCGGCTATTTATGTTGATGACTTGATTGTAGGTGGTGATAATGAAGAAAGCATCAAAGAGGTAAAGCAGCTTCTTATGCAAGAATTTGACATGAAAGATCTTGGTGTGCTGCGCTATTTCTTGGGCATTGAATTTATACATACAAAAACAGGTATATGGATGTCACAAAGGCAATATGCCTTGAATGCAAAAGTATGGTATGACTGATTGTAAGCCAATTTATATGCTATTAGATCAAAATCTGAAGTTGGATACCACATCAAGTGAAGCATTGGAAAATGCTACTATGTACAGGAAAATTGTGGGAAGTCTTATATATCTCACAATTACAAGGCCTGATTTAAGCTATATTGTTGGACTTGAAAGTTTGTTTATACAGGTTCCCAGGAAGCCACATTTGGATGCTCTGAGGTGCACTCTACGTTATGTTAGTGCTACTTTGGATTATGCATTGTTTTATGAAGTTGATGTGGATTTGCAGGTTCATGGATACACCGATGCAGATTGGGCTTGTAGTACTCCAGATAGAAGATCTACTAGTGGCTTTCTATTCTCACGTGGAGGTGAAGCTATTACATGGAGCAGCAAGAAGCAACCCACTGTTGCTTTGTCGAGTACAGAAGCTGAGTATAGAGGTGCTGCAATGGCAGCATGTGAGGCATCATGGCTGGAGATGTTACTTGCAGATTTAGGTGTGGAAGTGCAAAAGCCTATCACTATCTATTGTGATAATCTTAGCAGCATACAATTAGCATGGAACCCTATTTTTCATGCCAGAACAAAGCATATCGAGGTACATTATCACTTCATCAGAGAGAAGGTATTAGCAGGTGATATTGATCTTGTTTATGTAAGAACAGATGAGCAGGTTGCTGATATTTTCACCAAGGCACTTGGAGTTGAGAAGTTGAAGAAGCTTCAGGAGATGCTTGGATTACAGGATATGACGTTGAGCTTGAGGGGGAGTGTTGAGATATCAAGCTCAACATGTGATGATCCCGGATGACATGTATCACTTTTTGATTTCTCTAACATGTATAGTGGTCACGCCGATATATATCAAGGACACTTCATTGAGCTTTATTAGATTTATCTACCGAGAGTGATGGCACATTTGTTTCTTGCCAGCTCACTCATTTGCGCACATTAGGTTTTTCCTTATGTATTGATCTTTATATATTGCACTTGTTGTATTCTTATTTTAGGTCATTTCTTGTACATTCCTTTTATGTAATAGAAGAAGAAGAAGTAGATTATTCTTCTTTGCCTCAATCTGAGTGTGTGCTTCTCTTTGATTGTGAGAGTGTGTGTGTGATCTCTCTTCCTTATCTCCTTCCTCGTGACATTTTGGAGCCCTTTCCTCATCATATCATTCATGTGTTGCTCTATTTTTCATTTATTTTCTATTTTATTGTTATGCTTATTGTGTGTCATGCATAATTTATGATTTGCATATGTGTCTCTTACATATGTATGATTCATATTCATATGATTGGTTTTATGTATTTTAATCATCAATAGTATACATGTTTGACTCGCAAACTTGTTTCTTACTTATATACTTTGATGAATAAAATTTAAAATAAACAACTACTATGATTGTCCGACTCACTACATCGATTGTTATTCTCACAGTAGTATAGGATTGAGCAATAGATCTATCGAAATTGTTTGAATCACCGCCTCGATTCATACTCTCCCAATATAATAAGGACTCTATAGGGGCTATTTTGATTCTTTGACTCTGACTCTCACAATAGTCACATAGATTTGTGTGAGCATAATTATAGTGTAGGTCATGTTGATATATTTAGGTAGTGATGTGTGTGAACACACTAGGACCACCGGGGCACTTTTTTTCCTCTTTAGGAGGTTTTTTCCCCCGGCTTGTATATACGCCTATTGCCCTAATGGGCTACTTATCTTTGTACATTCTCTAGTAATACATTCAGTATTGTGTGTTGTTCTCCAAGCTTCTTCTTCTTCCTTGCGCTGTTCGCGTGCTTCCGTAGACGTCTAACTCCAACACTTGGTATCAGAGCAGGTCATCGCTTCATCTAGGGTGTCGTCGACACTCCTCTGTTTGCAGTCTCAGAATCGCACAAATTTTGGTGAGCATACTCAGTGTGTTTGTCGAAATCGCGACCTGAGCTCGTTTCGGCCTCCGAACGCACTATCGCAGCGCTTGTGCATGCTATTTCATCTTTTTGTGCCAAAGGTATATACCAGTTTCTGTTTGCCAGTATAAGAGTCTCAAAGTCTGCTACATGTCTAGCAGTGATGTATTTTGTATGTTGGCTGTTGAGGATAAGCTGGATGGTACCAACTACCCGTTATGGGCTTATATGATGTGACATGTGTTGGTTGCAAAAGGACTGTGGAACATTGTGCAAGATGTCAAAAAACGTCCTATCACACCTGCAATTGTTACAACTATAGGTACTGAAGCTGATGCAGAAGGTGTCGAAGATGATGATATTCTACATATTCCTGTTCGTGTTGCGGTTTCTGCTGCACCTACTGCAGAGCAGATTCGCTGGGATGGCAGAGATGCCAAGGCACATGCTTTGATACCCTTGTCTTTCAAACGTGCCATTATTCCTCACATTCGCTCTTGCAAAACAGCTAAGGATGCTTGGTATACACTTACCACATTGTATCAAGCTAGGAATGAAGCTCGTGTTGCTTACCTCTGAAAATAGTTGGAGAGTGAGCACATGAATGAAGGTGATTCTATGGACAGTTTCCTAACCCTCAAAGACTTGAAGGAATAGTTGATTTCTGCTGATGAGGTTATACCAGATAGCTCACTTGTGCAGACCGTTCTGAATAGTCTTCTTGATTCATATCAGAGTTTTGCTTCTACTCTTCGGTTGATGATGAAAGACAATCCAAATGCCTTGTCATTTGAGGAGTTATTCTTTGTTCTGTTGCAGGAAGGTCAGTATAGGCAGAACATGTCCATTATGCGTATTGCAGATCAAGCTTTCTTGGCTAGTCAGAAGGGTAAAGGAAAATGGAGCTCTTCTAATAGTAAGCAGAAATCTGCAAATGCTGCACATTCGAAGAACCAAGACAAAGATGAGAAAACTGATTGCAAAAGACGCAAAGAAGAAAGAAGCTGGAATGGTTGTTGCAGAAGCCTCTACACCAAAAACGGAGTCTGTTAATCTTGTGCGGGAAGAAGAATGGGCATTTACTACTGTTTGCAGTTTTGACCCATCTTCTCATGATCAGTGCATGTCTGCAGTAGACTCAGATGTTTGGTATTTTGATAGTGGGGCAACCAAACATATTACCTCGTAGCGCAATTTCTTCTCTTCACTCGAGCCTACCCCTACAGGGAATACTGTTACATGCGCCAACAACTCCTCTTATCTTGTTATGGGAGTTGGTAAGATCATTTTGACTACTGCTGATGGTAGTTCTTTCACCTTGTCAGATGCTTTATTTATTTCAGGGATCAAGAAGAACCTGTTATCAGTTTCTGCATTAGCCAAGATTGGCTTGGTTGTAAAATTTGTTGATGACAGGTATACAGTTCATGATCTGTCAAATGGCGATGTGATTATTGCTTCTGGCATTTTATGTCGTGGGCTGTATAAGCTCATAGACTATGAAATATCTGGAAATGATTTGGCATGTGCAGTAAATTATTCTCAGGCTATGTCAGATGCAAAGCTTTGGCATGCACACTTTGGTCATCTGAATTTTGCAAGTTTGCTATGCCTGCAGAAATCTGAAATGGTGTCCTCTTTGCCCAAACTTGAGGCACCTGGAAAACATGTTTGTGAAGGCTGTATTTTGGGCAAAATGCAGCGTTCGTCCTTTCCAAAAGATGGTTCAGTTCAGGCTACTCAAAAATTGCAGCTTGTACATAGTGATGTTTGTGGTCGTATGCAGCCACCTTCTTTTGGGAATTATCTCTAGTTCGTGACTTTCATCGATGATTTTTCCAGGCATGCATGGGTATATCCATTGAAGGCAAAGTGTGAAGTGTTCATGTGCTTCAAATAGTTTTTGGTTTTGGCTGAAAATCTATCAGCATGTAAAATGGGCACCCTCCGTTCTGATCAAGGGGGGGAATATATGTCTTCTGATTTTAATGCCTTTCTGGCTGAACGTGGGATAAAACACCACTGTACAGTGCCGTATACACCTCAACAGAATGGAGTTGCTAAACAGAAGAACAGGTCTCTCATGGAGATGGCGAGGTGTATGGTCAAGAGTCAGGCTTTACCACATAGTTTCTGGCTTGAGACTGTCATGTGTGCAGCATATGTACTGAACAACTGTCCCACTAAAGCGCTGCAGATCCATCACTCCATATGAGGCTTGGCATGACCGCAAGCCATCTGTTGCTCATCTCCGTGTTTTTGGTTGTTTGGCATATGCATTAGTGCCTGAACAACATTGCAAAAAATTGGATGATAAAGTAGTAAAATGTATTTTTGTTGGGTACAGTTCTGAAAGTAAAGGCTATCGTCTATATCATCCACAGACTAAACACATTGTGGTTAGCCGTGATGTTGTTTTTGTGGAAGATGCTATTCAGCCATTACTTTCATGTACTAAGGAGACATCTATTAGCTCCAAAGACATGTATGATACTTTGTTGCCTCTTTTTACAGGTGGACAGTCTAGTGCTCGTCCTAATGAGGCAACTTCTCAGCCTTTACAGGTTTCATGTGATGATGCAGATAATTCCATTTCTGATGCAGATTTACATGATGCACTTATTGATGAGAGAGCTGATATTGAGCAAGCAAGAACTATGCCAAAATGGCTAGTGTAGACCTTGCATGACAGCAAATTAGATGCACCTCTATCATATCGTACTCGATCAGGCTCTCATAGTGCCTCTTTTGCATCAGATTGCTATGCTATGGCTGCATCTAGTCTTTGTGATGAGACTAAACCTGTTTCATTTGATGAAGCACAAAATTCAGAAAATTGGATGGCTGCTATGCAATCTGAATATGATGCAATAATGAAGAATGGTACTTGGTCTTTATGTGACTTGCCTCCTGGCAAGAAGGCCATTGGCACTAAATGGGTATACAAGCTGAAGCGTAAACATGATGGTACAGTTGACAGGTATAAGGCTAGGCTTGTTGCAAAGGGTTATGCACAGGAAAGAGGCATTGATTTTGATGAGGCCTTTGCACCTACATGCCATATGACTACTGTTCGGAGCATGTGTGCACTTGCGGCCCATCATGGTTGGAATGTACATCAGTTGGGCATTAAAACTGCATTTTTGAATGGTGACTTGCATGAAGAAGTGTATGTTTTTTCATCCCTGTGGCTTTGTGTAGAAAGGGCATGAGAACCAGGTGTGCAGGTTAAAGAAGGCATTATATGGTTTAAAGCAAGCACCACGTGCTTGGTTTGAAAAGATACATGCCTATCTGATTGCACATGGTTTTGAGAACAGTCCAACTGAAAGCACCTTATATGTTAAGCGTGCTAATGATGTACTTCTGATCATTGTGGTTTATGTTGATGACATGTTGCTCACTAGTCCTCATGAGAGGCATATTGTTGATTTTAAGGCTGATTTGCATGCCTTATTTGAGATGTCTGATTTGGGGCATTTGCATCATTATTTGGGCATTCAGTTTATACACGTTGATGGTGGAATGGCTTTGTGTCAAACGAAATATATTGACACATAATTGCAGCGTTTTGGCCTTGAACATTGTAAGCGTATTGCCACTCCGGAGACAGGTTTACGATTGAGTCTTCATGATGCTGGAGATGCATTTGATGTTGTTCTCTATCAGCAGGCTGTTGGATGCTTGATTTACTTATGCATTACTCAGTCAGATATTCAGTTTGATGTCTCACAGATGAGCAAGTTTATGCATTGCCCAGGAGTCAAGCATTGGCAGGCGGTTAAGCGCATCTTTCGCTACTTGAGTGGTACTCGGCTACTTGGGTTGTTTTATCCCAAGGGGGGATCACTACCACCAGATTTGCATGTTTTTTGACTCTGATTGGGTTGGTTGCTATGACAATCGTGTGTCCACTAGTGGCTTTTGCTTCATGCTTGGTAGCTCATGTATATCTTGGTTGAGCAAGAAGCAGCCTATTGTGGCCACTTCCAGTTGTGAGGTTGAGTATAGGGAAGCTTTCACAGCGACTGTTGAGTGTGTGTGGCTCAGATGCCTTAATATGGCTGATTTGGGTGTTGGTCAGTCTTCTGCCACCACCATCTTCACTGACAGTCAGAGCGCATTGGCAGTTGTGAGGAACCCTGTGTTCCATGCTCGCACTAAGCACATTGAGGTGCATTATCATTATGTCAGGGAGAGGTTCTCTGTTGGGGAGATCAGCTTGGCATATGTGCCCACGCAGGAGAACAGTGCAAACCTTTTCACGAAGGCTCTGCCTAGGGAGAAGTTTGAAGCTTTCCATAAAGCTTTAGGCTTACTTCCTTTTGTGGAGTGATTTCCACATAGCTTGGCACTTCCTTATACATGAGTGCCAGCTCCTTGTTCACCGCATCACTCCCAGGGGGGATTTGTTGATATATTTAGGTAGTGATGTGTGTGAACACACTAGGACCGCCGGGGCACTTTTTTCCCTCTTTAGGAGGTTTTTTTCCCCCGGCTTGTATATACGCCTATTGCCCTAATGGGCTACTTATCTTTGTACATTCTCTAGTAATACATTCAGTATTGTGTGTTGTGCTCCAAGCTTCTTCTTCTTCCTTGTGATGTTCGCGTGCTTTTGCAGACGTCTAACTCCAACAGGTCATTGGGTATAAATTCTTTGATTCTTTGACTCTGACTCTCACAATATTCACGTAGATTTGTGTGATCATAATTATAGTATAGAAACTATTGTGATTGTCTGATTGTTTGACTCTTACTATCACAATAGTTACATACACTCATGTGACAATAATCATACATAGTATAGTGTGTGTATATGAACTATTATGAATGTCTGATTCAATCTATCTTAGATTCTTAATAGTTACATAGATTCACTTCAAGATGATAATTAAACTTTCTATCTAATTATAAATCTACTTATCTAAATATCTATCCATATTTCTAAGCATGAAATTATTCATCTATTTATCTACTTATCTATCTATATTTAACTATATATTAATCTATTTATCCATGCACTTTGTCATCTATCTATGTATCCATCTATCTATCTATCCAATTGTCTATCCATTCAATTTATCATGTATCTATCACTTTTTTATTCATATATAGATCTATCCATCTATATTTATCTATCTATAAAATTATCTATCTACAAAATTATCTATCCATTCAAATAGTCATCTATATATCATTTATTTATCAATATATAGGTATATCTATCTATTCAATTATCTATCTGTGAAATTATTCAGTTGTCATTTCTTTATTTATATATTGATCTACCTATCCATACACTTAATTATTTATCTATTTATATGTGTAATTAAAATGTATTTAAGTATCTACCATTTTATTTATGATTTTTATTTTTTATTATTACTTTTATGAATTAGATTACTTCTTAAAGATTTAATATCAATCAAAATTTTAATTTTAATTGATAGTCTATTTTTTATATTTGCAGAGATGGCATGTAAAATTATAAGCACGAGAAAAAGTTTTTGGAAGAGTTTGTTTGCTCGTATATGTATGGAATGCAAGAAGACCATATCACAATATCCATGGATACACCAAATTACAAGGATTTCATTGAACAACTATCTAAAGCAGTATACCTCAATATTGAAGATAAATTTGCAAACGTATTAGGAGGAGCACAAGCAGTAGATGAAACAAATGTCCAATGAGCTCACTCGCATCTTTGGACAAATAGCAAAAGTAGTAGAACCATTGGCATTGGATATCAGAACAATGCCAAGATCTATAAAAAAAATCAAATTTATCGATTTACATTACCAAAGGATGAAGAGAGGAAAGAGAGTGAGACCTAACACTATTGAACAGGCAAAGAGACCAACAATAGCAACAACAATAGATATACATTTGAATATGGGATATCAAACATCCAATAACCTATGTTTGCACCCATATTCCTCTGTTCATTCTGAAGATGCAGCTCTCATGGGGGAAGGACAATATGGAATGTTCCATAAATTTAGAATAACCCACACAAGATTCAACAACAAAATATTGCAACAAAATTATTTAAATTACATGGTGGTGACTTACCAACACGAGAAAATGAAGCTATGAATGAGGCCACCATTTCACCTCTTATGCATAGTGGAATAATAAGTCCACTTACATTGGTAGGACATCATAGTAAAATCCCATGCCTCATTTTTTTATTATGGAATGGTGGTGCCCTGGACATGTTGCTCGAGAGAATGAAAAAATAGTATTTAAACCTACCACAAAGTAGAAGTATCAAAGGCACACAAGGAGATATAGCAATAGTGAAGGCAAACATCTAGAAGTTAATCAATGGACTACTGCAAACAGTGTTGTTTCGACACACTTATGATATTCCACATAACTATGTCCATCCAGGCAACATATTGTTGCATTTTGAAGGTGACCAATCTTATATCGAACTGTGACACTTTGGAAGAGCAAAATATTTGCCCACAAAAATAACTTTTCCAAAGCTACTTGATCTCAAAATATCAACTAGAAACGAGTGAATTCAAAAGTATTGGTGGATTGCACCAGAATGCATATCCACTAGCCCTCCACCATTCACTAAAAGCCACGAAAAATATACGATTTCAATACTCCTTTTGAGAATTTTCAAATACATAGATTCAGATAGTTATCACATTGATAGAAATAGGGTTTATAAGTTTAAATATGCTTTAGAACTAGCATGTGATAGCGATGTATAAAAAAGAGTACACTCACATGAATTACTTAGAGTATTCTCTAATCTTGTTTGGTATGGTTTGAAGATTATCCATTAGTGATGGATTAAGACCACATTGAAAAACGATGTTTGTCAAGAAACATGTTTATTTATCAAACATCTTTTTTATCATTGTATTAGATTTAATTGTTTATTTAATATTGTATAATAACTTCTTTAAATTGACCTATTTTACGATGCATGAAGTTACAATGTGGATTTAATATGAAGTCACTATGATAGATTTGGATATGAAGTAATTATGAGGGATATTTGTCTATATATCTATCTATGTATTTATCTATGTATCTATCAATAAATCAATCTATATTTCTATTCATATATTGATCATTATATCTATTTATTTCTTTATTTATCATCATATATACATATCTATCAATCTATTTACTTATTTATCTATTTATCACCATATTTATCTATATATCTATTTAAATGATGTGGATTCATTTGAATTACGTGGATTAAATGATGTGGATTCATTTGAATTAAGTGGATTAAATGATGTGGACTCATTTGAATTATATGGATTAAATGATGTGGATTCATTTGAATTAGGTAGATTGAATGATATGAATTTATTTGAATTAAGAGGATTACATAATGTGGACTCATTTGACTTATGTGGAGTAATTTATGTGGATTCATTTGAATTCAGTGGATTAAATGATGTGGATTCATTTGAATTGTGTAGTAAATGATGTGGATTGATTTGAATAAGTGGATCAAATGATGTGGATTCATTTCAATCATGTGGAGTAAATGATGTGGATTCATTTGAACTATGTGGATTAATTGATGTGGATTCACTTGAATTATGTGGATTAAATGATGTGGGTTCATTTGAATTATGTGGAAAAATGATGTGGATTCATTTGAATTAAGTGGATTAAATGATGTGGATTCATTTGAATCATGTGGATTAAATTATATGGATTCATTTGAATTATGTGGATTAAATGATGTGGATTCATTTGAATTATGTGAAGTAATTGATGTGGATTCACTTTAATTAAGTGGATTAAATGATGTGGATTCATTTGAATTATATGGAGCAAATGATGTGGATTCATTTGAATTATGTGGATTAAATGATGTTGATTCATTTGGGGTAAAAGTAATGTTTTTGTTTTGCAGATTTGGAAGTAAAACATGGCAAGAATGCCAAATGTGCATAATGACCTTGATCATGCTGAATCTCAAAGGATTTTCTTTTTAATAGAATGTTCAATTTGCACAATCAAGATTAGTGTGTTTATTCCACCAAGATTTAGAACCAGAACGACTACAAGGAGAACCATTATCAATGAAAGAAGTTAAAAACCTATGTCCAAATCATTTTGTTTGTGATGTTCTCTTTCGAGTTATAGGAAGGGCAAAAGAAACAGCATCATTAAAGCTTTCTGACTTACAACATAACAGATTAGCAGGAACTTTAGTTTGACGCTTTGTTCAAGTTGAAAGATCGTTATCAAATAATACTCAAATAGCACTATATTTCATTCAAAAAAAAATTATACAAGATATTCTTCAATAATGTGTAGATTGGGATGATTGAAGAATGGAGGTATAGGTTTGCGTCATTCTTAAATTTATGTAAAAGTTTGTAGTCAAGGACAAAAAGGTCCTCTTCCTCAAAAGCAAATGATGTGGTAGTAAATGATGTGGATTGAATTGTGTAGTAAATGATGTGGATTGATTTGAATAAGTGGATCAAATGATGTGGATTCATTTCAATCATGTGGAGTAAATGATGTGGATTCATTTGAGCTATGTGGATTAATTGATGTGGATTCACTTGAATTATGTGGATTAAATGATGTGGGTTCATTTGAATTATGTGGAAAAATGATGTGGATTCATTTGAATTAAGTGGATTAAATGATGTGGATTCATTTGAATCATGTGGATTAAATTATATGGATTCATTTGAATTATGTGGATTAAATGATGTGGATTCATTTGAATTATGTGAAGTAATTGATGTGGATTCACTTTAATTAAGTGGATTAAATGATGTGGATTCATTTGAATTATATGGAGCAAATGATGTGGATTCATTTGAATTATGTGGATTAAATGATGTTGATTCATTTGGGGTAAAAGTAATGTTTTTGTTTTGCAGATTTGGAAGTAAAACATGGCAAGAATGCCAAATGTGCATAATGACCTTGATCATGCTGAATCTCAAAGGATTTTCTTTTTAATAGAATGTTCAATTTGCACAATCAAGATTAGTGTGTTTATTCCACCAAGATTTAGAACCAGAACGACTACAAGGAGAACCATTATCAATGAAAGAAGTTAAAAACCTATGTCCAAATCATTTTGTTTGTGATGTTCTCTTTCGAGTTATAGGAAGGGCAAAAGAAACAGCATCATTAAAGCTTTCTGACTTACAACATAACAGATTAGCAGGAACTTTAGTTTGACGCTTTGTTCAAGTTGAAAGATCGTTATCAAATAATACTCAAATAGCACTATATTTCATTCAAAAAAAAATTATACAAGATATTCTTCAATAATGTGTAGATTGGGATGATTGAAGAATGGAGGTATAGGTTTGCGTCATTCTTAAATTTATGTAAAAGTTTGTAGTCAAGGACAAAAAGGTCCTCTTCCTCGAAAGCAGCCCTATATAGAGAATTGATGATTTAGAAAATCAATGAAAATTTTATAAATATCTCTTGATGCATATGAGAACAGATATGGATGACTATCAAAGGCATCATTACCTTTTGATCAGTTCACTACCGATGAATTATTCAATCAACAAAAAACTGAATAGACAAGCTGCTTTTTGTAATATTTAAAATCATCACTTTATGATAAAGACATCGTTTTTGTAATTGAATCTAAGCAAAGTATTCAAAGTACATCATTTTCTTCATTTTGAATATCATCATCTATTACAGATGCCATATCATCTATTTCTTCCATGGCTGAACCATCATTGTGATCTACATCTAAATCATGATCGCTCCATGAATCATTTGTTAAACTTTCATGAGTTTGAAATTCTTCAAAAGTTTGTTGTGCTACTGTATAAGCTATCTTGGTTGGAGCATATAACAAATGCATATTACAAAAAAATGTATACCAAATCATTGGCACATGATACACTTAAGCAATTTCTTTGTTTTGAATGAAGAAAATCATATGCACTCTAATTACGTTCACAACTACCATTTGGAGCTATTACCAAAAGCACTCTCATAGCTGTATGTTGCAATTCAACTGCCTCATCTCCGTACTCTTTCCACCATATAGTAGATGGATGCTTTTGAATTGCTTCAATGTGGCAGAGATCTCCAAAACATCCTTCTCGATTTACATAAGCTACTCTTTGGTGAAATGCATCTCGACCATTTGTATCTAAACATAGTAATTAACATGTCCTTTTGAAATTTTCCATGACTTCTTTATTTGATACTTGACCATTGACTTGAAATGTTGGATCCAAGACGAATATTGTTCTATGTAAATGAGTATGCATTTGCATCCATCTTTTCTCTACTAACGATATAATCTACGTTCTTTCTTGTAACAAAAAATGATTGAAGTCTTTCACTTTTTGAATATCTTTTGACATAATCCAATAAACTTTTCCTATCACAAACTTAATGGTATCAACAATTTATAAAAGTTCCACTAAAGGTTTAGCAATACCGATAATTTTTTCAAGATTATGCCAAAAAAATTATGAATGCATTAGAGACATACACTTGAAAGCCACAACTCGATAAGAAGGATACTTCTCCAGCCATGCCTCCCATCTTTGGTCCGCAATCATTTCTACAAGTGCTGGCTTGACTTCCAATAATCCACTAAGTAGAATATAGGTTGTTGCAAATTGTGTAGCACAAAAGATATGAAGTGCTTTATTGGGAGATCTTGAATGAAAGAGCAAATATGAAAATTGATGCTCTTAGATAAATTTGACCACACGATTTGCATCTAATAAACTTTTTTTAATGAAAGATAATCTACTCATATCTTCCAATTATAGATTTAGTGTATGAGCTGCACATCGAACCCAAGTAAGGCCTTCATACTTGTTTTGTATTGCAATTCTAGCACTTTGCAAATTAGATGCATTATTAGTCACTATTGCAATCACATTCTTCAGACCATCCATGTGAGATATAGTATGTTCATATATCTTTACAAGAAAAGCTGAACTTTTCTCTTTAAGAGAAGTATCAACTGCTTCCAAAAACATACTTTCCATAACCATGACATTGAATAATGGCTTCTTCTGACGACTTGGCCATCCATCTAGTGCTATTGTGCATCCATGCATGGGTACATAATCAAGCACTATTCATTTTAAAATAGCTTTAGTAATTTTCTTTACTTTATCTACATAGTCTGTTTGCATTTTATTGTAATCTGACATGATGAATCTTTTTCGTGTAGTTAACATCAAAGCACCTTCGAAAATAGGATTACAAATAACATTGAAAGGAATCCCACATGCCAAAAATGTTTGATTCCATTTAAGATGAATCTCAAGATAATCTAGCTTTTCAAAAGCTATAGATATTGTATTTTGTGATTTAGTACGAACAAAGAATTATGACATATTATTAGATCCAGCATTTTTACTACATTCACGAGGTCCACTCTTTCTTGACGTAACTAGAGAAAATGGAGTACTTGCATCTTGATTACTCTCAAAAATAGTTTGTCATACTTGAGTAGAAATATCACGAGGATCCTCTGTTGTCATTGATATATCTACTCATTCATGCTCTACACTTGAGCTACTTCAAAACTATTGTGAAGTACTCATGCTTTTAAATTTTTTTGATGTGATACCTTGAGATTCACATTTTTTTGCATAACTTGCAAAGTGTACCTATAAATCACTATTTGGATTAGAGCATCCTGCCACATTATTACCTGTACTAAAAGATGCTCTTTTTTTATCTGAGTTGCATTGCCTACATAATGATGTCCACAACATTTGCATTGTATTGTGGAGATTGTTTAACCCTCTTGATGAATAATCACATACAACCATTCTTTTCCCTTTCCCATAATGCTTGCTTTATGAGGAATTTATATCTACAAAAAGACAACATAAATCGATATTAAATAAAATATCCATTCCACTAAATATATATCTTAAAATATATACATACTACTTTGAATCTCTCTTAAAGTTTTTAAATCTATTAATCTATGTATTTATCCATCTATTTGTTTATGTTTCTACCTCTTCATATAAACAAATAGATTTTAACTCATAATCACACATGCACATACACTTACACATACTATTGTGAAGTACCTATCCATGTTGAGTTAGACAATCACCATAGATTTTAATTCTCAATCATACATGCACATACACTTACACACATTATTGTGATGTACGAATCAATGTCGAGCCAGACAATTACAATAGATTTTAATTCTCAATCATACACTTACACACTATTGTGAAGTAAGAATCAAGATTGAGTCAGACAAACATAGTAGATTTTAAATTCTAAATCATATGCACATACACTTACACATACTATTGTGAAGTAAGACTCAATGTTGAGTCAGCCAATCACAATATATTTTCATTCACAATCATACACTCATATGCACATACACATACTATTGGATGAAACTTTGTTGGATCCCTTTACAATTCAAGGGATATGAGAAGGTGTTAATAATTCTACAATACAAAGCCATTTAGAGACCTAAAAAAGATCTGGTTCACTTATTAACACCTTCTCAATCCTTCAAATATCAAAAAGAAGTCAAAAGTTTTTCCAACATATACAATATAGTTCAATTCACAATCATACACACACATACACATGTGCATACACAATCACGATAGATTTTCACTCACATCCATACATGCACATACATAACACATACTATTGTGAAGTAAGAATCAATATTGATTCAAATAATCACAATATATTTTTACTCACAATCATACACACACATACATATACTATTGTGAAGTAAGAATCAATGTTGAGTCAAACAATCACAATAGTTTTTAACTCACTCAAAAAAACAAAAATATTTCTCTTTATTTTTTCAATATTAAAAGACTAAGTATTTTCAACAAGAGCTTATACCTTGTTCTTTGTACAACACTGTAAGTTCACAAAAAACAAAGTAACTCTGATGAGGTATAATTATGAGGGCATTCTTTTATAAAACATTATTCGAACAAATATTTTTTGATCGAAAGATTTTTCGATCAAAAATTTTTTCGATTGAAAGCTATTCGATCAAAAAAGTTTTCAATCGAATTAGTTCCAAATTCCCGTACAAAAAGTATTCGCTCATGTTCGAATAAACTGACATGGCATCAAATTCAGACAAATAATAAAGGTTCAATGTAAAATTCCATAATTATTAATGAATAATTGAATTATCGAATAACAAATAATGCAACCTAGATTATCACCATCCATCTAGTGTTGTCTCAAAAGAGGTATCCATCGTGCAAAGATAGTTGTAGTGCCCCCTCACCACCCAAGCATGAACCATGTTGAACCATGTATGGATTGTTGAAACCTTATTGAGTTTAATTATTCACCATCTATCTTCATTTCCTACAAACAAATAAAGTTTATGTTTGACTTCTTGTCTCTTAGCCACTTGTTAATGAGTACAACCCTATTAATATCCAATAGGACTTTGACGTTAAACAAAATCACTTTAATTATTTCTTTGGGATCTTGGATTTTATTTCCTATTTGCCTCACTTTTCTTCTAGTTATTATTTAGAGAGTTTCTTGGTTTATTCTTTTCCAAATGGCTCCATTAATAAGGGTAGGATTGAGGACTAATACCTTTGACTTTGTTTCATCCTTTGTTATTATTATTTGATACTCTCTTATATGACATTCCTAGTATCTTGAATCCAATAATTGAGCTCTCACTCTCTAGATTTTTGTCTTTGTTTGTGGAGTAACCATCTTGCAAGATTTTTTTTTCTAATTTGTTCAAGTTGTTCACAAGTTAGAAACCTCAAAGGAAGTCAAACTCGATAATTTCCCTTTCTAATGAATTGGAAATTTCCATAAGGAGTTTTTATAACCCTTGTCTTTTATTCACATTATTTGTATCGTTTCTTCTAAATATTTTAGAACCTATTTATCAACAACCTTTGTTGGCACTTATGTGGGTTTGATTGACTTAGTAGGTTGTACTCAAGAGGTGGAGTCATCGAGGGTAGAAATGGGGCTCATGAAGGAGACCCAACTCTTTGAGAAGGGTTCAAGCTAAGAAACAAAGGCTTTTCTTACTCCAATGCTTTTTTCCTTGAAGGTTCTTTTTCCTCGTGGGGGAGTCTCTTTTATCGTCTTTCACAAGGATGGTTCTTGAACACTATTCTTGTTCTATAAAAGGATTTGGATCAACGGTAATATTGATAACCTTGGGTAGCTCTTTGTTTAAGTTCTCTTCTGCACATGTTCGTAGTCTTGATGAATTTGATCCTCATGCTAACTTTAGTTGCCACTAGTTTGACCCAAAGGGTACATAATGTCATTGATGAATCAGTATAAATAGAAGGGGAG
Source organism: Ceratopteris richardii (assembly GCA_020310875.1). Taxonomy (NCBI): domain Eukaryota; kingdom Viridiplantae; phylum Streptophyta; class Polypodiopsida; order Polypodiales; family Pteridaceae; genus Ceratopteris; species Ceratopteris richardii. Next base: position 69,553,254 of record CM035417.1, on the reverse strand, counting down.
ATTCGGTACTTTGATCCAAAGAGGCCATTGGGATGTTTGATTTTTCTAGAATGAACTTTGGAAACAATCTAAAAAGGCATACAATTTTTCTCTATATCCTCCACATCCCCAATTTGAATGCTTAGAAGGTCGTAGCATCATCTTCAAACACTAGAAGAGTATGGGTAACCTGTAGAAATTAAAATGTTTAACAAGCAAGCCATGTAGGAGCCGTTCCTCTTAAACTAGGCCATTGCTTCTAATTTGTTACTCTCTTCCTTACATTTCTTTAAATTTTTCGTTTGTTAAGTGAGTAAGCCTCATTGAAAGAATATACTTAGAACTACTGGAGCACTACCTCTCCAATCATAGTCTTAGAATCACATGAAAATTGGTGATCATAGTCGGGGACGATTAGGAGTTCAAAACAACTTCATTGTGTGGCATCAAAATTTTGATATGAACTCATTTCGACCTCCAAACGCACTATCGCAATGAATGTGCAGGCAATTTTATCCTTTTGTGCCAAACAGATATACAAGTTTTGATTCACCAATACAAGCGCCTTGAAGTCAGATATAGGTTTAGCAAAGATTGATAAGTTGTTTCTATTGAACATTTTGAGATATAGTCAATTTTTTGCATCAAGATATTGAGTCACTGGCCATGGTTGAAAGAAATGGTCTATTTTGTATGTTGGCTATTGAGGATAAGTTAGATAGAACTAATTACCCATTGTGGGCATACATGATGCATCATCTATTGGTAGCAAAAAGATTATGGAATATTGTGCAGAGTGCTAATAAACATCCTACTACACCTACAAATACAGTTATTGAAGGTGATGCAAATGGTGTTGAAGACAATGATCTTCAACCTCTTAGACGTGTTGCGGTTCTTGCTGCACATATTGTAAAGCAACTTCATTGGGATGGCAGAGATTATGAGGCATATGCATTAATAGCTTTGACTCTCAAACATGCTAGTATCCCTCACATTCAGTCCTACAAGACATCAAAGGATGCTTAGGATTCACTTACAACTTTATACTACGCAAGAAATGAGATTTATGTTGCTTGCCTTTAAAAACAATTGGAGAGTGAGAATATGAATGAAGGAGATTCTTAGATAATTTTTTGAAAATAAAATCAAAGCTTTGAAGAAGAAGTTGATTTCCATTGATGAAATCTTGCTAGATAGATGTTGTGCAAATTTTTTTTAACGATATTCCACATTCATATTAGGGTTTTTCTTCTACTCTTCTATTGATGATGAAAGGCAATCCAAATGCCTCAACACTTGAGTAGTCTCTATTTTGTTGTAGGAAGATCAACCTAGGCAGAACATGTCAATTATGTGTGTTGTAGATTAAGCTTTCTTAGCAAGGGCAAAGGTGAATGAAGTTCATCTACTAGTAAGCAAAAATCTACCCCACATGATCCATAGATGCTCCATATCATAGGGCTCACACTGACGTGACTAGGTGCGGCAATTCAAGTCCTCTGAAAGTATGTAGGATGAATCTCTACCTCAAGTAAGCTCCTCACAGTCATGTCCAACGTATTGGGATCTGCATGATGGAAAGTACCAGATGGCATTATAAACCCATCTCTCCGGTGCTATCTCCATGCATACCCATATGTATCATGCCTCCTCGTCTTTATCCATGATATGGATCCGACTTTGTATCTTGTGTGTAAATATGATGGCAATATCCCTTTACCTGTGTGTTGTACTTTGTCTCGTCGTGGCGCTGAATGCAGATTCCTAATAAAAACCTACCATGCAAGGGAGGCCTCGTTCTGTGCTCTCCTAGATCTCTATGATGCATGCAAAGTCACGAGTGTTTAAGATCTCTAGTTGATCTGGTCATGTCTAAAGTGCTCCATTACAATTCCACAATGCTCCTCTAAGTAGTGACCCCTAACATGGTATTGCCTCATAGGCTGCACGGATCTATTTGATAGGGCATCTCTCTATGAACACCTTGTCATTACAATAGAAAGTCCTCCTCCCCTTTCATTGTGCTTGCAAGATCTCCTGCGTCAAGTGCATCGAACTCTATCTGCATCCTCATGAGATCCTCGTTCATGTCGAGAGCTCCTCTAGGTAGTCCTCATAGTATTAGCAAACATCTGAAGGTGATATGTATCTCCTCAAAGCTCATGTGAAGGATAAGTGCTCATAGCCGAGACACGTCTCTAGTGGTCCTCCATGCCCCTGAGAAAAGCATGCTCTCGTATCCCAAGCGTCGATAGATGCCAATGGCATCTACATCTGTTGATGTGCCCTCTAGGAGCCCAGTAATCCGTACATGGAGTTATCATGTGTTGAAGCCTCTCTTCCTTGAGGATGCCTTGAACTCTAGAGAGCTCTTCCTTCTGTGCCTCTTCAATGACTGCCTTTTTTATCCTCTTGTGAGCTATTTCCATCCAAGTTTCATGAATGGACTATACTTCCATGTTGATTTTCTTTTTTAGATCTTTTCTGAGCTCTTCTATGTTAGAGATCTCACCCTCCTCTTTCATCATTCACGCTTCAAGGCATTCATGGGCTGCTCACCACACATCTTAATCCTTCGTAATTGTCTTCACTTGCTCCTTGAACCTCTTTCTTTTATCCATCAATTTATGGGTCTCTTTGTTAAGAGTGTGATACCCATCCTCCTTGGTATTTTTTATAGCTTTTGCAATTAGCTCTTCGAGTTCTTGACGGTCCATGGATGCTGTGTTGTAGTATGCCCTTGGGGAGCCTAGACCCACACCACCTTGCATGGAAGCAAGAAGGAAGGCTCAAGAATGACTCTCTCTTTATCCACCCTAACCTCCAACATGTTCAAGTCATTGGCCATCAACCTGGAGCTATGCCACATGCTTGAAAACATGGAGAGAAAGGAGTCAAGGATCCTAGTCACATATGTAAAATACAAGAAAGTTGCAACACTCTACTTACATACATAGGAAATGCTAGCATGCACACACACCTTACTCTCTCACACTCTAAAACTAAATACACATATGCACAAAGCCTTAAGAGAAAAGAGATTTCTTCCATTCAAAGGATATATACATGAGAGCACGTCGAACCAAAAACTCCCTTCTTTACAAAAATGAGCCTCTATATATAGGCTAAGCACAATTCCCCATGTGTTCCTTTTGAAAAGTCAAAAAGGAAACATATGCTCATATCTCTCTAAATCTTTGCAAGTATTCCTTCCAACCACCCACTTCAAGACAAATAAGGGCGTGGAAAATCTTCTACATGGGATTTTGTATGTGTGCAAAAAGAGCTTTCATTGAGAAGTCTTCAATACCATAGCCTAAAGGAAATATCAAAAAGGCCTTAGGAGAGTGTTCATATGGACAACTCCTAAATACAAGAAAACAATATTTTTGTGAGTACTAGAGGATGCTATTACATAAGAAAAATTGTGGGCAACCCTTATAGCCCAACACTCTCCTCCCCCTAGACTTTGTCGTCCTCGACAAAGCTAAGATAGGAGAAGCATACATTGCTGAACTGGTCCAAGTTTGAGTCCATGAGTCTTCAAATCTGAATTTTGCAAGTCTCCAAAGCTTCGAATCTGCAAGTCTTCAATCATCAGGTCTTGATCTCGGCAATGCTGAGCGACACAATCCCCTTGGGGTGCAGTCAGCCCAGCCTCCAACCTAAGTCACAGCACTTTGTAAGGCCGAAAAATGGCCTCTCAAGAAGCTCCAATACCTTAAATTTAAAACATACACAGCAAGTAGACTGAGTTTGAAAAGAAGCAGCCACAAACTTTAATTCCATTTTTAGTTTCAACTTTCAATGCTTATGGAAGCAGCATCTTAGAGAAACTTCCAAAGAGTACGAATCAGCATCAATCTGCTTGCAAGCCCTAAGGAGAAGAGCCATGAATATTCCAATATCCTACTTTCCTAGAAGCCATCATGTGTCACCCTCCTTGGCAGGTTATTTCCAAGTCTGCAAAAGACTACAAGCAGGGCACATGTCCTAGCACAATAACATGGTAAGGTGAGAAACATATTTGAAAACATGAATAACATGAATATCACTCAAGGAGATCAAGCATCAACAAAGCATGGGATGGAAGTGGGCAAAAGGGGGTCAACCCTAAGCCCAATGTGTGCCAAGGATGGCCTTACAACACCACCTTTAACACTTGTGTCCCATAGCCTTACACCACTATGGACACAATGTTACATCCCAAGAGTGATGCGGTTCTCCAAGATAGCTTGAATCTTCCCACCGAGCCATGAAGTGCCTCTTCAAAAATTCAAGGATTCTTGGCCACCAAGAATTAAGTTGTCCTCAAGGGAGAAGCTCCAACTTGTTCATTAAAACTTGTGTAAACCTCAAGGTCATAGTCGCTAATACTTTTACCTTCAAAACCTTAAAGGGATCAAACATCTCATTCTAACTCTAAGGGCCATGAGAAAAGGCATTATTTTGTTCATGAAGAGTGACTATAATGGGGACTTGTTTTTGAGTAGTGAAGAGAGTCATGAGCTTTCGGGACACAATCCCAAATATATGGGCAGTCATCAAAGGAGTGAAAGCTCTTAATCTTCAAAGATTCATAAAGAATCTTAAGTGTTGCCAATTGTCAATAAGTGACCCTTGATCTTGCCATGCAACTCCTTTCTAGCCAAAAATGTCTTGCAAACATAATATGTGCTGCACGTGTGAAATTTGCAATGGAACATAACAGATATGCATCAAACATTCTTGTTCCTTTTGTGAGTTGTGTGCATATGAGCATAGGAGCGACGTGAGGAACCAGGTGAGTTGTCATACAAACAGTGTGTAATCGTATTGAATAAAGTGTTCAGCCAACCAGGTTCAGTCAAAAAACCCCAATCAATGACAAACACAATCAAACTAGTAATAACTTGTTACAATCCATGTCCTTGTGTACCTGCAATGTACCTGAAAAATTCATACAATCTTGCAAGACATACATTCATAGCACCAATCATAGCCTTGACCCCCAATTGATGGTAGAGGTATGGACCCTCTCCCAAACGGAGGGCCGTTACATTTCTTTTATCAAACATAAGTGATTATACTCATCCAGAGAGAACAATAAAAATGGGCATGTAATTACATATCCATGCATCTGATTTTTTTTTTCATCTAATATTAAAGTAGTAAAAGTCAAAAATGCTGCACTTTTAGGGTGAAAGGCTAAGAAAATGGGACCAATTATGTTCCCCAAAGGGCAGCAACAAGGCCAGCTGCCCTCATGTCCCCCTTCATGCTATGGGTACCAACCAAGTCTTAGAGGAGCCCAAGCTTCCTCCCATTACTCTCAGGTCAGCACACAATGTGCAGACACTAATCATAAACAAGATGGACTAGCATAAATGGGAGGAAAGCAACAAAGGGCAATGGCTTCACATTCCAAGCACAGAAAGTATCTTACGGGAGGGGTCACCTCTTAAGAAGGTATCCTTACAAGGATGTTCCTAGGCCAAATCTTTGAGATCAAAGGTGATACCTATAGAACATGCCGAAGAACATCGTAATGCATCAATGAAACATGATCAAGGACACAATCCATATTCTAGCAGTCGCACATCCCAGCACTATAAAAGCACTGCAATCATCGAATTGAGCAAAAGAAAGATATTATAAGGCAACTCATAAATTTCCAAAGCAAGAGAAAATAGTCATCAATGAGGAAATGGAAGCCACTACGCCAATGTGAAAAGTGAACTTAGCCCGTCATATGATACGTGCAAAGTGTGTTAAAACCCTTCCATGCTTTTTCAAGGGATGATTCTTTAGGACTTTCATCTAAAAAAAAAAAGTTCCTGCTGCCTAGCATCAGAGTGCTCATGACCGTTTCCTATGACTGCTAGATTTCCCCAATTTTGCGCATAAAATAATAGAAATGATGTTCTTTTGAAAAACTATTCAGAAGTTTGTAATACCAACAATTTATCCATTATAACTATCATTCGGTTTACATCATAATGGCACACCTCCATTGTTCAAAGTTTCTACATATAGATATGTAGAGAACATTAAGCAGAAACAAAAGTCATGGTGAAACAACTCACAAATGAGCAATGAGTATACCGAAGAGTACCATCACGTAGTAAGCAAATAAAAAACTCCGCACATCTCTGAATATGAGAAAAAAACCACGGGGTCTGCCTTTTACTTAATCCAAGCTCATTCCCAATGGTACCAAGTGGACGAACAAAGGAGAAGCTTGCACAGGCACACCATAAATGCCCCAACAGAGAAGATTCCAAGTGGACCATATTGATACAGCCGAGAAAGTGAAGATGGGGATTAAAACACAATCCCCACGAAAGGGGAGCGGGAGAGTTCAAACCACCCAAAACAGTAGATACAAGTAAACCTCGCCCAACCTACTAACGGGAGTTCGTCTCGAGCTGAGAGTCAAGCAAAAGATGGTGGGAGAGCAACCTGAGAACAAAAGGCATTAGTTGAGCTTAAGATACAGAGTTAACTTAAAAGCTTCTGCACACATGTGAAGCATGTAGACCCTCAAGATTTTAAGTTACCAATAGTGTTTCGGGGAAGCATAGCTCCTCCAAGGGCCTGAGCAAGGCCGATGAGCTAGACCATGTGGCACAAACCGATGCCGAGGCCAAGGGGATAGGAGCCCAAACAGCCAATGAGATGTTGAATAGTCAACGAGGGCAGCACCAATCGACCGTAAAGAAAGGGCAACCCGGGCTACAGTGAGCACAATCATCCTAAGCAGATGATGGAACGAACAAACCCCATCTCAAGAATTCGTCCAGGTAGCAGATCAATGTATTCGTAATTTCAAAAATATCCCAAAGCAGCGATGCAAAACAATTGTCACAACCCGAGCTGCCTCTCCCTTCTGAGCAATGGAAAACGATGGGGGCACGAGCGCAAACTCACCCCCAACCACCGGCCTAAAGAGGGAGCAAAAGCTCAACCTTGAGCAAGGAAAAGATGGGGAGCTCCCAAAGAGCTTAACCGAATATCCAAGGACATTGAGCAGCAGCCATAGATATCATACGATACATGAAGTTTCAACAAATCGTTGAGTTGAAACCCAACTGTGGAGGAAAGCCACCTGCGGTCAGAACGAGAGCAAGATTCGAGGTTATTCTAATAGCGAGAATGGACGAGGGGTAGCTTAGCGTCTTCACATCCCCGCACAGTCGGAACAAATGTCCCGATGAAGCTGGAGATGATTAACCACAGGCTCCAGATATGAGGCGAAGCCAAAAGGGGTTTCAACCCCAAATCTGTCTGTAAAGAAAGAGGGGCAACCACGGTGCTCCCATAGCAAGGCCTTGCCAATGGGAGATGATAGATACCAAGGAAGGTGTGCACCGCCCTAGCAACAGACAAGGAGGACAAAAATGACGACCCACCACAAGAAAAATCGAGGAGCGCTGCTGCATTCACTATCCGTAGTAGCCGCAAACAAGAGAAGAAGTGAAGAGCTGAGCTTCAACCCACCATGGCCAAGACATGAACAGGGGAGCTCACGGACGAGCTCAACCCAAAATGGGGGCAAGGTGGAATGGAAGCCTCGAGGCGCAAGGAGTAGAGAGAAGGGAACATTACTCCCCCCACCTAACACACACAGCTCACCAATCGTTGTTGATGACCGAATAGAGAGAAAGGAGGGACATAACTCTCCAACGAATCCTGCCCTCGAAACTTGAATCATTGATCAGTGATAAATACCTCATAAGGGAGCCTAAAATTTCGTGTGAGTACCTCATAAGGGCGCGGATTCCCTAAACATGAGTTTCGAGTTTCTTTGATTATTTTGGGTTTTCAACAAATGGAGAGAAGGGAAGGAAAAGAGAGATATTTACCCAACCCCTTTCCAAGGCTTTCACTATTACAGAGAGGTGACAGAGGTGGATAGTCATGCCTATTGTGTGTGTATAGGAGGGTATATGTATGTGAGAGAGTGTGAGAGACAAGGGGGTTAGGGGGGTGTTTTTGTGCATCAATCAAACATGAACTAAAACTACACTACTAAAAACAAGACATGGGGAACTAATGGCCCAATGGAAGGGTGAAAAATGCCATGCCAACACACATAACCTAGGTCAATAAGCAGAAAAATTGCAAATCAATATCTTACCACATGCTCTTGAGCTCTCCAAGTGATGAAAGGTCGTTCTCCCCGGCAACGGCGCCAAATTTGTTGTTGTAATATGCCCTTGGGGAGCATAGACCCTCACCACATTGCATGGAAGCAAGAAGGAAGGCTCAAGAATGACTCTCCTTTCATCCACCCCAACCTCCAACATGTTCAAGCCATTGGCCATCAGCCCGCAGCTATGCCTTGAAAACATGGAGAGAAGGGAGTCAAACTCTTAATCGCATATGTAAAATACAAGAAAGTTGCAACACTCTACTTACACACATAGGAAATGCTAGCATGCACACACACCTCACTCTAAGACTAAATACACATGCACAAAGCCTTAAGAGAAAAGAGAGTTCTTCCATTCAAAGGATATATACATGAGAGCATGTCGACCAAAAGCTCCCTTCTTTACAAAAATGAGCCTCTATATATAGGCTAAGCACAATTTCCCATGCATTCCTTTTGAAAAGTCAAAAATGGAACATGTGCTCATATCTCTCTAAATCTTTGCAAATATTCCTTCCAACCACCCACTTCAAGACAAATAAGGGCATGGAAATTCTTCTACGTAGGATTTTGTATGTATGCAAAAAGGGCTTTCATTGAGAAGGCTTCAATACCATAGCTTAAAGGAAATATCAAAAAGATCTTAAGAGAGTGTTCATATGGACAACTCCTAAATACAAGAAAAGAGTATTTTTGTGAGTACCAGAGGGTGCCATTACATAAGAGAAATTGTGGACAACCCTTATAACCCAACGGATGCCATATTAGAGAGATAGAGAGAGAGAGGGAGGGAGGGAGGGAGGGAGGGGAGGAGATAGAGAGAGAGAGAGAGAGAGTTATATTAATATCTTCTAAAGGTCAAAATTGGCCTATGATAAAGAACCATATACAATTGTGATATATCAAGTATCTATAGACAAAATAATAAGAAGAAGAAGAAAGAAAGCATATAAAGTGAACTAAAATCAAAGCCTAACAATGTGTTGAATATGATGTGGTTTTGGCACGATAGAAAATGACCATATAGTACAAGAAAGAACTACCATGATACCGTGTATGTGCGCTACAAAGGAAGCAACTAAAATGAATAGACCTAAGAACATAGTATGCGCTAGAGTGGATGAAGGATATGATACATGGGTCTCAGATGAAAACCTCTAGAAAATTACATGCCAAGGTGTGGATACTCATCCCTGCTGCTCATGAAGTAATTGTATTCTCTATATCTCATGCTAATAGAGACAAGGTCTTCTATACCTGTGGACATGCGGTCATCTCCTAGATCTTTGAGTCTCTGCCTCCTCAAGAGTGAGCCCTCAACTGTTTGGGATTGGCAATGGCTTGATCCTCTGAAAGAAATAAATAATCCTTTGCTGGACACCCTCACCCACTGCCTGTGTAGATGCACTGCTGTAAGGATCCCTCTATCTGGAATTGTACCCTAAGCTCAGCATATGCAGGGCATCGTATAATGAAATGCTCCTCACTCTCCACCTCTGTCTAGCAAATCGACATATGCAATCCTCTCTGGGTGTCCTCCTAGCCCGACCTCTCTCGATCTCCAACTGGTGTGAAGATACTCAAAGCTTCCCGATAACAACTCATATATGATGTGGCATATAGATATGCATACAGATATGCATGAACTAAGGCATCTCAATAAACCCCTGGTTTAAAATTTGTAGAAAAAGCTCACAATAATAGAGATTTTTTATTGGTAGCGTCTTCCCAAGTAGGAACCATGTCCTCTCTATATATATGTGCTATAGCTCCTGAAGTATGATCCTACTCCTCTCGTGTAGAGAGAGTGAATAGGTTAGAGTATGTGTATAGTGTATCATACTCAAGGGGCGGTAGTCGATTCATGTCAAATCCATAGCTGGCCAACCAATCTCTAGTGTCGGCATACGAGCATGAAATATCACTTGCTAGGGCAAGATCACGTGATGCCTAAAAAGCTCTATGTGCGATACGGCCACTATCCATATCCTAGAGTCTATAGAGCAAACATACTGCTTAGAACAAAGCCTCGACTATCATCAGGGGTGTAGCAAGTTCTGCTCAAATGATGTCATTTGGTACTGATGGCTTGCTACGTATAAGCCTAGAGTAACTGGGGTCTCTTCACTAGTACCCATATATGGTCTACAAGTCTTGGCACCCAAATGGACGATCCATACATCAGTGAGGGTGTGAATAGTGTATCAAAAAGCCAACCCTTCGTGCAAGGCTCCTCAAAGTGTGCCTAATGACATTGCCTCTCCATCAGCTAAAAAACAGGGTTGGGAAACCCTAAAGTCATATCTTTGAGAATAGCGTTGTGAAACCCTAAAAATCAGACCTTAAAAACCCTAGAAACAAATTGGAAGAACCCTAAAAAACAAGGCAAAACCCAAAAAAACCCTAAAAACAAACCAATGAAACCTAAAAAACAAAGAGGTTGATGATAAAACCCTAAAAAACAAAGGAGATGATGATGAAACCTTAAAAAAAAGGGAGAAACCCTAAAAATAGACCTATGAGATCCTAAAAACAGACCTCAGAGAGAGAGAGAGAGAGAGAGAGAGAGAGAGAGAGAGAAAAAGAAAGTTATATCAATGTCTACTAAGGCCAAAGTTGGCCTATGTGACAAGCCATATTACACGGATAATGATCTTGTTAGCTAAAAAATCAAAAGTCAAAAAGGAACATAAACATAAAACATAACTGAACGAATAAAGCATGACTCTAGCTCAGCAAAAAATGACCATGCTATACAGGGGGCAGATACAAGCAAGCAATCCAAAATCTAGGAGCAGAGTATGGTGGGATGAAAGCAAAATATACATGACGGATAAAGTATGGCATGGAATATAGTGTCCCAAGGTATCGATGTATGTCTCCACATCATCTCCTTCTCATGCAATGCTCGGATCCTTTGGATCTCATGCTGGTAGAACTGGGGCCTCATATATATGGGGATCCGAGGTCGTCTCCTAAGCCTCTGATTCTCTGCCTGCTCGAGAGTGAGTCCTGGGTCGTTGGGGACCGATCATGTCTCAATCCTCTGAAAGAAATGAGTGATCCTCTACTGTATCCCATCACTTGTTGTGTGTAGGCTACATCAAAGTCATACATCTACGGTATGGAGTAAGGAGGAACCGTCCGAAACGATCCTGGTCCTATCATCATACACTCCTGAAGTGATCCCTTTGTGTAGAACTGAACCCTGAGATCGTCATCGTATAACGAAATGCTCCTCGCTCTCCACCTCTGTATGGCAAACTGGGCATGTGCGATTCTCCCTAGGTATCTTGTTAGCCCGACCTCTCATGATCTCCAACTGATGTGTCGAGCCTCAAAGCTGCCGTATAATAATGCCTATACGATGTGGCATATAAGTCTAAATGTATTGAGATATCTCAATAAACCCCTGATCTGAAATTTGTAGAAAAAACTCACGATAGTGGAGCTTTTTCACTAGAAGTGTCTCACTAGGTAGGATCCATGCCCTCTGTATATAGCTATGCCATAAGTCCTGTCAAATGATCGTGTTTCTTTCCTACAAAGAAAAAGAATATGTGGGAGCATGTGTATCATGTTATAGAGGTGGTAGCCTATCCATGTCAAATCCATAACTAACTAGCCAATCTCTAGTCTGGGCATACCAACATGAAGTTTCTCCAGCTAGGGCAAGATCTCGTGATGCTTGGAAAGTCTTGTATGCAATTCACCCACTGTCCATGTCCTGGAGTCTATGTATCAAACATACTGCCTGGAACAAAGCCTACACCAACATCCGGCATATAGCCAACCCTGCTTTAATAATGTCGTGTGGTACTGATGGCTCACTATGTATAAGCCTAGAAATCATGAGTACCTGGGTTCTCTCCACTAATGTCCATATATAATCTGCTAGTCCTGGCCCCCAAATGGATGACCCATACATCAGTGCTGGAGTGACCAATGTATCAAATAGCCACCCCAATGAAAGTGTGCCTGGTGACACTGCCTCTCCATCTGTGCTAATGCTGTGTATACACAGGTGATCCAATCATGAGCTGCCTAGGCCATAGAAAATGGACCTGATATGGCTGAAAAAGTCACCCCAGGATAAACATATGAACCAATGATCTCAATGTGTCCACCAGCAATTGTGAATATGTTGTCTCCATATCTGAGCAAAAGTGCCAAAAAAAGTACCTTGGTTTTACCAAGGTTCACTGAAAGACCTCTCTATGAGCAGAAATCATCTAATGCATTATAATGGCTCTGTAACCCCTCAGCTGACTGGCCCCCAACTCACCCCTGTTCTGCCACGTTGCCAGATAAAGTCAGTAAGTTCATCAATGTATATACCAAATAAAGTAGGAGACAGTGGACACCATTGTTTCACACCTATACTGCTCAAAAGAAGATCGGAGAACCCAATAGGACATTTGCCCTCCTAGATACCGCTCATACGAAGCCTAGATCCCCCATAGCATGCCATGAGTGACACCAGGATCAAGTAGTCATCTGAAAAGTTGTTCTCTAAGCATTGTGTCGAATGGTTTGCGGAATTCCAATAATATCTCAGAGAAAAAACATGATCAATGGTGGAAAAAGGCACGCCGAAAACCAGTCTGCTCTGGAGCGCAAAAAACTAATTGCTCAACCAAGGTGCTGAGCTCCTTGAGAATTGCTCCATAGAGTTTGGCCAATATGGGGCCAATCATGATAGTCATGTATGTGCTAGGATCCATCATATCCCCACACTTGTGAATAGGTACAATGGCGTGCTCTGTCGACGAGGCTGGGGACCCCTCAACCAAGGCTCGATTGAAGAGGTGTAATAAGCAGTATATATAAGATGTTCGGCCTGTAAACCAAACTGGTCTCTGGCTCTCCCACTTGTGTGATGGCTCTTCTCACCTTCTTCTATGTGAAAAAAGTGGAAGCAGTCGGACAGGAGCTCTGAGGTGTCGGTAACGGTGGCTGATCTGGTATCTGACACAAACTTTGTGCATAACGTTCTGCCTGTAAACCAAACTGGTCTCTGGCTCTCCCACTCGTGTGATGGCTCTTCTCACCTTCTATGAGAAAAAAGTGGATTAGTCGGACGGGAGCTCTGAGTTGTCGGTATCGGTGCCATCTCATAGGATCCTGGATGGGGTGGACTGTCTCCTCTCTCATAAATGATTTGGGGGGGGGGGGGGGGGGGGGGGGGGGAGAGAGAGAGAGAGAGAGAGAGAGAGAGAAAGAAAGAAAGAAAGACTTTTTAACGTCTATTAGAGGCCAAAATCGGCCTATGAGACAAAACATATACATCAGTATGATCCAATCCACTGTGATCCAATCCACTGTGATCCCAAAAGGAAAATAGAGAGAGAGAGAGAGAGAGAGAGAGAGAGATGTTTCTAAAAGAATCAACAAGAACATATATACAATGGATGGTTTTGCAGAGTCCCTTTGAAGTGAAATACGAAAGGGTCAATCTCCAGGAAAATTGGAGCACTCATATAGTTTATGAGAATCAGAACAGCTTGATTATTATGTAGACTTTGAGCATCTGGAGAGAAGCTGCCTTCAAATGAATTTGTGAAGCAAAGACAGATGGCATAGAGATTTTAGTAGCAGATACATAATATAGTTTAGCTGCTCAGACATGCAAAGAACATAATAGAAGTACAAATTTTCCATCTGCTCAATAGACAGCTGACTGTGTTTCACATATGTAAGTTGCTCTTCACATTGTACAGTGCACTGAAATGATGAACCAAAGGATTCAGGAAGCCCTCTCTTTTTCCATAGCAATGAGCAGTTCCAACCGTTTATAGACCTGAATACAAGTCCAATTGTCCAAGGTTAATTTAAACTACAACAAACAAGTTTTGCTTACACAAAATATTGAGCGAAAATTTTGCTTGTAAAAACTGATGATCAACGGACACGCTAAGAGCTTTTCATGTTCTTCCAGATGATACTACCTCATCGAGTGATGCGCTTCTGCTTTGGTCAGTTGAGTCGCAATTATTGATCGTCACATTATTCTCAATTTCATTCTGTTTGCAAGAACACAAATAGCACTATTCTAAGCATAAACTTGACAAAATGGAAGATGCCTTTGAGAAAGGTATTATATGCTACTGATTATGATACGTTTGGAAAGAGACACTCAGAAGTAATTTTCAGTATGAATGCAATACCATGCAATGTAATGCAGCACAATACTAACCAGTAGTTTGTAGAACCGTGAGGTATAATATGATATTAATATGGTTGTTCTACTATATCAGCACATAAGAAGAGGACAGCATCACTTCTGAGTATAGAGTTCTAAGACATCGTTAGAAGAGAACCTCTCATATGTGTAGATGCAAGCTTCAATCTTTTTTTCCTTTTTTCAACTTTAATCTAAGAGGAGGTATTTAAGATGGTACTTGCATTCGGAATGATATTAGAAAAGTTAAAAATGAAAAGAATCACAAAATAAAACAATATATGCATATAAAACAGGATTCAAATTTGACTTTTCTAAAACAGGAAAGAAAAAGAAAGCGATCTGGGTCTTGAAAATTTTCACATCTGTACTAAGCTTGTTCACCTCTTAAGCACGGTATATCTCGGTTGTGCAATATTGTTCTCATGCTTAGTATGCATGCTTATCAGATGTATGATCTACGAATTTTCAGAATGATAGATAGTTCAGACTTTCACAATGATACTTTATCGTATTTGACTCATCCTAATGGGTCTAAATCAAACTTGATTCTGTAGGAAATATAGAGATGTGCAGAAAAGTCGAGGCAAACTCTACAATATGCTGAGAGCATTTGTGAGACCTCCCTCAAACCTGAGATGGCAACGAAATAGACTTCAAGAGACAAGGTTCCTCTTGAAAATGTTATATTCATACAATGAGGAAGCTGTTCCAAAAGTCAAAGTCGGGAATCTATTTACATGAGAAAGAATTGGCCAAAAAAACTAATTAAAAAGCTGACGTTAGCTTTATGAAGCCTAAAAGCTAACTTCTAAACAATTAGTTGCAGCTAATGAAAAAGTGATGCCTAAATTAGCTTTCCACTAACAAAAAGACCCAGGCTAGATTCTCACATAATAAAATAGTAATTTAATATGTGAAAATATATCTTGAATGAGCGCCTAGTGAATTGTGCCATTAAAAACTTTAGATTTGCATCCCCTATGATTCTCTTTGACTGACAGGGACCATATCATGTATGAATAGCCTTCTAAGACTGACCAATCTACACAAAATCTTAGAACTTGACCAGCTGTTGCTTGTCAACTAGCATGTTTGACCAGTTTTTCACTCTCATTCTTTTACTCAATACCATGGCCAATGATGCCCATAGTCTGTCTGTATACATACGTGATGTTGTCCTGGACATCTATGCAGTAACACCAACTTCATCGCGCACATACATTAGCTGGGTCAAAACCCCAATATTAGGGTTGCACAAGCTTCCAGCCAAAAACCTTATTGGTGAAAAAAGCCTTCATGTTGTAAAATTCATGTTGATACAAATGTCCAGCATGTTGGAAACACAGGGCAAAAATTCACTCCCAAAAACTTGAGAAAAAATAGTCACAAAAGTACTCCTAGCCCAATCTTGCATCCAAGATGACTCCCATGAAGTTCTTCAACCAGAACTGTCTTAAACTTGTAATAAAGTGTTTAAAAATAAACCAGCAAAGCTCTACATATAATTTTCATAAAGGCTTGAGAATCTGGACAAAAGTCAAGAGTAAAACAAAATTAAAGAAAATCTGTGGGTAAAAAATGTCAAATCAAAAATCAACATTTTGGGCTCCGAAAATGAAAAAGAAAAAAAAAAATCAGCTTTCTATACTAACAACTTCCTTTTATCTAAAACCCCTAATTTACTTTAATTGATGCTGCCTAGGTTTTAATTGGCCTGTTTCTTTATGTAATTATAGAAAAGAATGTCTTCAAATGTCGAACCCATTAATATCATTGACTTGACATATTGTTGACTGTTGACCAGCCTCTGAACAAACTGAATGTTGACCATGAAAAGTGTTCCATGATGCCCAAAGTTTTTGGGTACACACAAGTGGATCTATTCCTTTAAGTCTATACCAAGAAATTAAAACTTCATCATGCACATATACATTCAGTTAGACAAAAGTTTAATTTTGGATGAAAAAACAAAGTAGTCCCAAAATTGAATATACTACCCTCCCAAACATCTATTTTGGTTCAAAATGTTGCAAAGTTTATCATCAATGCAAGTCTTCATAATATGTTGAAAAATCTAGGAATTCCAAATCTTCTAGCTTACATAAAACATGATAAGATTTCTTCCCCCTAAATTTGAACATGACTCCAAAAGCATTGAGTTGTACTTGAGTCGATCACATTGAGTTTGAATATACATATTCAATGCAGAAGAAATGGAGACCAATATCAAACTTATATTTCATGCTAATCTAAGTGACAAAAGACTATTCCAAAGGTCTCATGTGAAGATATCTCTTCCATAACTGATGTCCCAAACAAAGCACTCTTTCCCCCTAAGAATTACTTCAAGTAATTCCCTAGAAAGTGCAAAGACAAATAAGAGATTATGTGCAAAATCTAGACCAAAATATACAATAGGATCTGTGTATAATACCAACAAGAAAATTCGAACCTAGTCCTTGGGATGTTCGTTATCATTGGCACGAATGATCATATGATTATAATTAAGTGCCAAAGAGATCTTCTTTCCAAGCCATGCGGCTAGGAGCACCACTATCAAAGTACCAAATAGGAAATGTAATTAAGCATTATGTGACAAGCCTTCATAAACATCCTCTATCTTTATTTTATTCATAGAAACACAATTTTCACTAATAACATAACATTCTTTGTATTGTACCATTGACAAAAGAAGCATCATCTTCTTTTTTTTCAATTGAATTACCAACGTTTTTTTATTGCTTTTCTACTTTGCTTTCCTGCTGTCTCAATCTGAAGTAAGTAACCATGTTTTTTGCAATAAAATTAGATACCTTTATTTGATTTTGAAGCCAAATCTTGACTAACACCTGATAACAAAGCTGACTCCAAAGCTTTTTTCTTTTCTATATGAATAATGAGTCAAATTATTTTACTCCTTTACTATCCTTGAAGTAACATTTCTTGATGTTCTACAAAGTAAGTTCCTGATTTCCTCTCATAAATATAGAACATGAACAAAGAAATGAACAAGATGTTTCTAGAAGTGAAATAAGTTTTATGATGACAATCCCACAACCATCAATCACTTCATCAATGTTGATCAGTTGTTCTCTAATGCCTTGGTTCTTTGTTAAGTATTCCTGCGCTTCGATCTTCATTCATCATTAAATTATTCAGCTTGCTTATTAGACGTCACAACCTTGCTATGTTGCAAGAAGAGAATGGATGCTTAAGACATCCAGAAGTTTCTATAGCATACACACACACACATCTCTCTCTCTCTCTCTCTCTCTCTCTCTCTCTCTCTCTCTCTCTCTCTCTCTCTCTCTCTCTCTCTCTCTCTCTCTCTCTCTCTCTCTCTCTCTCTCTCTCTCTCATCTCTCTCTCTCTCTCTCTCTCTCTCTCTCTCTCTCTCTCTCTCTCTCTCTCTCTCTCTCTCTCTCTCTCTCTCTCTCTCTCTCTCTCTCTCTCTCTCTCTCTCTCTCTCTCTCTCTCTCAAAGAAGGAAAGAAGGCTTCATACAGAGATGGTCGTGTCATCATTGATGGCAAGGCCATCCCATAGGGATTCGCGGCCTGTGAGACACTCGAGGAGATACACCTTGCAGTTTGGAACTGCAATGGAGATCTATGGACACACCCAGAGAGATTGGAAGAGGTGCGCAAAGGCAAAGACATCATTATGCTCACAGAGACACATGAGAGCCCGGACCGGGGCCTACCTCGTGTCCACGGTTTTCAGTGGGAGTCCACATACAGAGAGTGTACACGTCAGCACACCACCCGAGGATCAGGAGGAGTAGCCATACTCTTTAGAGATGGACTTCAGAGCACGATACAGATAGTCGCACGTGATTCACAGGCCATATATCTTTGGATTCGACTCCAGCTCTCGCAGGAGCGGATCATCTTCATAGCATTATGCTACTTTGCTCCTTCTAGCTCGCGTTTCGCTATCATAGATCGAGAGGAGGACTCACCATACACTTGCTTGTCAGAAGAGATTACAGAGTACTCTGCATTAGGGGAAGTCTTCCTTATGGGAGACTTCAATGCCAGGACAGGCAATGATCAGTGTGAGATATTTGACCCAGAAGACCCGGAGATACTACATACCATAGAGGATGAGTCTACAGCTCGAGCTTCAGCTGACCCTACACACACTCACTATGGCACTCACCTACTCAGACTAGGCTCTCGACATAATCTCGTTATCTATAACGGGATGACTCAGTGGCCTACCTCAAGAGGATTGACTTGCATACCACACTCAGTCACAGATGGCGGGGGAAGTACAGTAGATTACGTCATGGGGTCCAGAGAGGCCATCCACCTACTTACCTCATTCACCATCCCACCCATACCCATTGGGGCCGATCACACATACCTCGCACTCTCCCTGAAGGGAGACACCCCTACACGCATACCCGCAGCACGCATCCCACACACCACCATCCACTTCACACACGAGCTAGCTCACATATATGCGGCTCGAGTCGAGCAGGGTCTTCTCTTACTTCATCCTGACACTCCACTATCCCTACTCACCTCTCAGATAGCATCAGTTCTTCAGACATCAGCCATCAGCTCCTTCCCACACACCATCCATTCTCGTCACACACCTCCTCCCGGGACTATGCCACAACATCGTTGGTATGATGAGGATTGCAGAGATCTTTATCGCCGACTACGAGCTCAGCGAGCATTGGGAGAGATCACAGAGAGAGAGGCCAAGGGACAGATGAAGACTCTCACACGTCGAAAGAGGCGAGCCTTTGAGGAGACACAGGAGCTTGAGCTATACCATCACTTTATGAGTATGGACAGTGCTGCAGCATGGCGCAGCCTACGAGAGCCACGCCCGACACACCTATTGGAGACCCACACACATGGCATGATTATGCTCAGAGGTTATATGAGGTACCCAGGCAGCCTCCCATTCCCCAGCCACTTGAGCCTCGCCCTACTAGTTCTTCTCTCTTCACAGCAAAGATGGTTGAGAGGGCCATACGACGACTTCGACATGGACGTTCGACAGACCACGCAGGATTGCAGAGCGAGCATCTCATATATGCAGCCTCCACTATAGCCGCGTTGATTGCACATGTCTTCAACCGGGCTATAGGAGAGGGCTTCCCAGAGGAGTGGACTAGGCACACCATTGTGCCTATCCACAAATCTGGCGACACCCTGGATCCAGGGAACTACAGGACCATCATGATTGGCCACACCATGGCCAAACTATACGGTGCCATACTTGAGGCAGAGCTCAGTTCATATGCAGAGACTGAGGGGCTACGAGCACGAGGCCAAGCAGGTTTTCGACGAGCTTTCTCTACTATTGATCACATCTTCATTCTGCGCTGCCTCATTGATGGGGCAAGGGTGCGGAAGAAGAGGCTATATTGCTGCTTTGTGGACTTCCGCAAAGCTTTTGATACAGTGCCGCGAGAGAGGCTCTTCCAACGCCTCCAGAGCTTGGGAGTACCATCAGGGATGATTTGGGCCATCTATGCACTCCATGAGCAGGTGACTGGGAGGGTACGGTGTCCAGGAGGTATGTCTGAGGCCATTGCTAGCACCATCGGTGTTAAGCAAGGCTGCCCACTCTCTCCCACTCTATTTGGTCTCTACATTGACGAGATTGAGGACTACATTCTCCGAGCTGGAGGAGAGGGTGCAGACCTCGCAGGTACACATGTCCACATTTTATTATATGCCGATGACATTGTCTTGATTTCAGAGTCACCCGAGGGATTACAGCGCCACCTTGAGGCCCTGGATGACTTTTGTACACAGAGGGGCTTGACAGTAAACCTTGGCAAGACCAAGGTCATGATCTTCCACACCTCCCCCATGGTGAGGAATGGAGCAGGATTCAGAGCTGGTGGTGGACAGATTGAGGTGGTCACTTCCTATGTCTATCTCGGAGTCACATTCACGAGCTTGCCTGGCCCCTTCAGCACGAGACAGGCAGCCACCGATAGACTCACACGCGGATATGCAGCTTTAGCCATGTTAGAGCGGAGATGTCACCAAGCACACTTCCAGGAGCCCCGCACGAAGGGCTGGCTATTTGACACACTGGTCAGATCAGCTATGATGTATGCTGCGACAGTTTGGGCCCCAGGTCTCACAGTCACCCAGTGGAGTGCGATCGAGAGGCCACAGGTACGTATGATCTCGCGATTATTTCGTGGGAAACAGTCGGTGCCACATGACATCATCAGGGCAGAGCTAGCTGCACCACCCATGGCAGTAGAGGCACTATTCCAAACTATCTGCTTTATTCAGAGGATTAGGGACCTCCCTACAGATAGACTCACACACAGAGCTCTTGAGGCATCTATACAGATATCAGAGTTAGGATATGAGAGAGCTTGGTACACTCAGGTTAGAGTCTGGTTTGATAGTCATGGACTTGATATGGACAGATTGCCGCCTTTTCAGTATGACCCAGACTCACCTCACATCCACCTCTCTCGTCGTGAGAGGAATGTTGTGCTCAGACAGGATCTCTAGCAGCTCTACATTAGTCAGACATGGCACACACCACACATGGGATCGAGACTATCGCACTATCGAGACCAGTTCATAGACATACTAGCTGACGGTTTCATCCAGCGACCACGCTACATGGATACTCACATGCCTCATAGCTTGAGGGTAGCGATTGGCCAGCTGAGAGTCTCATCACACCGACTCGAGATTGAGACGGGCAGAGCCGCAGACATTCCCAGAGAGGAGCGGATATGCAGAGTATGCAGAGTAGAGATGGAGGATGAGGAGCACTTTGTATGCAGATGTAGCGCATATGATGGCATCAGAGGCAGATACGAGACTCTGTTTGCAGGGCAGCCCACCCTCCGAGAGATCATGGACTCTAGAGACAAGCGACAGCTCGTGCGATTCTTACTAGAGATACAGAGTCACAGAGATTCCCTACTCCAGCCTACTGTAGCACTCCATACAGGAGGGAGACAGAGTCAGCTCACTGACTTCTTTATTCCAGGACGTGCTGCAGCCCTCCCCCACTCAGCCCACACACCGAGCGGGGTGACTCTTCAGCAGGCTCAGATATCTCGAGCTAGGAGACGACCCCGTGCTATAGGATATCGGGCCCCGAGACTTCACCGACACCAGATTGCGGAGATCCAGGCTTGTGACCATCGCGCCATGGAGGAGAGACGATCCCAGATGATGGCCGATCCCGTTGCAGCCATCAGGGTGGCCCTGACTCCACCTCCACCTATGTATCACATATTACATCCCACCCACTAGCACAGGATGGAGCTAGTTAGTCGTTTTAGTCGTTTTAGATGCATTCTCATGGTTGTTGTACTACCCTTTTGCATATAGACTATCATAGATATCGCACTCCATACACCCCCCACCACTTTCATGGATATCCCCACATGCATACTACGGAGATCTATATCAGCTTAACCAGTTTCTTTTCAGCACTTTT
>CM035417.1:69489729-69517229 GCA_020310875.1 Ceratopteris richardii | reverse complement strand
TCAGTTGCATGGGGTATCATATGTTTGCATTAATGTTTATGCTCCAAATTCTCCTGCGGAGCGGATAAGGACTTGGAAACTCCTCTTGCAATTTATTCACCAACATATGCACACTAAAATGTGGAAAGATGCTCGTATCTTGATGTGTGGAGATTTTAATATGGTGGATACACAAACTGATTGCACAACACCATCATCTTTACTTTCTGTGCAGGAAAAGGTAATCTGCCAGGAACTCTTAGATGATCTAAATTGTAAGGATTTGTGGGGTCTCATTGGAGGGCATACAATCCGCTATACGTTTCACTCAAGATCGCACAAGTATGCAATGAGTAGGCTAGATAGATGTTATTATTCTCATGTACATACTTTAAATACTGCATCCACAATGAGGATTGATGCTACGATGCTTCTCTTTGATCATAATCCGCTCCTGATTAACCTTCAGGATTTGCATTGGGAGTCCTGTATCCCAAATAATTTTTGTAAAATCCCTTTTGAGGTTGAATCTTGCTTCGCTTCACACTTCGTTATTCAAACCTAAAGTTCACACCTTGATTCAGCAGGTCCTCTCCTTGGAAATTTCCGCATGTATGAAATGGGTATCTCTTGTGCTGGGTATGCAGGAAGTGATTAGAGAATGTGGAAAGTGCTTTGCCACCACTCTTGCCTAAGGTAAAATTGAAGCCGAGAAGATCCTGTGCATGTCTGCAAAGGTTGACTCTGGAAAGGTACTCTCAAAAATAGAGTATATGCATTTATGTGATGCTTACAGATGCTTACAGGTAATTGAAAATAATGCTATTCAATCCTCTAAAGTCAGAGCCAGATGCACTGAAGTAAATGATCTTCATGCAAATTTTAAGTGCTTCTTTGATTTACTTCGTGCTACGTGTCTTAAAGTGCAATTACCACGCTAAAAGTAGATGGTTTGACTCTTCGCGACGATAACTCTATTGCTGGGTTTTGCATGATGCACTTTAAGAATTTATTTGCCGCCTCCTTTACAGGAGATGATGCATGGTTTTCCTCTCTTCAAGATTCTCTTGCTTTTACCCCGCAGATAATTGATTGTCACATGGTGGCTGATTGTGAAAAGGGGATAATTGAAGAAGAAGTTTTCCTAGCCCTTCAATCTCTCAAAAATGGGAAAGCTCTAGAAATTGATGGTATTACAAAAGAATCATTGCAAAGTGCTATGTTTCCACATGGGAAATCTTGTCATTTCCGGTTATCAGGAAAACCTATGCAGTAGGGCATGCATATAGATCCAAATGGGTTCAATTAGTGCTCTTCTTGCAACCGTTTCACGTGCCCCTTTCCATTGATGCATCCGATCCTTGGAGAGACTGGCTTTTTGCGAAGCATACCAGATGGTGGACTGGGAATGCAAGCACTTATTACTCCACCCTTCTTCCACATGAAGGTATTGCTGGCCAATGTAACATCAGATGGAAGCTTTAAAAAACCCCATTCTGGTGGCATACAAGATTCTGTGTGCTATGGGATTCCTTGTGCTCTTTCAAGATGAAGGTTTCCATGTGGAGGATTTTCACGGGCCACTTCACTTTAGGAGCATTCCTCTCGATGCATGGGTTGCAAGGAATTCAGTGTCCTCACTTTGCTTCTTATGATGAGAACATGCGCCATACTTTCTGGATGTGTACAAGAACTCCAGCTTGTGGAATACTTCTCCTTTTCCCTATTTGGGATGTGAAGCCCACTAAATTCAACTGCACTATTCTACTTTTTGCTTTCAGGGGACACTGTTTTGGATCGGATCAGAATGATATGTGTTTTCATGCTCTTATGGGACATTTGGATGCTTCGGAACTCAAAGGCTTTTAATAATAAAAGCTCAGCTCCTTGCTTTTCTTGGAATTTTTGTAAGGCTAAGATTAGGCTTCAAATTGATGTTATGTCTCCCCAAGACAGACAGGCATTTACCTCCTCCTTGGATGCAATTTGACTTTCTCAGCTTCTTTTAGCATGACATGTAATATCTGTTGTGGGGATTGTAGTTTGATTAGTTTGTAGTATGCTAGATTGTAGGTTCTACTCGGAATAGGGAGAATTCTCTCCCTTCTCACATCCTTGTACAGTATTCTTTTTGTTAATGAAATAAAGTGAGACTTCCCGCCAAAAAATATATATATATATATGTATGTATGTATGTATGTATGTATGTATGTACGTACATAGGTCTCTCTCTCTCTCTCTCTCTCTCTCTCTCTCTCTCTCTCTCTCTCTCTCTCTCTCTCTCTCTCTCTCTCTCTCTCTCTCTCTCTCTCTCTCTCTCTCTCTCTCTCTCTCTCTCTCTCTCTCTCTCTCTCTCTCTCTCTCTCTCTCTCTCTCTCTCTCTCTCTCTCTCTCTCTCTCTCTCTCAGGATGGAGCTAGTTAGTCGTTCAGATGCATTATCATGCTTGTACTACCCTTTTGCATATAGGCTATAGATATAGCACTCCATTCACCGTCCCCCCCCTCCCACTTTCATGGGTATCTCTACATGCATACTACAGAGATCTATATCAGCCTTGCCATCTTTTTTTCAGTACTTTTATCTTTTCCGATTGACAGAAGATACACCCATGTACATTGATTTGTCTCATAGGCCGAGTTCGGCCTCCTAATAGACGTAAAAACACTCTCTCTCTCTCTCTCTCTCTCTCTCTCTCTCTCTCTCTCTCTCTCTCTCTCTCTCTCTCTCTCTCTCTCTCTCTCTCTCTCTCTCTCTCTCTCTCTCTCTCTCTCTCTCTCTCTCTCTCTCTCTCTCTCTCTCTCTCTCTCTCTCTCTCTCTCTCTCTCTCTCTCTCTCTCTCTCTCTCTCTCTCTCTCTCTCTCTCTCTCTCTCTCTCTCTCTCTCTCTCTCTCTCTCTCTCTCGCAACAGCCTCCACAACAGCCTCTCGCCTCCCTCAGCCCCTCCCGCGCTCTGCTCGATCTGCACGAAAACCCTAATCGCCACCTCTCCCTTCTCCCGCAGCTCTTCCCCGTGCAGAAACCCTAAAACGCAGCGCCAACCCCCCCCCCCCCCGACAGCCCTCACGCCCTGCACAACCTATCCTCAGCCCCTCCCGCAACGTCTCTCGCCTCCCCCAGGCCCGTTCGCGACCTGTCCCCGGCCTCCACCATGAACTGCCCTCTTTTTAGGGTTTTCAGGCTTTCGAAAATAATTTTTTAGGGTTCAGCAACTCAGTTCTTAGGGTTTCAAAGCTTTTCCTACAGTTATTAGCCACTCCCACCCTTGCTCCATCGCGCATCGGGCGCACTCCCGTCTTCATCGCAAGTCTTTAGGCTCAGTACTCTGAGCATTTTTTCATCTTCGAATGCAATGAGCGCTACGGCTAAGAAGGACGATTTGACAAAAATGGAGGACAAACTGACCATAGCTATCAAAGAAAACAAGAAGATGGTGCACTCCACTATCACGGCCATCATCAGCCTCCTCTCAAAGCTCGAGAAGGAAGTAGAAACATATCATAAGGAGAGGGAAGCATGGCAGAAAGAGAAAGAAGAATGGGCTAAGGAGAGGGCAAACATGAAAGAGGAATTGGAGCTCCTCAAAGCTTCAATGGTCTCTCTTACACCCGAAGAAGGAGAGATTAATATGAACAAGACAGAAGCTCTCAAAGAAGAACTCACCAAATCCTTGACCGAGAGCATGGAAAACAAATTAGAAGCTACCAAAGAAGGGTGGATCGACATAGTGAAGAAGAACATCAAAAAAGAAGCCAAAGAGAAAGCACAAAAGGAAGAAGCCCTCATCGTGCACACCACTATTGAGGAAGAAAAGATGAGACATGCCCGCCGTCTCAATGTACGCACCACGGGCATTGAAGAAAAAGAAGGCTCTACCCCCAAGTCCAAGGGAAGACACTATGCAAGATACTCGGCTACAAAGAGGAGTCCCCCCCATTCATCAAGTCTTGGAGAACGGGACGAGACCCCACGAAGAAGAGAGCTCTCATTCTACACTTCCCTTCCGAAGATATAAGATCTACTTTCCTACGCAAGAGGGTGATTTTGAGAGCACTTGATGGCCCCCCCATCTACCTTGACGATGATCTCACACCCATGCAGGTAGCACACCGTCGTGCATGCATGCCGAGAGTACATCAAGCTCGCAAAGAAGGAAAGAAGGCTTCATACAGAGATGGTCGTGTCATCATTGATGGCAAGGCCATCCCATAGGGATTCGCGGCCTCTGAGACACTCGAGGAGATACACCTTGCAGTTTGGAACTGCAATGGAGATCTATGGACACACCCAGAGAGATTGGAAGAGGTGCGCAAAGGCAAAGACATCATTATGCTCACAGAGACACATGAGAGCCCGGACCGGGGCCTACCTCGTGTCCACGGTTTTCAGTGGGAGTCCACATACAGAGAGTGTACACGTCAGCACACCACCCGAGGATAAGGAGGAGTAGCCATACTCTTTAGAGATGGACTTCAGAGCAGGATACAGATAGTCGCACGTGATTCACAGGCCAGATATCTTTGGATTCGACTCCAGCTCTCGCAGGAGAGGATCATCTTCATAGCATTATGCTACTTTGCTCCTTCTAGCTCGCGTTTCGCTATCATAGATCGAGAGGAGGACTCACCATACACTTGCTTGTCATAAGAGATTACAGAGTACTCTGCATTAGGGGAAGTCTTCCTTATGGGAGACTTCAATGCAAGGACAGGCAATGATCAGTGTGAGATATTTGACCCAGAAGACCCGGAGATACTACATACCATAGAGGATGAGTCTACAGCTCGAGCTTCAGCTGACGCTACACACACTCACTATGGCACTCACCTACTCAGACGAGGCTCTCGACATAATCTCGTTATCTATAACGGGATGACTCAGTGGCCTACCTCAGGAGGATTCACATGCATACCACACTCAGTCACAGATGGCGGGGGAAGTACAGTAGATTACGTCATGGGGTCCAGAGAGGCCATCCACCTACTTACCTCATTCACCATCCCACCCATACCCATTGGGGCTGATCACACATACCTCGCACTCTCCCTGAAGGGAGACACCCCTACACGCATACCCGCAGCACGCATCCCACACACCACCATCCACTTCACACACGAGCTAGCTCACATATATGCGGCTAGTCGAGGAGGGTCTTCTGTTACTTCATCCTGACACTCCACTATCCCTACTCACCTCTCAGATAGCATCAGTTGTTCAGACATCAGCCATCAGCTCCTTCCCACACACCATCCATTCTCGTCACACACCTCCTCCCGGGACTATGCCACAACATCGTTGGTATGATGAGGATTGCAGAGATCTTTACCGCCGACTACGAGCTCAGCGAGCATTGGGAGAGATCACAGAGAGAGAGGCCAAGGGACAGATGAAGACTCTCACACGTCGAAAGAGGCGAGCCTTTGAGGAGGCACAGGAGCTTGAGCTATACCATCTCTTTATGAGTATGGACAGTGCTGCAGCATGGCGCAGCCTACGAGAGCCACGCCCGACCACACCTATTGGAGACCCACACACATGGCATGATTATGCTCAGAGGTTATATGAGGTACCTAGGCAGCCTCCCATTCCCCAGCCACTTGAGCCTCGCCCTACTAGTTCTTCTCTCTTCACAGCAAAGATGGTTGAGAGGGCCATACGACGACTTCGACATGGACGTTCGACAGACCACGCAGGATTGCAGAGCGAGCATCTCATATATGCAGCCTCCACTATAGCCCCGTTGATTGCACATGTCTTCAACCGGGCTATAGGAGAGGGCTTCCCAGAGGAGTGGACTAGGCACACCATTGTGCCTATCCACAAATCTGGCGACACCCTAGATCCAGGGAACTACAGGACCATCATGATTGGCCACACCATGGCCAAACTATACGGTGCCATACTTGAGGCAGAGCTCAGTTCATATGCAGAGACTGAGGGGCTACGATCACGAGGCCAAGCAGGTTTTCGACGAGCTTTCTCTACTATTGATCACATCTTCATTCTGCGCTGCCTCATTGATGGGGCAAGGGTGCGGAAGAAGAGGCTATATTGCTGCTTTGTGGACTTCCGCAAAGCTTTTGATACAGTGCCGCGAGAGAGGCTCTTCCAACGCCTCCAGAGCTTGGGAGTACCATCAGGGATGATTTGGGCCATCTATGCACTCTATGAGCAGGTGACTCGGAGGGTACGGTGTCCAGGAGGTATGTCTGAGGCCATTGCTAGCACCATCGGTGTTAAGCAAGGCTGCCCACTCTCTCCCACTCTATTTGGTCTCTACATTGACGAGATTGAGGACTACATTCTCCGAGCTGGAGGAGAGGGTGCAGACCTCACAGGTACACATGTCCACATTTTATTATATGCCGATGACATTGTCTTGATTTCAGAGTCACCCGAGGGATTACAGCGCCACCTTGAGGCCCTGGATGACTTTTGTACACAGAGGGGCTTGACAGTAAACCTTGGCAAGACCAAGGTCATGATCTTCCACACCTCCCCCATGGTGAGGAATGGAGCAGGATTCAGAGCTGGTGGTGGACAGATTGAGGTGGTCACTTCCTATGTCTATCTCGGAGTCACATTCACGAGCTTGCCTGGCCCCTTCAGCAGGAGACAGGCAGCCACCGATAGACTCACACGCGGATATGCAGCTTTAGCCATGTTAGAGCGGAGATGTCACCAAGCACACTTCCAGGAGCCCCGCACGAAGGGCTGGCTATTTGACACACTGGTCAGACAAGCTATGATGTATGCTCCGACGGTTTGGGCCCCAGGTCTCACAGTCACCCAGTGGAGTGCGATCGAGAGGCCACAGGTACGTATGATCTCGCGATTATTTCGTGGGAAACAGTCGGTGCCACATGACATCATCAGGGAAGAGCTAGCTGCACCACCCATGGCAGTAGAGGCACTATTCCAGACTATCTGCTTTATTCAGAGGATTAGGGACCTCCCTACAGATAGACTCACACACAGAGCTCTTGAGGCATCTATACAGATATCAGAGTTAGGATATGAGAGAGCTTGGTACACTCAGGTTAGAGTCTGGTTAGATAGTCATGGACTTGATATGGACAGATTGCCGCCTTTTCAGTATGACCCAGACTCACCTCACATCCACCTCTCTCGTCGTGAGAGGAATGTTGTGCTCAGACAGGATCTCTGGCAGCTCTACATTAGTCAGACATGGCACACACCACACATGGGATCGAGACTATCGCACTATCGAGACCAGTTCATAGACATACTAGCTGACGGTTTCATCCAGCGACCACGCTACATGGATACTCACATGCCTCATAGCTTGAGGGTAGCGATTGGCCAGCTGAGAGTCTCATCACACCGACTCGAGATTGAGACGGGCAGAGCCGCAGACATTCCCAGAGAGGAGCGGATATGCAGAGTATGCAGAGTAGAGATGGAGGATGAGGAGCACTTTGTATGCAGATGTAGCGCATATGATGGCATCAGAGGCAGATACGAGACTCTGTTTGCAGGGCAGCCCACCCTCCGAGAGATCATGGACTCTAGAGACCAGCGACAGCTCGAGCGATTCTTACTAGAGATACAGAGTCACAGAGATTCCCTACTCCAGCCTACTGTAGCACTCCATACAGGAGGGAGACAGAGTCAGCTCACTGACTTCTTTATTCCACGACGTGCTTCAGCCCTCCCCCCCTCAGCCCACATACCGAGCAGGGTGACTCTTGAGCAGGCTCAGATATCTCGAGCTAGGAGACGACCCCGTGATATAGGATATCGGGCCCCGAGACTTCACCGACACCAGATTGCGGAGATCCGGGATTGTGACCATCGCGCCATGGAGGAGAGACGATCCCAGATGATGGCCGATCCCGTTGCAGCCATCAGGGTGGCCCTGACTCCACCTCCACCTATGTATCACATATTACATCCCACCCACTAGCACAGGATGGAGCTAGTTAGTCGTTTTAGATGCATTCTCATGGTTGTTGTACTAACCCTTTTGCATATAGACTATCATAGATATCGCACTCCATACACCCCCCACCACTTTCATGGGTATCCCCACATGCACACTACGGAGATCTATATCAGCTTAACCAGTTTCTTTTCAGCACTTTTATCTTTTCTGATTGACAGAAGATACACCCATGTACATCGATTTGTCTCATAGGCCGAGTTCGGCCTCCTAATAGACGTAAAAACACTTTCTTTCTCTCTCTCTCTCTCTCTCTCTCTCTCTCTCTCTCTCTCTCTCTCTCTCTCTCCTCTCTCTCTCTCTCTCTCTCTCTCTCTCTCTCTCTCTCTCTCTCTCTCTCTCTCTCTCTCTCTCTCTCTCTCTCTCTCTCTCTCTCTCTCTCTCTCTCTCTCTCTCTCTCAGTGTGAGGCATACGACATGGATCACCCACATCTCATGAGGGCCAGAGACCCGGTTGAGATTAGCACCAGCAGAGTATCCGCAGATACGGGTCAGGACACCACCGGCTATGGCAAACATCTACTCGAGCTAGGCAGCCGCCATCATCTCGTTATATACAACGGGATGAATCGTTGGCAAGGTTCAGGCGGATTTACTTGCTTCCCTCACGGGGGAGGTGAGAGCACAGTCGACTACATTTTGGGTACTACCTCTGGAGCTTCACTCATCCCTTCACTTAGTATTGGACGACGCCCACTCGGTGCAGACCACACATTTATCACATTCACACTCTCATCTCCGATTCCCTTAGACCCTCCCTCACCCACTGAGATACATACCACGATACACTTCACACACGAGCTCTCACACGTTTATGCACACCATTTACACACCCGCTTACTCTCCCTCGATCCATGCTCACCTTTGGACACACTCACATCCACTATGGTGGGACGCGCTATTGCCCGGCTGCAGCATGGCAGGGCCCATGATCATTTCGGTTTACAGGCAGAGCACCTCATTTATGGAGGCACGACTCTTGCACCGCTCATTGCCCATCTCTTCAACCGTGCATTGGTTGAAGGGTTCCCAGACTCATGGATTGAGCACACCATAGTGCCCATTCATAAGTCAAGTGACACTATGGATCCAGCTACATACCGGACGATCATGATTGGCCCTATATTGGCCAAGTTATATGGGGCCGTACTAGAGACAGAGTTGAGTACTCTCGCCGAGAGGAAGGGCATCAGGGCTCTAGGACAGGTAGGGTTCAGACGAGATTACTCTACCATTGACCACATCTTCACTCTGAGATGCCTGATCGACCAGGCCAGGGTGAGGAAGAGGAGATTATATTGTTGCTTTGTGGACTTCCGCAAAGCATTTGACACTGTTCCTAGGGATCGACTCTTCAGACGACTACTTGACATCGGAGCTCCGGAGGAGATGATATGGGGGATCTACGCCTTATACGAGAGAGTATCTGGTAGAGTCAGATGTCCAGGGGGCTTATCTGATCCACTTGCTAGCACTATCGGGGTGAAGCAAGGATGCCCTCTCTCGCCCACCCTCTTTGGTCTCTACATTGATGAGATAGTGGACTTCATACAGCAGCAGGGGGGAGATGGCATTGAGGTACACGGGTCCACTGTTCATATTCTTTTATACGCTGATGATATTGTATTGGTTTCAGAGTCTGCAGAAGGCCTACAGCATCATCTACACGGCCTAGATGACTTTTGCAGACACAGAGGGTTATCTGTGAACCTTGGTAAAACCAAGGTCTTGATCTTTCATACATCAGCACAGGTACGCAGACATAGTTTGTTCACAGCTGCAGGTGGACCGATCGAGGTGG
Organism: Ceratopteris richardii; assembly: GCA_020310875.1. Lineage (NCBI taxonomy): Eukaryota > Viridiplantae > Streptophyta > Polypodiopsida > Polypodiales > Pteridaceae > Ceratopteris > Ceratopteris richardii. The sequence continues at coordinate 69,507,487 of CM035417.1, read as the reverse complement.
TCGGATCATATGTTTACTTGGGGGTGACATTTACAGCAGCATCAGGAGTCTTCTCTATGGCTCAGGCAGCCCGTGACCGCATCACACGTGGGTACGCAGCACTAGCTTTGATGGAGAGACAGTGCCACCAGGCATATTTTCAGGAGCCCCGCACAAAGGGGTGGCTCTTTGACACTTTGGTTACGCCAGCGCTCATGTATGGGGCAGCCATATGGGGACCAGGATTAGCTACATCAGTATGGACAGCATTAGAGAGGCCACAGATCCTCATGATTGCCAGACTTATCCGCAGTAAGCCTTCAGTACCACATGACATCATTAGAGCAGAGCTCGCTGCACCACCGATGCTAGTTGAGGCACTATTCCAAACAATATGCCTATTACACAGACTTCGGAGCATGGATACAGAGCGTATTGCTTATCGTGCTTTCGAGGAATCACGTGATATGGCATTAGCAGGCGACACCTCCTCATGGTATGCACAGACACGAGACTGGCTTGCCCACCATGGCTTTGACATAGACAGGCTACCACCACTACAGTACGACTCTCATGCACCCACCTACTCGCTCTCTCATCAAGAGAGGAATAGGATCATTCGTCAGGAGATATGGCATACATACATACAGAGGACATGGGTGAGCCCTAGGGGTACATTGCCACCGAAAATGCTCTACTACCGCGAGCATTTTCTACATATATCAGGCACGGGCTTCATCAGCAACGGGTGAGTACCCAGCAGACCATTACCCAGTTCTTTGAGCGAGTTGAGCTACATCAGAGAGGCCCATCTATAGGGCTCACGCTCCACCAGGCAGAAGCACAGAGAGCACGGCACCGACCACGCATGGGCGGATATCGTCGACCACGACTATATCAGGAGGATGTCTCATGCATCAGGATTGCCTACGACCACATGATGGAGCATAGGCGTACCACCACCCCCTGGGTGGTCTTCCTTCAGGAGGCACTCAGACCACCACCGATGTACCACATACTACACCCACCTCCACCCATCACTTGTCGCTAGGGCGTTTTACTCACATTTTGGATCCCCCCATGTATTAGGTGGCCACTATCTGCAGAGTCAGAGCCACATCTCCCCAGCCTTTTCCAGCCCTATATAGCTTTGTGTAGCGATATACCTTTTATTTCATTTTATCTTCCACACAGGGTTACTACACTTGTACATGGTTTTTGTCTCATAGGCCAAGTTTGGCCTCCAGAAGACGTTAATATGACTTTCTTTCTTTCTTTCTCTCTCTCTCTCTCTCTCTCTCTCTCTCTCTCTCTCTCTCTCTCTCTCTCTCTCTCTCTCTCTCTCTCTCTCTCTCTCTCTCTCTCTCTCTCTCTCTCTCTCTCTCTCTCTCTCTCTCTCTCTCTCTCTCTCTCTCTCTCTCTCTCTCTCTCTCTCTCTCTCTCTCTCTCTCTCTCTCTCTCTCTCTCTCTCTCTCTCTCTCTCTCTCTCTCTCTCTCTCTCTCTCTCTCAGGATGCGAGCCCTCACACGCCGGAAGCCGCTTTCGAGGAGCGACAGGAGGCAGAGTTGATCGACCTTCTCATGAGTAGGGATTGTGCCACCGCGTGGAGGGCACTACGTGAGCCACGCCCACCTACACCCATAGCAGATCCTCCGACTTGGCACACCTACGCCTAGAGGTTATATGACGTCCCATGACAGCTACCGTTGCCGATTCCTTCCACACCGCGTCCTCTGATATCCACCCTCTTCACGGCAGGCATGGTACGACAGGCCATCCATAGGCTACAGCATGGCCGCTCAGCAGACCACACGGGGCTACAGGAAGAGCACTTTATATATGCAGCAGCTGTAGTTTCCCACTTGATCGCCCATCTCTTCAACCGTGCTTTGGTTGAGGGGTTACCCGACTCATGGACTATGCATACCATTACGCCTATCCATAAGTCCGCCGATATGATGGACCCAGGGAACTACAGAACTATTATGATAGGCCATATCCTGGCAAAGATCTATGGGGCAGTACTAGAGGCAGAACTCAGTACACACGCTCAGGAAACTGGGATCAGAGCACCCGGCCAGGCAGGCTTCCGTCGCACTTTCTCCACCATCGACCACATCTTCGTGCTTCGTTGCTTGATTGAGAGCGCGAAGGCGAGGAAGCAGAGACTATATTGTTGCTTTGTGGATTTCCGCAAAGCCTTCGACATGGTCCCTCGAGAGAGACTACTGCGGAGGCTCCAGGAGTTACAGCTCCCATCAGACATGCTATGGGCCATCCACGCTTTGTATGCACGAGTCACAGGCAGGGTACGCTGCCCCGGTGGTCTATCAGACAGCCTTGTTAGCACCATTGGTGTGAAACAAGGTTGCCCACTCTCACCCACTCTCTTCGGTCTCTACATCGACGAGATCACGGAGTATATACAACGAGAAGGAGGGCGAGGAGGAGACCTGGGAGAAACGCAAGTACACATCCTATTATATGCTGATGACATTGTCCTGCTTACAGAGCCACAGGAGGGGTTGCAGTCACATTTACAGGCGCTTGATACCTTTTGCATGGAGAGAGGACTCAGTGAACCTTGGCAAGACCAAGGTCATGATCTTCCATACCTCCAGGACAGTACGCCATCGTGCCTCTTTCACAGAAGCTGGAGGACAGATATAGAAGCAGTGGACTCCTACGTCTACCTAGGTGTCACCTTCTCGGGCAGCACAAGGGTATTCTCCATGGCACACGCCACGAGAGATAGATTGACGCGAGGCTATGCGGCACTTGCAGGATTGGAGAGACGCTGCTTTCAGATACATTTTCAGGAGCCCCGGACTAAGGGGTGGCTCTTTGACACTCTAGTGACACCCGCATTGATGTACGCAGCGGCAGTATGGGCACCAGGGATCACAGAGGCGATGTGGGCGCGGATTGAGAGGCCCCAGGTCACCATGATCTCACGCTTGCTGCGCAGCAAGCCCTCCGTTCCACATGACATTATACGATCTGAGCTTGGCACACCACCGATGCTAGTGGAGGCCCTCTTCCAGTTGGTGACCTTTATTCTGAGAGTCAGAGAGCTCCCCACCAGCCGACTCACCAGGCTTGCATTTGAGAGCTCTAGACATTTGGCAGAGACAGGGCATGAGAGAGTATGGTATGCACAGACTTACCGATGGTTAGCGGACCATGGCATGAGCATTACGGATCTCCCCCCTTTTCAGTATGACCTCTCTTCCCCCCACATTACTCTCTCTCGTTCGGAGAGGAATAGGATCATCGGTCAGGACCTACTACATATACACGTCAGGGAGAGATGGATAGCACCACGGGAGCCTCTTCCCACAAAGAGGCAACACTACAGAGAGCACTTCCTGACTGTGACAGCGGATGGTTTCATTCAGAGACCACGATACATGGATACATATATGGCACCAGCTCTGAGAGAGTGGCCATTGGGCACCTCAGAGTATCATCACACCAGCTCGAGATTGAGGTTGGGCGAGCCACACATACCCCGAGGGATGAGAGATTATGCAGGATATGTAGAGAGGAGGTGGAGGACGAGGAGCACTACACATGTAGATGCCAGGCATATGAGGACATCAGAGACCGCTACCCACAGCTCTTCAAGGGGCCCAAAGAGATCAAGGCTTGATTTGGGACAGAGGACCAGCACCCTCTAGGTCGTTTCCTAGTAGAGCTCAAGCACCGCCGTGCCTCACCCCGCAGCGACGAGCTTTCGAGGAGAGACAGGAGGCACAGTTGTTCGACCTTCTAATGAGTAGGGATTGTGCCACCGCGTGGAGGGCACTACGTGAGCCACGCCCACCTACACCCATAGCAGACCCTAAGACTTGGCACACCCACACCCAGAGGTTATATGACGTCCTAAGACAGCCACCATTGCCGATCCCTCCCACACTGCGTCCTGTGATATCCACCTTCTTCACGGCAGGCATGGTACGAGAGGCCATCCATAGGCTACAGCATGGCCGTTCAGCAGACCACACGGGGCTACAGGGTGAGCACTTTACATACGAAGCAGATGTAGTTTCCTATCTGATCGCCCATCTCTTCAACCGTGCTTTGGTTGAAGGATTACCTGACTCGTGGACTATGCATACCATTACGCCTATCCATAAGTCCGGCGACATGATGGATCCAGGGAACTAGAGGACTATTATGATAGGCCATATCCTGGACAAGATCTATGGGGCAGTACTAGAGGCAGAGCTAAGCACACACGCTGAGGCAGCTCGGATCAGAGCACCCGGCAAGGCAAGCTTCCGCCGCACTTTCTCCACCATCGACCACATCTTCGTGCTTTGTTGCTTGATTGAGAGCGCGAAGGCGAGGAAGCAGAGACTATACTGTTGCCTTGTGATTTCCACAAAGCCTTCACCATGGTCCCTCGAGAGAGACTACTGCGGAGGCTCAAGGAGTTACAGCTACCATCAGACATGCTATGGGCCATCCATGCTTTGTATGCACGAGTCACAGGCAGGGTACGCTTCCCCGGCGGCCTATCAGACAGCCTTGTTAGCACCATTGGTGTGAAACAAGGTTGCCCACTCTCACCCACTCTCTTCGGTCTCTACATCGACGAGATCACAGAGTACATACAGCGAGCAGGAGGGCTAGGAGGAGACCTCCGAGGTACCCTAGTACACATCCTATTATATGCTCATGACATTGTCTTGCTTTCAAAGTCACAACAGGGGTTGCAGTCACATTTACAGGAGCTCCATACCTTCTGCATGGAGAGAGGACTCACAGTGAACCTTGGCAAGACCAAGGTCATGATCTTCCATACCTCCAGGACAGTACGCCATCGCGCCTGTTTCACTGCAGCTCGAGGACAGATAGAGGTAGTGGACTCCTACGTCTACCTAGGTGTCACCTTCTCGGGTAGCAAAAGGGTATTCTCCATGGCAAAGGCAGCAAGAGATAGATTAGCGCGAGGCTATGCGGCACTTGCAGGATTGGAGAGACGTTACTTTCAGACACATTTTCAGGAGCCCCGGACTAAGGGGTGGCTCTTTGACACTCTAGTGACACCGCATCGATGTACGCAGCAACAGTTTGGGCACCAGGGATCACGGAGGCGATGTGGACGCGGATTGAGAGGCTCCAGGCCACCATGATCTCACGCTTGCTGCAGAGCAAGCCCTCCGTTCCCCGTGACATTATACGAGCCGAGCTTGGCACACCAACGATGCTAGTGGAGGTCCTCTTACAGTTTGTGACCTTTATTCTGAGAGTCAAAGAGCTCTCCACCAGCCGACTCACCAGGCTTGCATTTGAGAGCTCTAGACATTTGGCAGAGACACGGCATGAGAGAGTATGGTATGCACAGACTTACCGATGCTTAGCAGACCATGGCATGAGCATTACTGATCTTGCCCCTTTTCAATATGACCTCTCTTCCCCCCACATTACCCTCTCTCGTTCGGAGAGGAATAGGCTCATCCGTCACGACCTACTACAGATACACGTCAGGGAAACATGGATAGCACCACGAGAGCCTCTTCCCACAAAGAGGCAACACTACAGAGAGCAGTTCCTGACTCCTGAATGTGACAGCGATGGATTCATTCAGAGACCACGATACATGGATACATACATGGCACCAGCTCAGAGAGTGGCCATTGGGAAACTCAGAGTAACATCACACAAGCTCGCGATTGAGGTTGGGCGAGCGACACATACCCCGAGGGACGAGAGATTATGCAGGATATGTAGAGAGGAGGTGGAGGACGAGGAGCACTACACATGTAGATGCAAGGCATATGAGGACATCAGAGACCGCTACCCACATCTCTTCAGGGGGGCTAGAGAGATCAGGGCCTTATTGGGGACAGAGGACCAACGCCCTCTAGGTCGTTTCCTAGTAGAGCTCGAGCACCGTCGTGCATCACTTCTCCAGCAGCAGATGGAGATACACCTGGACCCCCCCCCCCCCCCACTCAGACTAATATTACAGATTTTTCAAGACCCACATCCACTCGAGGACCAAGCTCGATGCGGGGTGTCACATTACACAGAGCAGAGGAGCTTAGAGTCTAGACGACAGCGTGGACGACGGAGACCCCCACTCCGGAGGGCCCGTCCACACCAGAGAGAGATTCAGGCGATTCACGCACACCATGACATGGAGATACCGAGACGTCAGCAGCGCACCCCTGTCGATTTGGACGTTCATAGCATTTTGAGGATTGCTATGATCCCTTACCCACCCATGCATTATATATGACACGCACTCCAGGCATTTAGAGGGTTCTGATACCATCGAGCCTCTCCTCCCTATGCATATCATATTTGTATCACACCCATTGAGCATATAGAGTGCATACCCATAGCACCCCACACCCTTGATGCCACTTATTATCCACTCCTTTTATACCCATATTTTGTACTCACACTTTATTTTCCTTTTGGGATCACAGTGGATTGGATCATACTGATGTATATGTTATGTCTCATAGGCCTATTTTGGCCTCTAATAGACGTTAAAAAGTCTCTCTCTCTCTCTCTCTCTCTCTCTCTCTCTCTCTCTCTCTCTCTCTCTCTCTCTCTCTCTCTCTCTCTCTCTCTCTCTCTCTCTCTCTCTCTCTCTCTCTCTCTCTATCTCTCTCTCTCTCTCTCTCTCTCTCTCTCTCTCTCTCTCTCTCTCTCTCTCTCTCTATAAAAGGAGTGGATAATAAGTGGCATCAAGGGTGTGGGGTGCTATGGGTATGCACTCTATATGCTCAATGGGTGTGATACAAATATGATATGCATAGGGAGGAGAGGCTCGATGGTATCAGAACCCTCTAAATGCCTGGAGTGCGTGTCATATATAATGGGCGAGCCACACATACCCCCAGGGATGAGCGATTATGCAGGATATGTAGAGAGGAGGTGGAGGACGAGGAGCACTACACATGTAGATGCCAGGCATATGAGGACATCAGAGACCGCTACCCACAGCTCTTCAGGGGGCCTAGAGAGATCAGGGCTTTATTGGGGACAGAGGACCAGCGCACTCTAGGTCGTTTCCTAGTAGAGCTCCAGCACCGTCGCGCATCATTCCTCCAGCAGCAGATGGAGATACACCTCACCCCCCCCCTCAGACTTATATTACATATTTTTTCAGACCCACATACACTCGAGGGCCAAGCTCCATGCGGGGTGTCACATTACACAGAGCAGAGGAGCTTAGACGACAGCGTCGACGACCGAGACCCCTTGTCCGGAGAGCTCGTCCACATCAGAGAGAGATTCAGGCGATTCACGCACGCCATGACATGGAGATACAGAGACGTCAGCAGCGCACCCCTAGCGATTTGGACGCCCAGAGCATTGTGAGGATCGCCATGATGCCTTACCCACCGATGCATTATATCCTACACCCACTCCAGGCATTTAGGGGGTTGTGATACCATCGAGCCTCCCCTCCCTATGCATATCATATTTGTATCTCACCCATTGAGCATATAGAGTGCATACCCATAGCACCCCACACCCTTGATACCAGCTACTATCCCACCTTTTATACCCGTTTGCAGTACTCACAGTTTATTTTCGTTTTGGATCACAGTGGATTGGATCATACTGATGTATATGTTTTGTCTCATAGGCCGATTTTGGCCTCTAATAGACGTTAAAAAGTCTTTCTTTCTTTCTCTCTCTCTCTCTCTCTCTCTCTCTCTCTCTCTCTCTCTCTCTCTCTCTCTCTCTCTCTCTCTCTCTCTCTCTCCTCTCTCTCTCTCTCTCTCTCTCTCTCTCTCTCTCTCTCTCTCTCTCTCTCTCTCTCTCTCTCTCTCTCTCTCTCTCTCTCTCTCTCTCTCTCTCTCTCTCTCTCTCTCTCTCTCTCTCTCTCTCTCTCTCACACGTCGAAAGAGGCGAGCCTTTGAGGAGGCATAGGAGCTTGAGCTATACCATCTCTTTATGAGTATGGACAGTGCTGCAGCATGGCGCAGCCTACGAGAGCCACGCCCGACCACACCTATTGGAGACCCACACACATGGCATGATTATGCTCAGAGGTTATATGAGGTACCTAGGCAGCCTCCCATTCCCCAGCCACTTGAGCCTCGCCCTACTAGTTCTTCTCTCTTCACAGCAAAGATGGTTGAGAGGGCCATACGACGACTTCGACATGGACGTTCGACAGACCACGCAGGATTGCAGAGCGAGCATCTCATATATGCAGCCTCCACTATAGCCCCGTTGATTGCACATGTCTTCAACCGGGCTATAGGAGAGGGCTTCCCAGAGGAGTGGACTAGGCACACCATTGTGCCTATCCACAAATCTGGCGACACCCTAGATCCAGGGAACTACAGGACCATCATGATTGGCCACACCATGGCCAAACTATACGGTGCCATACTTGAGGCAGAGCTCAGTTCATATGCAGAGACTGAGGGGCTACGAGCACGAGGCCAAGCAGGTTTTCGACGAGCTTTCTCTACTATTGATCACATCTTCATTCTGCGCTGCCTCATTGATGGGGCAAGGGTGCGGAAGAAGAGGCTATATTGCTGCTTTGTGGACTTCCGCAAAGCTTTTGATACAGTGCCGCGAGAGAGGCTCTTCCAACGCCTCCAGAGCTTGGGAGTACCATCAGGGATGATTTGGGCCATCTATGCACTCTATGAGCAGGTGACTGGGAGGGTACGGTGTCCAGGAGGTATGTCTGAGGCCATTGCTAGCACCATCGGTGTTAAGCAAGGCTGCCCACTCTCTCCCACTCTATTTGGTCTCTACATTGACGAGATTGAGGACTACATTCTCCGAGCTGGAGGAGAGGGTGCAGACCTCGCAGGTACACATGTCCACATTTTATTATATGCCGATGACATTGTCTTGATTTCAGAGTCACCCGAGGGATTACAGCGCCACCTTGAGGCCCTGGATGACTTTTGTACACAGAGGGGCTTGACAGTAAACCTTGGCAAGACCAAGGTCATGATCTTCCACACCTCCCCCATGGTGAGGAATGGAGCAGGATTCAGAGCTGGTGGTGGACAGATTGAGGTGGTCACTTCCTATGTCTATCTCGGAGTCACATTCACGAGCTTGCCTGGCCCCTTCAGCATGAGACAGGCAGCCACCGATAGACTCACACGCGGATATGCAGCTTTAGCCATGTTAGAGCGGAGATGTCACCAAGCACACTTCCAGGAGCCCCGCACGAAGGGCTGGCTATTTGACACACTGGTCAGACCAGCTATGATGTATGCTGCGACGGTTTGGGCCCCAGGTCTCACAGTCACCCAGTGGAGTGCGATCGAGAGGCCACAGGTACGTATGATCTCGCGATTATTTCGTGGGAAACAGTCGGTGCCACCTGACATCATCAGGGCAGAGCTAGCTGCACCACCCATGGCAGTAGAGGCACTATTCCAAACTATCTGCTTTATTCAGAGGATTAGGGACCTCCCTACAGATAGACTCACACACAGAGCTCTTGAGGCATCTATACAGATATCAGAGTTAGGATATGAGAGAGCTTGGTACACTCAGGTTAGAGTCTGGTTTGATAGTCATGGACTTGATATGGACAGATTGCCGCCTTTTCAGTATGACCCAGACTCACCTCACATCCACCTCTCTCGTCGTGAAAGGAATGTTGTGCTCAGACAGGATCTCTGGAAGCTCTACATTAGTCAGACATGGCACACACCACACATGGGATCGAGACTATCGCACTATCGAGACCAGTTCATAGACATACTAGTTCATAGACATACTAGCTGACGGTTTCATCCAGCGACCACGCTACATGGATACTCACATGCCTCATAGCTTGAGGGTAGCGATTGGCCAGCTGAGAGTCTCATCACACCGACTCGAGATTGAGACGGGCAGAACCGAAGACATTCCCAGAGAGGAGCAGATATGCAGAGTATGCAGAGTAGAGATGGAGGATGAGGAGCACTTTGTATGCAGATGTAGCGCATATGATGGCATCAGAGGCAGATACGAGACTCTGTTTGCAGGGCAGCCCACCCTCCGAGAGATCATGGACTCTAGAGACCAGCGACAGCTCGGGCGATTCTTACTAGAGATACAGAGTCACAGAGATTCCCTACTCCAGCCTACTGTAGCACTCCATACAGGAGGGAGACAGAGTCAGCTCACTGACTTCTTTATTCCACGACGTGCTGCAACCCTCCCCCACTCAGCCCACATACCGAGCGGGGTGACTCTTCAGAAGGCTCAGATATCTCGAGCTAGGAGACGACCCCGTGATATAGGATATCGGGCCCCGAGACTTCACCGACACCAGATTGCGGAGATCCAGGCTTGTGACCATCGCGCCATGGAGGAGAGACGATCCCAGATGATGGCCGATCCCGTTGCAGCCATCAGGGTGGCCCTGACTCCACCTCCACCTATGTATCACATATTACATCCCACCCACTAGCACAGGATGGAGCTAGTTAGTCGTTTTAGATGCATTCTCATGGTTGTTGTACTACCCTTTTGCATATAGACTATCATAGATATCGCACTCCATACACCCCCCACCACTTTCATGGGTATCCCCACATGCACACTACGGAGATCTATATCAGCTTAACCAGTTTCTTTTCAGCACTTTTATCTTTTCTGATTGACAGAAGATACACCCATGTACATCGATTTGTCTCATAGGCCGAGTTCGGCCTCCTAATAGACGTAAAAACACTTTCTGTCTTTCTTTCTTTCTCTCTCTCTCTCTCTCTCTCTCTCTCTCTCTCTCTCTCTCTCTCTCTCTCTCTCTCTCTCTCTCTCTCTCTCTCTCTCTCTCTCTCTCTCTCTCTCTCTCTCTCTCTCTCTCTCTCTCTCTCTCTCTCTCTCTCTCTCTCTCTCTCTCTCTCTCTCTCTCTCTCTCTCTCTCTCTCTCTCTCTCTCTCTCTCTCTCTCTCTCTCTCTCTCTCTCTCTCTCTCTCTCTCTCTCTCTCTCTCTCTCTCTCTCTCTCTCTCTCTCTCTCTCTCTCTCTCTCTCAGATCACGACCATCCTACAGGACTCAGCTCTCTACAGCTTCCCACACCGCACACATATGCACCCTCCACGCACAGGATCCATGCCCGAGAACCGCTGGTATGATGCAGATTGCCGTGAGCTACGGAAGCACCTACGGGTTTTAGAGCATAGGGGAGATATTACACATGCACAGGCACAGCGTCGCATGCAGAGCCTTACTCGCCGCAAACGGCGAGATTGGGAGGAGAGACAGTACCGGGATATTTACCATCTGCTCATGAGTCGAGACAGTGGAGTGGCATGGCGACATTTGAGAGAGAGGGGACAGGAGACACCTATCCGAGACCCGAGCACTTGGCATAGCTATGCACGGAGTCTATACGAGATCCAAGACCAGCCCCCCATTCCCAAACCGCAGAGCTCACGTCCTACTACCTCTGACTTCTTCACACCCACTATGGTGGGACACGCTATTGCCCGACTATAGCATGGCAGGGCCCATGACCATTTCGGTGTACAGGCAGAGCATCTCATCTATGGAGGCACGACTCTCGCACCGCTCATTGCCCACCTCTTCAACCGTGCATTGGTTGAAGGGTTCTCGGACTCATGGACTGAGCACACCATAGTGCCCATTCATAAGTCAGCTCATACTATGGATCCAGCTACATACCGGACGATCATGATTGGCCCTATATTGGCCAAGTTATATGGGGCAGTACTAGAGACAGAGTTGATTACTCTCGCTGAGAGGAAGGGTATCAGGGCTCAAGGACAGGCAGGTTTCAGACGAGATTACTCTACGATTGACCACATCTTCACTTTGAGATGCCTGATCGACCAGGCAAGCGTGAGGAAGAGGAGATTATATTGCTTCTTTGTGGACTTCCGCAAAGCATTTGACACTGTTCCTAGGGACCGACTCTTCAGACGACTACTTGATATCGGAGCTCCGGAGGAGATGATATGGGGGATCTACGCATTATACGAGAGAGTATCTGGTAGAGTCAGATGTCAAGGGGGCTTATCTGATCCACTTGCTAGCACTATCGGGCTGAAGCAAGGATGCCCTCTTTCACCCACCCTCTTTGGTCTCTACATTGATGAGATAGTGGACTACATACAGCTGCAGGGGGGAGATGGCATTGAGGTACAGGGATCCACTGTCCATATTCTTTTATACGCTGATGATATTGTATTGGTTTCAGAGTCTGCAGAAGGTCTACAGCATCATCTACATGGCCTAGATGACTTTTGCAGAAACAGAGGGTTATCTGTGAACCTTGGTAAAACCAAGGTCATGATCTTTCATACATCAACACAGGTACGCAGACATAGTTTGTTCACAGAAGCGGGTGGACAGATCGAGGTGGTCGGATCATATGTTTACTTGGGAGTGACATTTACAGCAGCATCAGGGGTCTTCTCTATGTCTCAGGCAGCCCGTGACCGCATCACACGTGGGTACGCAGCACTAGCTTTGATGGAGAGACAGTGCCACCGGGCATATTTTCAGGAGCCCCGCACAAAGGGGTGGCTCTTTGACACTTTGGTTACGCAAGCGCTCATGTATGGGGCAGCCATATGGGGGCCGGGATTAGCTACATCAGTATGGACAGCATTAGAGAGGCCACAGATCCTCATGATTGCCAGACTTATCCGCAGCAAGCCTTCAGTACCACATGATATCATTAGAGAAGAGCTCGCTGCACCACCGATGCTAGTTGAGGCACTATTCCAGAAAGTATGCCTATTACACAGACTTCGGAGCATGGATACAGAGCGCATTGCTTATCGTGCTTTCCAGGCATCACGTGATATGGCATTAGCTCGGGACACCTCCTCATGGTATGCCCAGACACGAGACTGGCTGGCCCACCATGGCTTTGACATAGACAGGCTACCACCACTACAGTACGACTCACATGCACCCACCTACTCGCTCTCTCATCAAGAGAGGAATAGGGTCATTCGTCAGGAGATATGGCATACATACATACAGAGGACATGGGTGAGCCCTAGGGATACATTGCCACCGAAAATGCTCTATTACCGCGAGCATTTTCTACATATATCGGACGCAGGCTTTATCGAGATCCCGAGATACATGAAGACATACCTTCCCCACCACCTCCGAGTCGTCATTGGGCAGCTCCGGAGAGGTGGTGCCCAGTATGCCAGACAGAGGTGGAGAGTGAGGAGCATTTTGTTTTCAGATGTCCAGCATACTTAGACCTACGAGCACAGTTCCAGATCGAGGAGTCATTCCAGTTGTGCATGACTATGGGAGACCAGAGACGCTTGGGACGCTTTCTCACAGAAGCATACGAGAGGCGAGAGCGGTCACTACAGCCCATACATCAGCCACGGGTGAGTACCCAGCAGACCATTACGCAGTTCTTTCAGCGAGTTGAGATACATCAAAGAGGTCCATCTATAGGGCTAACGCTACACCACGCAGAAGCACACAGAGCACGGCGCCGACCACGCATGGGCGGATATGGTCGACCACGACTATATCAGGAGGATATCTCACGCATCAGGATTGCCTACGACCACATGATGGAGCATAGGCGTACCACCACCCCCTGGGTTGTCTTCCTTCAAGAAGCACTCAGACCACCACCGATGTACCACATACTACACCCACCTCCACCCATCACCAGTAGCTAGGGCGTTTTACTCACATTTTGGATCCCCCCATGTATTAGGTGGCCACTATCTGCAGAGTCAGAGCCACATCTCCCCAACCTTTTCCAGCCCTATATAGCTTTGCGTAGCGATATACTTTTTATTTCATTTTATCTTCTACACAGGGTTACTACACTTGTACATGGTTTTTGTCTCATAGGCCAAGTTTGGCCTCCAGAAGACGTTAATATGACTTTCTTTCTTTCTTTCTTTCTCTCTCTCTCTACCCGAGCCCTAATCCTAAACCTTGAAATGGCTCCCATGGACCAGAAGGAAGTGGACTACCTTATTGCTAAAGCTCTCAAAGAGGCCAAAAAGGAAGCAGACCGCAACCTCAATATGGAGATACGAAAGATGATGGAAAAGTTCAAAGGACTCGAAGAACAAGTAATGAATAAAGTCAAAGGACTGGAAGAACAAGTGAAGACTCTCACAGAAGAAAGAGACCATTGGAGGACAGCTTATGAGCACATGAAAGAAGAGGGGGAGATCTCCAACGTGGAGATACTCAAGGAAGAAATAAAGGAGGAAATAAAAACGGAGGTAGAATCTACTCGAGAGTCATGGGTGGAAGTAGTACACAAAAGGGTTAAGAAGGAAGTTAGGGAAGACGTGCAGAAAGAAGAGCTCACACGAGTCAAGGATACACTTGAGGAGGAGAGGCTTCGACACACTCGAAGACTTCACATTCGGATTACAGGCCTACCCGAAGGGGTATCACCGGAGGCAGACGCCACTGACATTTGCCGTCGACTTGGATATGGGAGCATGCCCTACACAGACGCATGGAGGGTTGGGAGGGATACATCGCCTTTGCGAGCACTCATCCTCAAGATGAGTTCCGAGGAGGCACGGACCAGTACTACGTGGACTACCCGGCGGCACCCTCTACATGGACGAGGACCTCACGCGTATGCAGGTGGCACACCGATACGCTTGCATGCCACAGATACTCAAGGCACGTCGAGAGGGAAGGAAGGCCTTTTACCGTGATGGTAAGGTCTTCATAGATGGACGCCTTATCAAATAGGGCCATGCGGCCTATGAGACATCACTACACCAGGAGACACCACTCAGAGGAGCAGTGTGGAACTGCAAAAGGGCACTCTGGACTCGACCAGAAAGAGTCGAGGAGATCCTGGCATCACATGACTTTGCGTGCATCACAGAGACACACGAGAGCCCAGAGAGAGGTCTACCACGCATTGCAGGTTTTCATTGGGAATCTGCATTCAGGACCACGACGAGACAGAGTACAGCGCGAGGATCGAGAGGAGTGGCCATCGTATTTCGACAGGAGATACAGAGCCGGATCCATATTATAGGTAGAGATAAGGAGGCACGATACATGTGGGTTCGCATGGAGATAGCACAGGGGAGCTCGATTTACATTGCTATATGCTACTTCCCACCCGGCGGATCTCGATACGCAGGACAGGATCTGGGGGGACCGATCCGAGATAGAGACTCACCATACACAGCGCTTTCAGATGAGATACTACATTACAGCACACTAGGTGAAGTCTTCCTTATGGGGGACTTCAATGGCCGCACTTAGTCGCATCAGTGCGAGGCATACCACATGGATCACCCACATCTAATGAGGGCCAGAGACCCGGTTGAGATTAGCACCAACAGAGTATCGGCAGATACAGGTCACGACACCACCGGCTATGGAAGACATCTACTCGAGCTAGGCAACCAACATCATCTCGTTATATATAACGGGATGAATCGTTGGCCAGGTTCAGGCGGATTTACTTGCTTCCCTCACGGGGGAGGTGAGAGCACAGTCGACTACATTTTGGGTACTACCTCTGGAGCTTCACTCATCCCTTCACTTAGCATTGGACGACGCCCACTCGGTGCTGACCACACATTTATCAAATTCACACTCTCATCTCCGATTCCATTAGACCCTCCCTCACCCACTGAGATACATACCACGATACACTTCACACACGAGCTCTCACACGTTTATGCACACCATTTACACACCCGCCTACTCTCCCTCGATCCATTCTCACCTTTGGACACACTTACATCACATATCACCTCCATCCTACAGGACTCAGCTCTCCGCAGCTTCCCACACCGCACACATATGCACCCTCCACGCACAGGATCCATGCCCCAGAACCGTTGGTATGATCCAGATTGTCGTGAGCTGCGGAAGCACCTAAGGATTTTAGAGCATAGAGGAGATATTACACACACACAGGCACAGCGTCGCATGCAGAGCCTTACTCGCCGGAAACGGCGAGATTGGGAGGAGAGACAGTATTGGGATATTTACCATTTGCTCATGAGTCGAGATAGTGTAGTGGCATGGCGACATTTGAGAGAGAGGAGACAGCAGACACCTATCCAAGACCCGAGCACTTGGCATAGCTATGCACGGAGCCTATACGAGATCCCAGACCAGCCTCCCATTCCCAGACCGCAGAGCTCACGTCCTACTACCTCTGACTTCTTCACATCCACTATGGTGGGACGCGCTATTGCCCGGCTGCAGCATGGCAGGGCCCACGATCATTTCGGTTTACAAGGAGAGCACCTCATCTATGGAGGCATGACTCTGGCACCGCTCATTGCCCATCTCTTCAAACATTCATTGGTTGAGGGGTTCCCAGACTCATGGACTGAGCACACCATAGTGCCCATTCATAAGTCAGGTGATACTATGGATCCAGCTACATACCGGACGATCATGATTGGCCCTATATTCGCCAAGCTATATGGGGCGGTACTAGAGACAGAGTTGAGTACTCTCGCTGAGAGAAAGGGCATGAGGGCTCCAGGACAGGCAGGTTTCAGACGAGATTACTCTACCATTGACCACATCTTCACTCTGAGATGCCTGATCGACCAGGCCGGGGTGAGGAAGAGGGGATTATATTGTTGCTTTGTGGACTTCCGCAAAGCTTTTGACACTACTCCCAGGGATTGACTCTTCAGACGGCTACTTGACATCGGAGCTCCGGAGGAGAAGATATGGGGGATCTACGCCTTATACGAGAGAGTATCTGGTAGAGTCAGATGTCCACGGGGCTTATCTGATCCACTTGCTAGCACTTTCGGGGTGAAGCAAGGATGCCCTCTCTCACCCACCCTCTTTGGTCTCTACATTGATGAGATAGTGGACTTCATACAGCAGCAGGGGGAGATGGCATTGAGGTACACGGGTCCACTGTCCATATTCTTTTATACGCTGATGATATTGTATTCGTTTCAGAGTCTGCAGAAGGTCTATAGCATCATCTACACGGCCTAGATCACTTTTGCAGACACGGAGGGTTATCTGTGAACCTTGGTAAAACCAAGGTCTTGATCTTTCATACGTCAGCACAGGTACGCAGACATAGTTTGTTCACAGCAGCGGGTGGACCGATCGAGGTGGTTGGATCATATGTTTACTTGGGGGTGACATTTACAGCAGCATCAGGGGTCTTCTCTATGGCTCAGGCAGCCCGTGACCGCATCACACATGGGTACGTAGGCACTAGCTTTGATGGAAAGACAGTGCCACCAGGCATATTTTCAGGAGCACAAAGGGGTGGCTCTTTGACACTTTGGTTACGCCAGCGCTCATGTATGGGGCAGCCATATGCGGACCAGGATTAGCTACATCAGTATGGACAGCATTAGAGAGGCCACAGATCCTCATGATTGCCAGACTTATCCGCAGCAAGCCTTCAGTACCACATGATATCATTAGAGCAAAGCTCGCTGCACCACCGATGCTAGTTGAGGCACTATTCCAGACAGTATGCCTATTACACAGACTTCGGAGCATGGATACAGAGCGCATTGCTTATCGTGCTTTCGAGGCATCACGTGATATCGCATTAGCAGGGGACACCTCCTCATGGTATGCACAGACACGAGACTGGCTTGCCCACCATGGCTTTGACATAGACAGGCTACCACCACTACAATACGACTCTCACGCACCCACCTACTCACTCTCTCATCAAGAGAGGAATAGGATCATTCGTCAGGAGATATGGCATACATACATACAGACGACATGGGTGAGCCCTACGGGTACATTGCCACCGAAAATGCTCTACTACCGCGAGCATTTTCTACATATATCGAGCACGGGCTTCATCGAGATTCCGAGATACATG